>CM047813.1:23512757-24112757 GCA_026214975.1 Gentiana macrophylla
GAGAAGGATGGTCAAGCCTCATATGCCAAATGTTCAAATCTTTACTTAAACTAGTGGAAGAACAAACAAAGGCAGTACAAACATTACTATTATTGGACTCTGGAAAAGCCTTGGATTGAAGGGAGATCTAATGACTTGAACTCATGATGATTGGGATTTGATATAGACCTTGCCTAAGAACTCCTACCTACAGCAGGTTCCTTGTGCCCTTGTCCTTGACATAACAACACTTATTGTCTAATTCAATAATAACAGGATAGTCATTGGTCAACTGAGAGACACTGACAAGATTCTTAGTCATATTAGGAACTAACAAGGAATTTTTAAGAAGAATAGGTGTGTTGTTTTGTGTGGGAAGAATACAAGTACCAGAATGAGATATAGGAAGAAGCTCACCATTTCCAACAGCTAGGGTGTCTGAACCATTGTAGTCTCCAGTCAGGTGAAGGCTGTTGATATCTGAAGTAATATGATTTGTAGCACCACTGTCCATATACCAGGCAGGATCAATAGCAATCTGAGAGTTAGCAACATGAGCTGAAGCTTGTTGTTTAGGTCCATTAACACCAGAACTAGGAGGCACAAAGTCTTCTTCAAACCTGTGCCAGCAGGCTGTCATAATGTGACCAGACTTGCCACATAATTGGCACACTGGTCTATTTGAAGGATTGCCAGAATTTCTACCACCTCCCCTTCCTCTGTTGTTCCTTCCTCCTCTGCCCCTGTTATTTGACCCCTGAGAGTTGTAGGGCCTAGGAGTAGAGCCAGACCTGGTATTGTTGTTGCTAGCAAACTGGACAGAGGGTCCACCAACAAGATTGTTACACCTGGCAAGAAGCCTTTCATGAATCAAGAGTTGAGACTGAACTTCTTACCAAGTCATGGAACCAACTCTTGCTGTTAAATTGACTATAACAGCTTCATATTCTCTCTCAAGGCCTCCCAAAGTTGCAAGAATCAGCTCTGATTTTGGAACAGGATAGCCAGCAGCATTGAGATTATCAGCATAAGACTTCATTTGGGCTCGATAATCTGCCATGGACAGAAATCTTGGAGAAGAGAATGGATATTATTTTCTTAGATTCTCAGTACAAAAGATAGATACATACTAATACACCTTTCTAACAAACTTGCCTAGGTGTCATAACAAGACATTCCCCAAAATACCCTTACACATAACAGCTCATTAATTATTTATTTATCTAACAGACCGTAACCATGCACCTTTAACTAACTTTAAACCTAACTAACCACCTTTGTGTGAAGGTGTTTTATAAAATGCCTCAATCGGCAAAACCACCTAGTCCTCCTTAAGCTTGAACAAAATAAACCTTGCATATATAGTACTAAATTGATTTAATTGTTGATTTTATTATAGATGATGAAGTTGAAGTAAATTAAACATAGACTGTGCTCTTATAAACTACAATTTTCCTAGGCCAATGTTAATTAATGAGTAATGATACGGGCACAACGGTCGTACCATAACGAGTGATACAACAGTGATCTGCACCGTTGATAATAATGTGTTTAAATTGATCGTATGTAAATTTAATATGATCAACATTGCAGACTACCGTCGTGTTACTCGTGTAGCACAGTCGTTGTGCATGTATCATTACTCTAATTTTATTAGCCAGTTATGTGTATAAGAAATACTAAAGTACCTTTTTTTTAATTAAATAACATGAATGAACCATTTTCATAGCTATAAATAGAACACAAATCCATCGTTAAACTCACAAGCAAGCATTCATAGCCTAGGTTGCACGGACACGGATACGGGAATACGGATTCGAGGACACGGGACACGGGGATACGGGATTTTTGAAAAAAATAGGACACGGGTGCGGGGGTCATGTAAATATTAAAAATATAAGGACTAAAATGTAATTATTAAAAAATATATGGACTAAAATGTAATTGTAAAGGATGTAATGTCCAAATCTTTTCACTACATATACATATCATTGTAAAGGAGGTCATGAGAGTTTCATATATGAGCATTTTCCGACCATCTCTCAAACATTCATGTACAGTACAGTACCACCAGGTCCACCACTCTCTTACTATTTTCCCCCAAAATTTGTTCTTTCTTTCCCTATTTTATCTATTCATCAAATTTGCAACAATCCTTTCCCCTCTGTGTTTTTCGATCTACTAGATCTAGTATGTAGAAAATTATCAACAGATTTTAAAAAAACAAAACAAAAAAAAAACGACGACTTACAGATCTAGTGATGCTGGGTTGAGATGAATGCATAGGGCGTAGCTTGGGCGGCGAACGGCGGAGCTTGGGCGGCGAACGGTGGGGTAATGGTGATTGACGGCACAAGTGTTGATAGCTAGGGTTTGAGGCGCCGCACTAGAGCATTTTCTAGCAGCGGGATCTCATCTGGCCAAATTTGAGAACCAAATTTGAGTTCTATAGTCAAAAAATAGATTTTCTTAATGAATTTTTTTTGTTTTAGGTAAAAAAGTGTTTAAAATTTGGTAAAAGTGGTTATTTTCTCGGACACGCGTGTCCATTTTTTTTTAAAATTCCGATTCGTCCGAATGGCGTGTCCGACACGCGTGTCCAAATTTTTTGAAAATTCCTATTCAGCCCGATTGTGTGTCTGACACGGTGTCCGGCGTGTCCGAGGCGTGTCCGTATCCGGTATGTGTCGGACACGCGACACGCTGGCTAAATGAAGTGTCCGTGCAACATACTTCATAGGAATCATAGCATTAGCATACACTCCCAAAAGTATCAAAAATCAAAGAGAATGGCTTCAAAGATTTACGTTTTCCTCATTTGATTATTCCCACATCGGCAATTTGATAAGCACGTGCCAACTTAGTATGGCATATTATTTTGAGAAGTAACAATTTGCACCCAAATCAAGATAAACTCTCGGTTTGTTTTTTCTAACAACAACAGGTATAGATCCACATGGATCGGGTGGAGTACGTGCCGGAAGAAAAATGATAAATCTAAAATACATGATTAAACGGAATAAATTAATAGAATATACGGCACTGTATAATAGCAAGTATTTATTATAGATTATATGCAATAATAAAATCACCAAAATGTATCTATATATTTTTACCTACCCATTCATTCCAATTGTCAATACAGTAACTCCCTTTCGTTCATTCTTATTATAAATAACCAAAAGCATATCTTATATCCATTGTTATAAAAATAGGTGTAGCAAGTCAAAATCGCATACGAGCTCAAACAATTTTTCTTTATAAATGAGCTAAGATTGAACATAATTTTTTGTTCTTTATTAAACTAATGATTACAAACAAGCTCGTGATCTTACGAGCCAAGTTTGAACAATTTTTTTTTGTTTGTTTGTTTAATAAACGAACGATCACGATCAAACACGTGACCTAAACGAACACAAGTTTGAACTGTAGATACTCGGCTCGACTCGTTAACAGCTCCACGTGCAACCTAGGTTGAAACAGATCATTAGAGGTTGTAACAAATGATTTGATGTTTTTTATTTTTTTATTTTTTTTCCTGTTTTGTTTATAACCACATTTACTCATAATTAATAATTTTTTTCAGGATTCATAATGTTGATTGATGGTGAAGCTCAAAATGCCATTAATATAACGCCAAGAAAATGGGTTCAAAGCAATAATCTCACTCCTCTGGTCATGAGTAAGCATCTCTTGATTGACTGTGTAAGCATACACGAGGATGGATTTTGCAAGTGGAATGAAGATTGCCAAGATATGGAGCAATGCACATGCCGCCAAATACACGAGGATCGAAGAGAATCTTGGGAATGCGTAGAAATCTAGTGCTATGGGCACAACAATTGAAACAATACGTGTTTTATGGTCTCCATACATATCAATCAATGTATTGATAGTACTCACACGCGGATCTACCATTTGCTAAAGGGGGTTCGCGGACCCCGTTAAATATAAGAAAACTCTATATTTTATGTGTAAAAAAATATTTCGGACCCCTTGAAAAATAAAATTTACTCTGAAAAAAAGTTACGGACCACTGTAACGCCCTGCACTCAGGCACAGTAGTGCTTAAATTAGTCATAAATGTCCGGTCAATCGCTTAGACCGCCCTCTCGTTTGGTCTAAAAGGCTAACTAACAGTTGACAAGCACCTTTATCACTCACACTTATATGAGGGTGATCATTCTACTATTTTTCCTATGTGGGACATTACATTCTCCCCCCTTATAAGGGACTGGCGTCCTCGCTAGGACGGCCAAGACTGTTCCTGGATCGTCCCTACCAGAGGTAACTAGAGGCAATCCTTACACCGTCTTATTATGCGGTGTGGCAAACGCATAGTTCCGTCGATAGTCGGCTCTGAATACCATTCTCAGAACGCCCCTGCACCCGGGCCTCAGTAGCGCTTAAATGAGTCATAAATGGTCCGGTCAACTGCTTAGACCGCCGTCCTCGCTTGGTCTAAAAGGGCTAACCCGAGTTGACAAGACCTTTATCACTCACACTTATATGAGGGTGGGCATTCACTTAATTTACCAATGTGGGATATCACATTCTCCCCCTTATAAGTGGTGGCGTCCTCACCGGGACGGGCCAAGACTTGTCCCGGATCGCCCCCTACCAGAGGTAATTCAGAGGCCATCCTTACACCGTCTTCTTGTATCACGGTGCAAACGTATAGTTCCGTCTCTAATAGTCGGCTCGATACCATTCTCAGAACGCCCCTAGACCCCGGCCTGGTAACACTAAATGAGTCATAAATGTCCGGTCAACTGCTTAGACCTCCGTCCTCGCTTGGTCTAAAATGGCTAACCCGAGTTGACAAGACCTTTATCATTAACACTTATATGAGGGTGATCATTCTACTATTTTTCCTATGTGGGACATTACACCCGCTGAATTATATTTCTGGATCCGCCACTGATAGTACTGCTTGTAAAATTGTGTGATGTCAATTGATGTGTGTGACATTGGAGAAGAACTCTATCTAGCTATCTGAGAAGTGCTATATGTATATGGCCATAACAGAAGTTGTGGCAATCGATTATACGTGGATTTCATCTATTTTCGTTCGGTGTGTTTTGATTTGTTTTCGACTTGTGAACTTGTGTGGATGCAGAATATTTGAACTAACTATAATAAAATTATGTGCTTAAAGTTTGTCTTCGTTAGATCTTATGAGTTGCATCTCTATTGTAGTGTCGGAGAGATTACCCACATTCTTTCGTTTTGGTTTGACCAGTCATCCATCTTTTTTTTTTGCAAGGATTGTCCCCTTATTTTTACCGGAAAAATTTGACTTAACCCTCCTCTTTCGTTTTGGTTTGACCAGTTTTCAATCTTTTATTTTGTTTTGCAACTTTGGTCCATTTAACGTGTTGCCAGCCAAAAAGAAAAAGAAAAAGAATAAACAGAATCGATGCGACTTAGAATAATTTCTAGACAAGCATTTCATTCATGTGAATAAAGCATACAACATTTTGCTAATATTCTCAGTACATCAAGAAGAAGTATAATATCCAATATCTATCCTTAGATAATCTTGTTGGGATAGTGTATCGTGTGTGGAGTGATTTACGTAACAGATCTGTAATTTACGGATTAAATTACAGAATATTAATCTAGAAAATAAATCATGTGAATAGTACAATTCATATTATTTAGTAGATCTAACAAAATAAATACTATCATGCATATCTGATTCAAACAATAGACAATAAATGTAGTATGCACAAAATAAAGGTCTAAGACAAACCGATGTGAGTAGTTACTCTTTCCTTAAGACAAATTGCTCCGGTATGGTGCCCACGGTAGTAGCAAATGTCTCCCAAGATACAACGGCTTTACGTCTCGGATTTAGAGGCACTTCAAAAATCCGAGCTCCGGCGAGCTTACATAGTGCTCCGACTTCTCTTCGACTCAATATCTAGATCTATATGACTGACTCTTTGTGGTGAAAAGACACAAGAGAAAATTTGATACTTCAACCTTCATCATTGGGGTTCTTTATATAGTGAAGAGGAGGAGCCAATGCTTGAATGTGATTGGCCAGAACACATCATCAGACTTTTCCCCTTGGAAAAGAAAATAGGGCCGAAAATTATAAATAAAATTGGCCAAATATTTCCACAATTCTGATTGGTCGGATGACGTGTCTTCTGAATTCTGATTGGTCAGATGATTTAATCGCTCGATTTTCCCCTCAAGAAAAGTTATTCTGGCCGAATTCCACTTAAGGTCGGTTTTACCTTCCGATCCTTCTACTTCTTTCCCACACTCAATGTATCCTTTCGGCTTCTACCAAGTGTGTGTGCGCGAACTAGGGTTAATTACTTCCTAGCTCACTATCAACAATATCAAGTAAAAGGATGTTCAACACAACAAGAAACTCATATGCAAAACTACCAACTCATTCACAATCAAAAGGATCCATCTTCACTTCACATTATCTTGGCTAGTGTGAAACTAGCCACTCATAGTTATGAGTACTAACTTGTCAAGGTTAGAAGTCATAATTATAAGAACAATTAAATCAAAGTAAAGGCTAAGAATTATACCAATCACAAGCTATCAACTTGAAAAAGGAAAACTTGCATTACAATCTTCAAAAGCTCCAATGGAAAGAGTGTATCTCAAAAGCTACAAACTTGTCCAAATAGAATGCATCCAAGATAACAAACAAGAATTCTTAATGTTTACACTTGCAATTTAAAAAGCTAAAGTTGTGGTAATTTTGGCTAGATGAGCCTTGAAAGTGGGAGTGCCTTCAAGATGGAGAGAAAATGTATTTCTTTCAGCCCCCCCTTCCAAATGAAGTCGAAAATAAGCTTTAAAACTTGAAATCCGGATCTTTCGGCGTCCGCCGACTGTGTACTCGGTATGCACTGACTTCTGACAGGTAGTTGGATTTGTCAGACTCATTAACTAATGCTCAGATTCTCAACTGTCAAAATCCGGCGTCCGCCGATTGTATACTCGGCGTGCGCTCTTAGCTTGATTCTCTAACTTCCTCAACAAGAAACCTCTCTAAAGCTCGATGGGCTGCTCCAAGATCTTCCAACACTCGTATCTAACCCGTGAATCTGCAAAACACAGCCAAAACGATACCTCGCATAATTCTAATAACAAAAGTTGGCATAAAAGCATAAAGTTACGGGATTAGATACTAAAAATCTATTTATAAGTCTTGATCAATTTCATCACATAATAGCATGACTTGGATAGAAAGGCGCCACTAAAAGCTTGAGAAGTGGGATAAAAATACATCATTCGGTTGACCTACATCAGTTTCCGGGGAAGTTATTGTGTGGTGTCTCCACATGGTGTGGAGACACCGTGTGGCACACCACACACTCTCATTCTGTATTTAAACTGTGTGGTTCTTATCGTTTTACCCGTCACTTCACCTTAAATTCCCTCACCACACAATAACTTCCCGAGTTTCCGGAGGTGTTGGCATTTTTTTTTGCCAATTTTTGTAATATCTACAACCATATCAGAATAGATAATATTCGACATTTTATGACGTTTTAGATCTCTCCACTAAAAAATTATACGTTTCCTTTGAACTGTAATTTATTATATGTTTTTTGTTTTGTAATCTGAAACTTTTGCTTTTTAGCGTCTTGCTAGATTTTTTTAATAAAATTATTTGGCGTTCAAAAACAAAAAAATATAAAGTTATAACCACAACAGTTGACACAACACTTATTTTATGGCCCGTAGATACATATTAATCAATGTATTGATAGTACTGTGTAATTTTTTTTTTTGAAAGGTTAGTACTGTGTAAAATTGTGTGATGTCAATTGGTGTGATGATCCCTCAGCAGAGTGCCCTCATGCATCCTTAAACAGAACAGACGTTGTTTCAATAACAACTTGTTGGTTAGAGACTTTGTCATGTACAGACCCTCAAGCTTGGACCACAGCTTCTCTATTTTGTCCTCTTCAGCAGCCTCTGTGAGAATATCATCTGACAAGCACAACATGATTCTTGAATGTGATTTCTCCTCCAGATTGACTATCTCAGCAGCACTTCCTTCTGTTGATTTAGACAAGGGACCCTATAATCCCTGTTGTTTCAAAAAATCACGCATCTTGATCTGCCACAGACTAAAACTGTTTCTTCCTGTAAACTTGTCAATCATGACATTTAAAGCAGACATCTTTCTCACCAGAAAAGCTTGCGAAGATACTAAATCCTAGCGTCAATTACGACCTTGGTGCCAATCTACCTTGCTTAAAACAAATAAACAGATTTCTTGATAAACCTGGACGCTCTGATACTAGTTTGTTATAACGGATCGATCAAGAAGTGATGGTGATTGTTAGTAAAGACAGACAATTAACAAGTAAACAAACACAGAAACAAGAAAGCACAGATTTAACGTGGTTTCCGGTAATTTTCCGACTACTCCACGGACATAAGAGGATTATTTTATTATCACGAGAAAGTTACAATTTACAACAGATACATATGATATTTATAGCCTTGAGAATCAAACCCTAACCGACTTAACAGCCAAACCAGATAATGATTGAAATACCCAGAAGTAGCCTTATCCAAAACGAAAAACCATGCAGACGTGTTCCCCACGTATCACCGAGAACCAACACAATAAACCATGCTCAGGAGATGATCAGTCTGCTGACTTCACTAAGCAGAACACCAGACTTCAGCAGATACCTTCAGGCCCTGCTGACCACCATAGTTTCCATATAGATTCAACAAAGTATCATACTCTGCTGACTAACCTCAACAGCATAGTTTAAGTCATCATTACATTAGACTGTCAAATGATCGTTTAATTTTAATTATCTTTGAAACTGTCAAATGAATAATATAACTGTTGGAAACTTTGGAGTTGCCGGAGGTCTTGGAATTTTTTTCCAATTATTGTCACTATCTACAGCCATATCAGAGTTGATAATATTCGACATTTTATATCTCTCTACTAAAAAATTGTGTTTTTTTAAACGTTAAATTATTATAAACAACAATATGCTGAAGTATAGTACAATAGTTTGCATGTATTGAAAGCTGTTGAGAGCAGGGGCCCTGGGATTTTTGTAATTACCAAAACACCCTTTATAAATAGTAATATTCTAAAATTATATTATTATATTTTTACTTTGTCAAAAATTCTGCATATGTTCAGAGTGGCGAAAGGGTTCATTTCTTGTTTTGCATCAATTACGTCACTTGTTCAATTTCCACCAGGCACTGTTTTTTCCCTTCGTAGCATTTTCTTTTCCGTCACCCTTGAAACATTTTTTTCTACACTTAATTGTGTCCCCTAAATCTCAATCCTGCCACCGCCACTGGGGGAGAGATTTCACGATTTAATCGACAATTATCATAGAGATGATGTTGAGTATGGATGGCAAGACGGGAAATGATGCAGATGTGAATGATGTGAATTAACTTTTTGGTATATATATTTTACGGTCAAGTTACTGACGCGGGTCTTTATGACATATTTTATCGTCAATTTATTCTGAATTTTTGTGTTTTATGGTTATAATATGCCTATAATCATGAATTATTTTAACTAAAAGTGATTATTCACGATTGAGTTAACTAATATGATTTTATGCGTACGTATTTTATACGTTATTTATCTAAAATATAATATGTCATGTGTGTTATATTTTTATTGACAAATAAATAATTGTTTGTAGCAATATTTCGGCCAAATATTAGAGTTGATCGAACGAAGTTAAATTGATAAAGAAATGGAATAAGCTGAGTGTTGAAGTGTTTTGAGCGAAAAAAATGGACCAAAAAATCAGACCAGTGAACTTGCAATGTAATCTAGAATGCTTTACAGGCCGATATGGGCTTGGACTTCTACGGCAAAGTTTTAGGGCTCAAAATAAGGTTCCCAGCGCACTTTGAAATTGTTCAAATTGGAGTTGATCGGGCCAATCCACTACTGTCGCTTTCCCGAGGGCTATCGGCGGGTAAGCGCCCGTCCTGGCTGCAAAAGGGGCAGTATCTCAACTCATTGGAATCGGCTTCCAGCCCTTCTCATCTAAGTTTCAAAAGATTGTAATTCTTTCACCGTATTTTTTTCTTGTCCCGTTCTCTTTATATTGACACCGCATTTGATATTTTTTTCTGTGCAATTTTCGAGGTCATTTTTGTAAAAACGGCAAACATGTTTATTTGCATAGTTGAATTCTTAGTAAAAAGCATGTTGTAGCGAAATAGTTGATTTTGTTCGCTTTCTCTATCTGTTCCACTACAACGATTAAGGGATTTGAGATCTATTCCACTGCTTCACTCCAACTAATAGTGGATTTTAGGGTCGATTTGCATTGTTTTACCGTAGTGTACTTATAAATCTTTTAACCTTTTTGATCCAATTTTTTTTTTCCTCTATCCTGTTTACTATTTTTCTTTGCCGTATACCTTGTCATTTATTCACACGCGCTCTTAAAAAAATAAAATTTATCAACACCGGTAGATTCTAACTTAATTTTCAATGTCCTTTTTATCCGGAAAAAAATTCCACTGTTCTCTTTACATACTTCTATGTTTAAATTGTCTTTTTTAACAATATACTCAATGAGAAATAACATTAATTAAAACTATTGTCCTTTATTCTCACTCCCTCAAAATTTATCTACACCGGTAGATTCTAACTTATCTTTTAGTCTTTGTATTACTCCAATATGTATGGTATATATTATATTCTTTTTTTTTTTAGGAAAAATTATATTCTTAATGTGGTAGATTCACAGAGAGGGTGACAAAAAAATGCCAACTCTTCCGGCCGGCAATTACTCCAAAGTTTTCATGGGCTATATTATTTATTTGACTACTTCCTAAGATAAATTAAAGGGGAGTGAGCCAAGAAATAAGGACACACCAAAAAAAAAATACTGGACAAAAATACCCATTACATCTAACAGCTTAAAAAAGCACATACAAAGCTTTCAGTCAGAACTAATTTCTAGGAATTGAATGAAACTATTATGAAATTGAACTTGTTAATCGAGTGATTACAGCTCCAAATGCGGTATTTATAAGCTAATTAGACTGTAACCATGCACCTCTAACTAACTTTCAACAAAACTAATTAACCACCTTTGTAAAATGCCTCAATGGACAAAACCACCTAGTCTACCTTAAGCTTCAACAAAATAAACCTTGCATAGTGCTAGATAGATTTAATTGTTGATTTAATTGCATAGTCATTAAACATAGCTGGTGCTCTTATAATTAGCCAGTTATGTTATGTGTATAAGAAATACTAAAGGACTTTTTAAATAATTATAATAATAAAAATAATAATAATAATAATAATAATAAATTCTAAAGGACCTTTTCTTTTCAATTAAATAACATGAATGAACCATCTTCATAGCTATAAATAGAAAATAAATCCATTGTAAAACTCACAAGCAAGCATTTCAAAGCATATACACTCACAAAAGTATCAAAATTCAAAGAGAATGGCTTCAAAGATTCACTTTTTCCTCATTGTCGTAATTGCAGGTTCGTTTAGACTCTTTCTTCTCTTCCATATAATTTTAACTTACAATTCTATTCTCTATTTTTTTTTTCATTTTTTTTTTTTCATTTGGGTGTGTGTCCTTAACTTACAAAAGGTTTAAAAAAATTAAGTCAAAATTTTTTTTTCTTCTTTTTCATTTCATTGTGTTTCTTGTTTCTCTACTGTGGTTTTACGCTTCAGTTTATAACCAAGGTTGAAACAGATCATTGAATAGAGGTTGTAACAAACGATTTGATGGGTTTTGTTTTTTGGTTTTTCTGACTACAATTTCAAGATGCATAATGTTTTCCTTTATTCCCACCCTTTTTTTTTTGGATTTATTATTTTATTTTATATTTTCCAGTTTTGTTTATAACCATAATTACTAACTAATAATATTTCAGGGTGCACAATGTTAATTGATGGTGAAGCAGCAGCTGCTGCAAATGCCAATATAGCGCCAAGAAAATGGGTTCAAAGTACTCTCGGTACTCCTAAGCATCTCTTGAGATTTGCCTGCATAAGCATTAACGAGGATGGAACGTGCGATTCGGATGAAGATTGCCAAGATATTGATTATTGCGAATGCAGCATGCCCAATTCTTGGGAATCAAAATGCATATATAGTAATATAATGCTATGACCACAACAACTGACACGACACGTATTTTATGGTCGATACATACATATCAACCAATGATTGATAGTACCGTGTAAAATTGTGTGGTGTCAATTGATGTGTTTGAATACGTGACGGTGGAGAAGATTTCTATCTATCTGAGAAGTGTTATATATATGGCCATAACATGCAGTTGTGTTACTTCAATTTGACCATAACAGCGGTTGTCCTATATATTTTGCTTCTTGTGTGTATCCATTGATTGATGCATGTGGCATTCAATTATACGTGGATTTCGTCTATTTTCATTCGGTGTGTTTTGTTTTGTTTTCGACTTGTGAATATGTGTGGTTCCACAATCTATGAACTTAATATAATAAAATTGTGTGTTTAAAGTTTGTCATTGTTTGACTTTATGAGTTGCATCTCTTCTCTAGCATGTTATACCCTGTTAGGGAAAAAACAAACCGAGCGATAGCTCTTAACAACGATAACACAAAATAACAAACGGAAGAAAAAAGATAAAACATCAAAATTTACGTGATTTGCGACAATATGCCGACTACTCCTTGAGGAAAGATAAAATATTACTATTGTGAAGGAATACAAAAATTGCCAACTCTTCCGGCCGGAAACTCCAAAGTTTTCATGGGATTGAGCCAAAAATCTTAAAAAATGAGGTGAAATGGAAAAATATGACAATCAAGAATTGCTTAGTAACGACTACCGGCCTTTTAGAACAGGAGTGGAATCGAACATATGGAAGGCAATAATAAGGATAACTGTTTGGAAAAAATGGCTTCTTCTGTTGAAACTGAAAAAACCAGCTAAAGATCAAGAACAAAAATGAAGAAGAAGAAGTTATATTCGATTTATGAACTTGGCAGGCAAATTTGTTTACATTGTATCAAGAAGAATTTGATCGAATCAGTCATCTACAACTTAGATTAGCCGCTTATATAACACCTAGAATCAACTAGTTGGAATGAAAGACGGTTACATCTACTCTAACTGCCTCTAACTAACTTCAACTGTTTTTGCACACTAGTGTTCGATCAAATGCCTGAATGAGAATATGCCTTGTATTGTGCTGTGGTGATATATCTGCAACATCTTCGCAACGAAGTCATATACAAAAATAGAGTTCCCAACTCACCAGTCTTTGCTGATATAAAATCTTTTTCTGTCACTTGGATCAAAGGAAAGACCAACAAAATCACAGGAAGTTGGGACAATTGGATACTAAATCCCATTGTGTTAGCAGATTAGAGAAGACTTCTGAAGCGTTGAGGTTCTTTTTTCTTGCTCAGTTCATGATGCAACCGGTTGTTAGAGAGTTTTCTTTAATTTTCGCTTTACATTGTAGCGCTATTTGGGTGTGGTTCTTCTGTTGCTGTCCTTTTCTTGTTTCATGTTGTACTATGTTGCCTTTTTCTAGTATCTTGCTAGATTTTTCCTAATAAAAACTCTATTTTATGTTAAAAAAAATTAAAAAGGGTGTAATAAGGGGACAAAAAAAAGGAGTGGACAAAATACCCATTAAATCTAATAGCTAAATAATGCGTGTACAAAGCCTTCAGTCTACACTAATTCATGGAATTGAATGAACTACTATGAAATTGAACTTGTTAATCGACTAATTACAACTCCAATTGCAGTATTTATAAGCTAATTTATGTAACCACACAGAAAATTGAAGAACATAATTAACTAGCAATGGCTTCTAGGGTTTCACTGAATTCTCATAATATTTGTCATAACTGATTACAATTAGGGTTCTGGGATTCTTAAATACCCTTACACTAAAACATAATAAAAGACTAAAATGCCCCGGGCAACATAACAGAATACAATAATAACTTAAAAGGAAAAATAAGAAAATATAAACTGTTTTATGGCTTCAACTGCATCACTAATTAATTAGACCGAGACAGAAATCTTGGAGAAGGTAATGGATATAATTTTCTTAGATTCTCAATACAAAAGATAGATACATACTAATACACCTTTCTAACAAACTTGCCTAGGTGTCATAACAAGACATTACCCAAAATACCCTTACACATAACAGCTCATTAACTATTTATTTATCTAACACCCCCTCTCAAACTAGGTGTGGTGAGTAACACATTTAGTTTGCTCCTGAAATGATTAAACTGACTGACAGGCTGTGCTTTAGTAAAGAAATCTGCAACTTGTGCTTCTGAAGGAATATAGTTCACTTTCAATTCTTTGTTGATCACCTTGTCCCTCACAAAGTGCACATCCACTTCAATGTGTTTGGTCCTAGCATGATACACAGATTCTGAGCCAAGGATCCAGCCCCTAAGCTGTCACACCAAGCAGTTGGGATGTTGGAAGTTTTGAACCTCATCTCCTTCAGTAGTTGCACAATCCAAGCTATTTCTTCTGTTAGATTAGCTAGCCAAGGCTCTGTACCCAGATTCAGTGCTAGACCTTGATACAACAACCTGTTTCTTTGAACACCAGGAAACCAAGGATACACCAAGATAAACACAATAACCTGTAACTGACTTTCTGTCAGATGGAAAACATGGCCAATCAGCATCAGAAAACCCCTGCACATCCAGGTTAGTTCCAACAGGAATAAAGAGAGAACAATTCAATGTCCCTTTGACATATCTGAGCACTTTTTTCAGTGCAATCCAATGCTCCACAGTAGGAGCTTGCATAAACTGACTTAAGTAGTTGACAACATAGGTCAGATCTGGTCTTGTGGTGGTCAAAAATTGAAGGCCACCAATAGCACTTTTGTATATTAAGGGATTCTTTAGAGGTTCACCTTGATTAGGATCAAGATGATTTCTAGGTGTCATAGGTATGGAGCTAGGTTTGATGTTCTCCATACTCAATCTCTTTAGGAGTTGACTTGCATAGTGTTTTTGTGACAATGTCAATCCAGAGTCATCTCTAGACACCTGCATTCCAAGGAAGTGGGATATTGGACCCAAATCTTTCAGAGCAAATTTAGAATCCAGCAGACCTATGAACTGCTGAATCAGATTATCTGAGCTACCAGTGACTAAAATGTCATCAACATAAATGAGAACATACAGAATCTCTTTTCTTGTAGAAGGAGTTATCTGCCCTTGACTGAGTAAACCCCCACTCCAGCATCTGTGATCTAAGGGGCCCAAACCAAGCACTGGGAGCTTGCTTCAGACCATACAAGGCCTTGTTGAGCTTACATACAAAATGAGGTTTATTAGGATCAATGAAGCCTTCTGGTTGTGCCATAAATATGTTTTCATTGATAGGTCCATTCAGAAATGCATTGTTTATGTCAACTTGTCTAATGGACCACTTATAGTTTCATCGCAATGATCCACGAAAAATCTAATGGTTGAGGCTTTAGCCACAGGGCTGAAGGTATCAGTATAATCAACCCCATAGGTTTGATGAAAACCCTTAGCAACAAGCATGGCTTTGTGTTTCAAAACAGTGCCATCTGGACTCAGCTTCAATTTAAAAACCCATCTGTTTCCTACTAAGTTCTGCCCTGAAACAGGAGGAACCAAGTCCCAAGTGTGGTTCTTTTGCAAAGCGCCAAATTCTTCAACCAGAGCAGCTTTCCATTATGGACACTGCAGTGCTTCAGATACCCTAGCTGGCTCTGATAGGTGAGAAGAAAGATTAGATTGAGTGATAGAGGTAGAATAGGCTTTTGGTATAAGATCCCACTTTTGGATCTGGTTTGCATATGATGCCTAACCGGTTCTGCAGCAGTGGTTATAGGGGAATCATTAGGAGAAGAGGCATCTAGAGGAGGAAATGAGAGAGGACTAGAGTTGGATTCAGAAGATGGAACAGGAGATTGAGAAGAACTGAATGTAGGTCCTGGAGCAGGACTAGCAGGGTCAGAATTTGCAGTAGGAGTTGGATCAGGTTCAGGACTGAGTATAGAAACATGATCAGGACTAGGAGCAGGGTGAGTGGGATTGGTATGAGCTTCAGTGGGATCAGGATTTGGTATGTTTGGTTCTTTTGAGGTAGTAGGCTGTTGTGGGACAGCAGGATCAAAATATGGTAGATGAAAGGTGTTAACAAGTGTAGGGTCTAGGTCAACACTTCTGTGAGGACCATGAACAAAACCATTTTGGAAGGGAAACTCATTCTCATTGAAGACAACATCTCTACTTATGTAAATTCTCCCACTAGAGTCTAAACACTTGTAACCTTTATGATTAGGACTGAATCCTAAGTGAACACATTTAGCAGAGTGAAAGCTAACCTTATGATTTTGATAGGTCTTAAGTTAGGATAGCAAGTGCAACCAAACACTTTACAGCTTGAATAATCAGGTTTAGTGTGGAACAAAACTTGGGAAGGTGTTTGATTGTTTAAAATAGGTGTAGGAAGATTGTTAATAAGATGAACAGCTTGTTGAAAACTATCCCACCAGAACCTGAGTGGCATGGAAGCCTGTGCTAGAAGAGTTAGACCCATCTCAACTATGTATCAGATGTTTCCTTCTCGCCTCGCCATGTTGTCCATGAGCATGAGGGCAAGGGTGTCTAAAATCTATGCCATTTTCTTTAAGTTAGGTCTCAAAGACTCTATATTCACCCCCCAGTCTGATTGAAGACACTTAATGGTTGTCTTAAACTGATTCTCTACAAGTCTTTTAAAGGCAATAAAGGCTGATAGGGCTTCAGATTTATGTTTTAAGGGATATATCCAGGTGAATCAGGAGTGATCATCAACAAAGTGAATGTGATACTGAAAACCTAAAGTGGCAACTACAGGGGCAGGGCCCCAAAGATCCGTGTAAACAACATTCAGAACAGATTCAGCATGAAATGAAGACTTAGGATAAGGTAGAGAATGCATTTTTCCAAATTGACAAGGTTCATAGAAAGCAATAGATGCATCATTAAAAGAGACATTACATGAGTTCATAACAGATTTCAATACAGACTGAGAAGGATGGCTGACGTGGGTTTTCCTAGTGCTATTCCAGTCCTTAACCGACAGTGTATCGGGTCAAACTGTAGTGCTAGTATGGTGAGTCAGATGTCGAATCCTCAGGGAAACGTATGGTAATTCAGAGTGTGGCTAAACACCAAGAAGCTATTATTAACTCAATCTAAGTCGCAATTTTTCTTTTTTCTATTTAGTAACCTTAAAACAGTAAATAAATGCATAAAACTAAAACAGATATATATATATAGATACATAAATATATATAGAAATATATAGAAATACATATATATATATATATATATATATATATAGATATAAATATATATAGGTACCAATACAATATATAAGATATAAATACTAGTAATATTATAAAATACTAGCCAAGAATATGTCCTTTGAATCAAGATCTCTTTTAGTAGAAATAGATGTACTCGATCTTTCCTTATTTTAAGGTGAATCAATTATATATGAATCGGTGTATTCTAAGCTAGACAACTCCTCCTCACACGAGCGTATGAAATTGTCATATGTCAAATTGTCATCGATTTAATCTCCACAACCGCCCCATGCTAATCTTAGTTAGTCTGAACAGGTACCGAGTACAAATCTACCCCGGATAAAAGAGGTTATTCCGTTTGTCGACGGCCGATGTTATTCAAGAGGCTCCGGTTGTCGCGGATCGATTTAACACAAACGGTGTAGTTTTAATCAAAGCGTGATTTTAACATTATTATGATCTTGAACACAAATTTAATAAGATTCATCTTTCCCAAGACAAATCGCCCCGGGTAGGAAATAGGATTCCGTTGTCACGCTTTCACTCGGCCATTTTACCTCCGGTTTTTCTATCCTTTATCTCATATCCTAACTTCTCTCGGTCGGTTCATCGTTAGGTTATATGTTGCGATTCATCTTGGTTAATTACGTCAATCCGAATATTATCAATACGTTGCAAGATAGAAAAAGATTCATTATAATCGATTTTAATTCAATTTTAACATAGTCATCATCTATTTCCTAAAAAGATAAACTAATTCAATTTCATATCTTGGCTAGATATAGAGTTAGCCTAATATCATTATAACTAATATATAGATACTAATAACAACAAACAAACATAAATACATTAAAAAGTTACAGATTACAATTGTAGTGTCGAGCCGTATTCTCCGGAAATAGCAACTCCTTTAGCAACAACGAGCCTTGATAAACCTTCTAAGTACTAAAACGATACTTATACTACAAGATTATTTTAATGAGTGTCGTTTACGGTATTTTTACGTAACTACACACTAGATTAAGATAATATATATATATATATAGAAGTGATATATATATATATATATATATATATATATATATATATATTGGTACAACTTCCTCAAGCTGCAAATGAGGAGTATTTATAGAGTGGATGTCAAGGCGGCGCGGGCGGTGTAGTCAGCGCGGGCGGTGCTCTGATGGAGATTCTCCCGAAATTCCCGTGTCGGGTGGCAGAGAGATTCGGCTCGGGCCGGTTTTTTCGGTTCGGGCCGGATCTTGAAAAATATATTTCTTCCGTTTGCATCTTGCTTTGGTTTTAATTCTTGATTTTCTATCACACGCACTCCTGAAGCAATCAAAAACACGAGCCACAGTAATTTTGATCATAAAAACTATAAGTTTTACTAAAATAATAACGATAATATCTATTTATAATGATTTCGATTTTTATGTGTTTTTAGATATATTTTTATAGAATTTATACGATATTATCGTAAATACGATATAAAAAGTCATATAATATGATTATATTTTTATCATACATCAACTACTCCCCACTTAGCTTTTGATCGTCCTCGAGCAAAATAAGCGATAATATATAAACTGTTATAATGCAAACAATATAGCTCTTCTAGATTAAATTTCTAACTCAGTAACGTATGCTGTCAACATTATAATCATATTAATTTTATCTATCTAAGATTATTAAAAAAATAAAAAGTGTGTATAACTTAATAAATTAGTTATAAATATTATCTAAATGAAATTCTACATGAATTACTTAATAACTATAAAATAAAATACTTAGAATAACTTTGTAATCGCCACTATATGAAATTTCGGAATCAAGGACTAAGTCAAGTAGTTGGCAAAATGGCTTATAACGTTCAGGCTCAGGGTGTTTGGCTAATCGAAAGGATAACAAAGGGAAATCAAAAGAAAATAGAGGCAAGTAAATGCGCTTACACCTTCAACTTTTGATCAAAAATACCTTGATCAAGAACATCCCGATAATCGTTTTTTTTTTTTTTTTTTTTTTTTTTTTTTTTAACAACAAACATATCCGAACTCATTACCAGAGTCGACTATCTTTCAAGTGTCATGAGGTGAGTACGGATACATCAGCACTTAATTATTCCAACTTTTTCTTTTCTAGAGAATAACACTTTTTGTTAATAGATTGCCTTCCGAATAATATTTATTCCAATCTCAAAGATATACCATTATTGAATTTCGATGTCATCACCGCTATCCATAAGCACATACTAAACTTATGGGATTTCAAAGAAATATAGACCAATTTAAGTTAAGGGTCGGTTATATCTAGTTAATCATAATGGCTAATTTGAGTGAGGTCTTGATCACTCTGCAAGGCTGAGGTGGGGACAAAAATTGGAAATTACATTCGGGTAGGCTTATTTGGCCATAGTTAGTCAAAGTAATGCCAAAAATCTCATCATTCCTAATCCGATTCCAAATTCATACTTGTCTTGAAAACAAAATCATTCTAAAATTTTATTATAATTATAAGTAACTTTTGTCTAATTTCAAAAATAATATTTCATACTATTTATCTAGGTATACATACTTAAAATCTTGATAAAATCTAACATAGATATAAATAATATAGAAATAATATATCGAGATTACTTTACTTAATTAAAAATTTATTCTATCCAAATATATCATTTTTATTATAATGATTATATATTATTTCGTTTATTTCCTTAAGATTGATTAAACTAAGTGCATCAGTAATTGATATATTAAATTTATTTTATTTACTAACCAATCTCTACTCCCCACACTTACGAATTGGCATCGTCTCGATGTGTAATGAGTAGTAAAAAGTTGGTTGAGGAAACAAAATAAATTTTATAACGGGTGAATATTGTTACGTGTCATATAGATTAGCGTTTATATAATATAGCATAATAATAAAAACATTAACACAAACAAATATATTACAATATTAAAAGTACAAGTGAACTACTAAATACTATCATAAACTAAAAACTAAAACTAAGTTAATCTAGTTATGATTAAACTAATTTATTATAAGTTAATTTATTCTATCATTATTATTATCTTTGATATTCCTTACAACTATCATAACTACCTAATTTTCTCCACTTGAAGATCCTTCCGAATATCGATTTGGTAGTAGCCCTACCGAGGAAGTCGAAATGAAAGTACTCATCGATCGCTTCTTTTCGGTACCCTAGCCAAACGAACACTTATTCGAAATCACCATGCAAAAGGCATAGTTGCCGGATCGGTCCGCTTCCAAATGCAAAACTAATACCGCTTTCGAATCAATATTCCCAATCTATAAATGACCCGCTCGTTATAGCATACAACAATAACAATTCATCATCACCGAGTTCCGAGAAATCATCGTTGGATAAACTCGTGAATTGATGAAACGTTTCGTGTTCTCAAATGGGGAAGTAAAGCGGCAGTGGAGACATCTCTATCCCTATCATAATGTTGGAATAAAACTTGATAAGATTCCGAACATTTGTTAATAAATCCTTCAGCGGTGTCAAGTCTCCACTGATACTCATAATGACTAGAGGGTGATGTTTGGACTGGTGGTATATGAAAAATTTGATTGATTACGGTAGAAGTAAAAGGAACAACAAGACTCTAATGGTAACAGATCAGAACGACTCTACAGTACTAGCCTCTGCAAGTACCGAGTAAAACTCTCTTACCATTGTAACATTAATTCTTCCTCTGGGCATACGACAAAAATAATCCCACCCATCTGCGTCCATTCTTATGAATGCCCAATTATCCACTTTTCGAAAATTTAGACCTCTTTCAACCAAAGCACTGGTGATTGGTTGAAATTACTCAAGAAAGGGTGTGGATTTGCTTCATTCATATAATTGTAAGGAATGGGGTGGAAAACGAATAATGCGAATTAGGAGTACGGAGTTTGGGGTATGGAGGAGAATAATCAATAATCGATTTAATGATCGGACATTTTATACGGAATATATAAGAAAACGAGAGGCTTAAGAAGTGAATTGGCAAGTCGAGGAGTGAGCCCTTAGTTTCCTTATATAGAAGTGCCGTAAATAGGTAAGAAACAACTGAATGAGGTCGGTAGAACACTGCATCGGGCGCGGGCGGTGTAGTCGGCGCGGGCCGGTGCTACAAAGATGCTCGGTCACGATTTTTGCATTTCAGGATGTTCTATCAGTTTATTCGGTGTGAATGTATGTAATTTTATCTAAAAGCAGGGTGGAAAATTCTAATAATACGTGAAACAACGAAAAAAAACGAAAAGCGCAGCAGTTGTACTAACCACGAGTACATCAAATTGTCTAAAATAAAAATCAAACCAAAGTATATCGTCGTACATCGTAAAATAGGAAAAGTTTACTTAACTAATCATCTCCATCATAATCCTCATCTTCGCCATAAGATGAGTCAAAATGAGCCGAAAAAGATCCAAACATACTAGAAGTAAAATCAGCCCCGAGAGATCGAAGTCGTACTAAAATCATAGTTAAAGCTGTTGTGGATCCACCGACGTAGAAGCTTGAAATGTAGCCTGAGTTTGCCTCGCCGTCATCGTCACCGAACCTTCTAATCCAAACGAGCCGAGACCTCTTTGTCACACACTCGCCTCAAGTTACTCCTCCCATGCCCATGGATGCATCAAACGAACTGTAAACATACTACCCCGTCCCTCTGAGATGACGGCATATAGTCCTGGAATAAAGCGGTGGTGGGACAGGTGGAATCCAAACGGCATAGTATAATGGTCGGTGCCGACTCGAGGTAACGTGTAGAAATCTCTGCATATCTGGGTTCTATTGCACTGATGAAAGCTCTGTGACCTCTTTGGCCAATCCTAAGATCTTCAGCCCACTTTCTATTTTGTTCACAAGCTAAGGCTATATTAGCATCAGTTCTAGCCTGAGCTTGAATCATATGCTGAAACATAGCCTCTACTTGGCTATTCTCGCCCTGAAGTGGTCTGGGCCGAGGTGATTGCCTCAGAACTTGAGATGTATGAATAGAGATGGTTGTGGTGGTTGTTGACGTTCTTTGGCGGTTGGGATTATTGTAGTTGATTCTACCAAACAGCAAGGCGCTTAGTTTCGACCAATAAGTGGAGCAAAAGGTGACATAATCCTATCTCGAGGGTAGTAATTGGTACTTCATGAAGATCACACAAGGCGAGAAATAAGATTGAGGAGCGGCAGACGCCCTCCTCGAGTTCTATTCTTTACAAAATCACATGCCTTGGTAAAAATTAACTTCCCTAGATTTATTGGAATGTCATGCACCATAGCCCGGCCAAAACAACATCCTCACGACTATAAGCACATAGATGAGTTGAAGGATTAACATTATATCCTATAAATTGCTTGATAATACGATGTCCCTTATACACTCATCCATAAGGAAACCTATTATCCTTCCAAGCTCTTTGTGGAATCAAAGGACTGAGCTTCAAATGATTTAGCTAGTTGTCTACCAAAGCGTGTCTAAATTCCAAACAGTCTGATAATCATCATCCTCAAGTATCTCAGGTAACCCATAAAAAGAATTTATCATGACAGGATTGAAGGAGACATTAACCGTCCTAAGAGGGATATTTTCTAGTTCATCAAGAGTAGCCATATCATAAGTAGATAAAACAGAATAAAATTCGGCTACCATTGTGACATTTATGTTACTAGTGCGTTCCATCGCAATTTCCATCCATTCCCTATCTTGGAAGATTTTCTTCACTTCTTCTCCCAAACAGTCAAAATCAATACCACGTTCTAGAGTGACCCCGCACTTACTGAAAAATCCATCATAGGCATTTTTAGCTTCAATACTAGCGGTTTTTTCAAAAGAAACGGCTTCTTCAAGTTCAGTTAAGGGTCGCGGTTCATGAACCGGTACTACTACAGGGTTATCTGGTTTTCTTTTCTTAGAGCTTCTCCTAGATGATGAGGCCATCTACGATATTTGGTATGACAAAATAACAACAAAAACAACAACAAACAACAAACACAAACAAGTACTTAGACCAAATTATAGGAAAAAATTAAAATTAAAATTGAAAGCTTGATAAAAATTGAAATGATTGAGATATATATATATATATATATAGTTACCGTAGAGAGCTAGAAAGAGTAGATAGTTGCCGGAATAAATGGTGGTGCCGCCGAAATTGTGTTGAAAAAGAGAGGAGCTTTGCTTGAAAAATCTATCCTTTTATGGAATGTTGATGAATTTGTGGAGTGGAATGGAAGAGAAGATGATTAATTAAGTAATTTGGGATAGAAAATTTGGTGAAAAGTGATGAAATTTTTGAAGAGGGGAAAAGGGGTGGGGGTCGGCCTCCTTGGTGAAGAAACGAGGAAGATGAAGATGAAAGTGTGATAATTTTAGGTTATAAAGCTAATGAATCAAATCGAACTCCTATCGACTCGATTTGTTAGTAATTACTCGATTCTCCTTTTTTTTCTTTTCTTCTTTTTTTTTTCTTTTTTTTTGTGTAATAATTTAGATTGTATCATAAAAATATTTTTATAAAATCATAAAATTATTTAATGATAAAATAAATTATTACGATTTTTTTTATAAAAGCTTTTTAAAGAAAATATTTTTGGTATGATAAATTTTAATTCTATCATATAAACCATATATGATATAATCATAAATTTATCATAAAATTTTTATGAAATTTTTGAAAATAAACATAAAAGAAAAAAAAAATTTAATCTAATTCTACTCCTATCATCTTTAAATCTTGAGATTTCTATAGTAACGGTCCATCAACTTTGATTCCTAGAAATGATGCGTTTGAATTCTCTCTTTGTTGTCCATCGGGATTTTAGGATAACCACCTAGTCGTTCCCATCTTAATTACATTCAAACATTCATCCACAGGATTTGGTTGTCTTTGTCCCACATTTTCCATTATGTTCACTTTTGCCACAAATTCTACATCTCTTTAGAAATCTTGCCTTTTCTTTAATAAGCACTTCTTGAATTTCCATTACAAAGATCTCTTTCTCTAATTTCGCGTATCAGTTCTTTGTTCAGGTTAGAAACTAAGGCTTCTATTCTAAAGGCAACATCTTTATCTAAACCTAATTTTAAAAGTAAAATAAAAACTTCTATTCTATCTATAAAAGGCATTCCAGTTCTTTTACGTCTATCCGGTAAAAGACGAAATTACTTAAATTGCATATTAAAAAGTGAATTTAGAAAGATAGTACCCGTAATCGGTGAGTTTAGAATTCTCGCTTCCTTAATCATTTGGAGGGTCGTTAGCACTAATATTTCTTCGGTTTGAGGTATCCCTCGTTTCCACGAATAATTTTACCCTGTGACCATTGGCTATAAAAGTCGTTTTTCCATCAGTTAGTTCAACAGCTCCAGACTTATAGACTTTAGTTACGTCGTAGGGACCTGTCCATCTAGATTTAAGTTTTCCGAAACAACTTTAAACGTGAATTGTACAAAAGTACTCAATCACCTACATGGAACTCACGATTATAGATTTTCTTATCATGGAAAGCTGTGCGTTCCTTGTAGATTCGAGCATTTTCATAAGAATCGAGTCGAAACTCCTCAGATTCATTAATCAAGTAATCTATGATCACCAAATGACTTTAGGATCAAAATTTAGGAATTTAATAGCCCATAAAGCTCGGTGTTCTAATTCAACGAGGAGATGACAAGATTTACCAAAAACTATTTTATAAGGAGAACAACCAATTGGTGTTTTAAAAGTCATTCTATATGCCCATAATGCATCATCTAGTCTTTCCGCTTAGTTTCTACGATTTGAGTCCACTTTGTTTTCTCCACGATTCTTTTAATTTCTATTAGACACCTCTACTTGTCCACTAGTTTTGGATGATAGGGTGTTCTAGCTTATGAGTTACACCATATTTCTCGATTATCTTAGTAAATGGTCGGTTGCAAAAATGTGAACCTCTATCACTAATGATAGCCCTCGGAGTGCCATATCTTGTAAATATATTCTTTTTAAGGAACCTTAGCACAACCTTGGTATCGCTAGTGGGAAGAGCTTCAGCTTCTACCCATTTCGAGACATAATCGACCATTACAAGAATAAATCTTTTTCCAAACGATATAGGGAAAGGTCCCATGAAATCTATACCCCATACATCAAATAATTCACATTCTAAAATCGGTTGCATAGGCATTTCATGTTTTTTCGATATATTTCCCCATTTTTGACATGATTTACAAGATTTTACATATTTATACGCATCTTTATATAGTGTAGGCCAATAAAAACCACATTGTAAAACTTTGAAAGCAGTTTTCCATCCTCCATGATGACCTCCTGCCTCACGATCATGACAAAACGATAAAACACTTAAAATCTCACTATCAGGAATACATTTTCTAATTATTCCATCCGAGCATCTTCGGAAAAGATCTGGTTTCTCCCAATAGTAAAACTTCAAGTCGTAAAAGAATTTCTTTTTCTGCTGCCAAGTCCAATGAGACGGGATGTACTTACAAAGTTAGATAGTTAACAATATTCCCAAACCATGGTGAATTTTCTTTTAACGGTATCCTATCTTTTAATAATTGCATGGTTAAGGGAGTATCTATTCTAAAAAGTTGTTCATCAGGAAATGAATCTCGTATTTCATTTCCTCTTCCTTCATCATTTTCCATTCTACTTAGATGATCTGCTACTACATTTTCACTTCCTTTTTATCCTTGATTTTCTATATCAAATTCTTGAAGTAATGAGAATCCATCTAAGAAGGCGTGGTTTAGCATCTTTCTTACTTAATGAGATACTTCAAAATCAATTCGAATGGTCTCAGTATAAATAATAACCTTAGACCCAACAATATATGATCTAAACTTTTCTAAGGCAAAAATTACAGCCAAACAGTTCTTTCTCTCGTAGTTGCATAATTAAGTTGATTTGCATTTAGAGTGTGAGATGCATAGTAGATAGCTTTGAGTATTTTGTTATATCTTTGACCTAAGACTGACTCCTACAAACTAAATCACTTGCATCACACATTATCTCAAAGGCAAATCCGACCTGGTGCTACAAGATTGGTGCGATGAGTCAACTTCGCTTTTAGTGGTCCGAAATGCTTCCATACATTTATTATCAAAGTTAAATGGTACCTCTTTTTCAAGCAAATGACTTAGAGGCTTTGCTATCTTCGAAAAATCTACAATAAATCTCCTATAAAATCCTGCATGTCCGAGAAATCCTCTCAAAGTTCTTAGATTGACTGGTGGAGGTAACTTTTCCATTACTTCGACTTTAGCTTTATCTACTTGATACCCATTTCGAGATTCTATGACCGAACAATTCTTACGATACCATTAAGTGACATTTTTCCCAGTTTAATACTAACTTGGTATCTTCACAGCGTTGTAACACTCGTTCTAAGTGTGATAAACATTCATCGAAAGAATCTCCATAAACACTAAAGTCATCCATAAAGATTTCTAAGAATTCCTCGACCATGTCAGAAAATATTGCCATCATACATCGCTGAAATGTAGCTGGTGCATTACATAAACCAAATGGCATTCGTTTATAAGCAAAAGTTCCATACGGACAAGTGAAAGTAGTTTTTTCTCTATCTCCTGCTGCAATGAATATCTGTAAATATCCTGAATAACCATCTAAGAAACAGTAATATTTATGTCCACTTAATCGTTCCAACATTTGTACGATGAATGGAAGTGGATGATGATCTTTCTTAGTATGTTCATTCAGTTTTCTAAAATCAATACACATTCGATATCCTGTAATTTCCCTTGTCGGAATCCATTCATTTTTATCATTTTCTTTTATCATGAAACCTCCTTTCTTTGGTACTACTTGAGTTGGACTCACCCATTCACTATCTGATATGGGAAATATTATCCCCATTTCTAATAGCTTAATGACCTCTTTCTTAACAATTGATTGTAAATTTGGGTTAAGGCGGCGTTGCGGCTGAATACAAGGATTAGCTCCCTCATTTAGGATGATCTTATGAACGCATATCTCAGGGCTAATTCCTTGAATATCTGCCACTGTCCATCCAAATGCTTTCTTATGATTTCTTAACATTCTAAGTAATTGATCTTCACGTTCATTAGTCAAGGTTGATGAAATAATAATTGGTAGTAGATTATCATTTTCAAGAAAAGCATACTTAAGATTTGTAGGAAGTGGTTTCAATTCCAGATTCCTTGGTGGATCTTCTACTGAAGGTTTTAGAACTGGTCCTTCTAGTTCTAATTCCAAATACTTATGCCACGGATGTTTAGAAAACAGCCCCTTATCAAGATAAAGGATCACTTCTTTCATTTCAGTATCATTTTCATCTTCTTTATAGATAGATAATGTTAAAAATTCCTCTAGCTTATCTTCATAATCTTGCAATTGATCATCACAGAATGTAGATATCTTATCTATAAACGAACATGATTCTGGTGATTTGTATGGATGATTCATAGCTTTGAAGATATTGAAGGAAACTTTATCTTCATTAACTCGTAGTATCAGTTCTCCTTTTTGAACATCGATTAATGTTCTTCCCGTAGCTAGAAATGGACGACCTAGAATAATTGGCGCTGAATATCCTTCTTCCATTTCCATTATTACAAAATCTAATGGAAAGTCAAATTTGTCTACTTTAACCAACACGTCCTCGATGATTCCCTTAGGATGTTTAATCGATCTATCTGCCATCTGAAGGGTCATTTCAGTATTTGTAATCTCTCCTATTCCTAGTTTCTTATAATCATCATAAGACATGAGATTAATACTTGCTCCTAGATCACATAGTACCTTCTTAAACAGAAACCCTCCAATCTCACATGGAATGGTAAAACTACCTGGATCTTTCAGTTTATGAGGCAACTTATGTTGAAGTATTGCAGAGCATTCTTCATTAAGGTATATATTCTCATATTCTTCTAACCGTTTTTGTTTGATAGGATATCTTTAAGAAACTTTCCATAGGTAGGCATGTTGATTAGGGCTTCGATAATGGGGATATTGACATGAATATGATTTAAAAGTATCAGGAAACGAGCATACTTCTTATCGGTTCTTATCTTTCTAATTTGATCCTTAGGTGGGTAAGGTAAAGATTCTAAATCTATAACCTTAGGTTACGAAGTTATACCATCTGTTCCTTTTCCTTAAATCTTTGAGCATTACTTGTCCGCCATGTTTCATTCTCATCCAATTTTTCTTTGAAACATCTTCAGATCGATTTTTTCCTTTTTCGGTTATTGGCATATCTTCCTTCTTTTCTTGATGATTGTTTTCTCTAACATGTTCCTTAAATAAGGTTCTCGTGTCTTTATCTGTTGGATCTATTAGAATCCTAGGATTTTGACCCATTCCTTATTTTTACTTTCGTGTTCAACTTTACTATTTTGTTTCAAGAAATCTTCAATAATTTCTTCTTCTTCATCAAGAAATTCAAGTTCAACCGAGGTTTCCATATTCATCTCAATTTTTCCATTTAAATCATTCTCTACTTCATTATCTCCTGAGTTTTCTGTTCCAGTATCTCCACAAAGTTTTCTACTTCTCGTAATAACAACATTTACTTCTCTCGGGTTTCTTTCGGTATTACTTGGTAATCCTCCTGGAGGTCTAGTGTTTTTACGTTCTCCTTCTCTACTCAAATGGTCTTCCATATTCCTTATTGATGCTTCTATAGTTCTCATTCTGGTATCATGTCCACTCATGGATGTTTTTTAACGTACTCATATCCTTAGCGACTGTCCCTATAGAAGTTATCATAGTTTCTACATTTTTAGCTTGAGTAGAAACTACACCCATCATATTTTCCATTAATTTCTCCCATTTATCAACTCCTTCAAAGTTGAGTTGAACTTTGAGTGACTGGTATACTTTGAGTAGTATGTTGTGGATACGATCTAGGTAATGATTGTAGGTTACGATTTCGCGGTATCTCCTTGATAAACTTGATTACTATATGAATTCTTATATTGAAGCTGGATACGGTGGTTGTCCTTGCTTACTAGGGTTTTCGGACCAACGATAAGTAGGGTGATCTCTTCTAATAGCACTAAACGAGTTTGAATACGCGTTGTTCAAATTCTTATCTTTGTTGTAAAAACTCACCTCCTCCCTTGAATATCCTGCTGGTTCTTCAACTCCTAATGACACATTATCTCGATTTGAGTATTCAAATTGGGTATACTATTTTACGAACTTAGATTTTTGTTTGATTGTAGACCATCAAATTTCCTACTTAAATTCTCCAAGTGTGCTAGAACTTCCGTATTCGATGTACATTCTCCCGCAAATGCTACTTTTCTTGTGCTAGAACCGGTTTCCCACATTCTCGTTATTTTTGGAAATCTTTTCTATGGCATCGTAAACTAATTGGGCTTCACTCATCATTAAAGAACCACCACATGCATGATCAACGCGTGCGACGTGAGTCTTTCCTTAGTTTACGACAGAAAAGTTGGATTTGCATATCTAAGGAATAACCATGATCGGGACAAGCTCTTAATAGTTTCTTAAATCTCTCCCAAGCATTCCCAAGCGTTTCTTCAGATCCTTGTCTAAAATTAGCAATTTCGACCTTTAACTCCAAATTTCTACCAGGAGTAAAATATTGCTTTAAGAACTCGGTTTGAATCTCCTCCCAACTTGTCAACGAATGATGTGGGAGTGACATAAACCAATCTCGTGCTCTTCCTTTTAAAGAAAAAGGAAACATAGACATCCTTGTTAATTCACGATGAGCACCTTGACTTTTGGCTGTATTACACAATTCTTCGAAAAGATAGAGATGATGATGTGGATCCTCATCATCTTCTCCTAGAAATTGGGCTCTTGTGTCAATTAAACCAAAAAGATGAGATTTTATTTCGAAATTATTCGCTCCTTCATTTGGTAAAAGAATTGGATTATTAGTCTGATTTCTTCTCACGGTTTGATCACAGATAGGTCTCGGGTTTGGTAGGTTAGGATTATTATGATGATTCTGGTTCCGGTTTTGATTATTAGGATTTTGATTATTTGGTATTGGTGGATTCTGATTAAGGTTTTGTCCATGTCCTTGGGCATGTATAATACCTTGTTCAGGTGTTTCATCACTGATTTCGGCCATTCTCGTTTCTCGATTTGATGATGATACGTCAGGATTTCCCTGACTAGTATGACCACGTTTACTCTCTACTCTTAACTGCCTTTCGTAAGTATTTATGTCAGGCTTATAAGGAGTGAGTGGGGCCTTACCGCTTCTGGTCATCAACTATCGAAAACAGAAAATAACTTGATAAAGACAGAAGTAAAAAGATTGGTAACTTACCTACAAGGTAAGTACCAACGAAAAATAAAAAGAAATGTGATAAGAAGAGTGTTGACTTATCCTCGAGAATTTTGAGCTAATATAAGTAGAAACCATTCGAACACAATGAATTAGCGTCGTGTTCCCCGGCAACGGCGCCAGAAGGCTGACGTGGGTTTTCCTAGTGCTATTCCAGTCCTTAACCGACAGTGTATCGGGTCAAACTGTAGTGCTAGTATGGTGAGTCAGGTGTCGAATCCTCAGGGAAACGTATGGTAATTCAGAGTGTGGCTAAACACCAAGAAGCTATTATTAACTCAATCTAAGTCGCAATTTTTCCTTTTTCTATTTAGTAACCTTAAAACAGTAAATAAATGCATAAAACTAAAACAGATATATATATATATAGATACATAAATATATATATATAAATATATAGAAATACATATATATATATAGATATAAATATATATAGGTACCAATACAATATATAAGATATAAATACTAGTAATATTATAAAAGACTAGCCAAGAATATGTCACTGAATCAGTATCTCTTTTTAGTAGAAATAGATGTGCTCGATCTTTCCTTATTTTAAGGTGAATCAATTATATATGAATCGGTGTATTCCTAAGCTAGACAACTCCTCCTCACACGAGCGTATGAAATTGTCATATGTCAAATTGTCATCAGTTTAATCTCCACAACTGCCCCATGCTAATCTTAGTTAGTCTCGAGCAGTGCGAGTACAAATCTACCCCGGATAAAAGAGGTTATTCCGTTTGTCGACGGCCGATGTTATTCAAGAGGCTCCGGTTGTCAGCGGATCGATTTAACACAAACGGTGTAGTTTTAATCAAAGCGTGATTTTAACATTATTATGATCTTGAACACAAATTTAATAAGATTCATCTTTCCCAAGACAAAATGCGCTCGGGTAGGAAATAGGATTCCGTTGTCACGTTTTCACTCGGCCATTTTTACCCTCCGGTTTTTCTATCCTTTATCTCATATCCTAACTTCTCGGTCGGGTTCATCGTTAGGTTATATGTTGCGATTCATCTTGGTTAATTACGTCAATCCGAATATTATCAATACGTTGCAAGATAGAAAAAGATTCATTATAATCGATTTTAATTCAATTTTAACATAGTCATCATCTATTTCCTAAAAAGATAAACTAATTCAATTTCATATCTTGGCTAGATATAGAGTTAGCCTAATATCATTATAACTAATATATAGATACTAATAACAACAAACAAACATAAATACATTAAAAAGTTGCAGATTACAATTGTAGTGTCGAGCCGTATTCTCCGGAAATAGCAACTCCTTTAGCAACAACGAGCCTTGATAAACCTTCTAAGTACTAAAACGATACTTATACTACAAGATTATTTAAATGAGTGTCGTTTACGGTATTTCTGAGAACTACACACTAGATTAAGATAATATATATATATATATAGAAGTGATATATATATATTGGTACAACTTCCTCAAGTCGCAAATGAGGAGTATTTATAGAGTGGATGTCAAGGCCGGCGCGGGCGGTGTAGTCCCGGCGCGGCCGGTGCTACTGATGGAGATTCTCTCCCGATCCCCATGTCTTTGGTGGCGAGAGAGATTCGGCTCGGGCCGGTTTTTTCGGTTCGGGCGGATCTTGAAAAATATCTTTCTTCCGTTTCAATCATTGTTTTTGGTTTTAATTCTTGATTTTCTATCACACGCACTCAAGCTTGATCAAAAACACGAGCCACGATAATTTTGATCATAAAAACTATAAGTTTTACTAAAATAATAACGATAATATCTATTTATAATGATTTCGATTTTTATGTGTTTTTAGATATATTTTTATAGAATTTATACGATATTATCGTAAATACGATATAAAAAGTCATATAATATGATTATATTTTTATCATACATCAATGGCCAAGTCTCATATGCCAAATGTTCAAATCTTTACTTAAACTAGTGGAAGAACAAACAAAGGCAGTACAAACATTACTATTATTGGACTCTGGAAAAGCCTTGGAGTGAAGGGAGATCTGATGACTTGAACTCTTGATGACTGGGATTTGATATAGACCTTGTCTAAGAACTCCTACCTGCAGCAGGTTCCTTGTGCCCTTGTCCTTGACATAACAACACTTATTGTCAAATTCAATAATAACAGGATAGTCATTGGTCAACTGAGAGACACTGACAAGATTCTTAGTCATATTAGGAACTAGCAAGGAATTTTTAAGATGAATAGGCATGTTACTTTGTGTGGGAAGAATACAAGTGTTAGGTTTTATGCCCGAAAGACAAATTGTAATTGTTTTATTTAAATAAATGACAGAATTTATTTCATCTAATTTATTCGCATTTATAGCCAATATTAACACACTACAGAAAACCCTAAGTATATTGATTATGTAATCACACCTCAGTGTATGACTATGCACACGAGGATTGAGTTTGTGAAATATACTTAAAATTAACTTAGTCTGTAGCATTTATTAATCAGAGTACGGGTCTCTAGATTAATTTGCTAATAATGCGCCCAGAACACTTTAGGTGTGACAGACTTATCCGGACTGTCGGTAATAGGGTACCTAATGGGGCATTTATATATGATGATAATCATATAGGGCTGGACCGATTTGATTTGAGTTCTCGATATATATCGAATCACAAGATGATCATATATGGATTAATCTCAATCCTGAGGTGATCACAGACGACTGCTTAGACTGGGGTGGAGTTTGATGTGTTAGTAAGGATCACTTCGTAGTATGTGGTCCAACACTTCTCGTTGTCTCTATTCTAGAATGAGTGAGTAGTCCGTGTTATCAGATATGGAATCCATTCCTTCCTCGGGAAGTAGATGCACAGCAGATTCTCTTATTTGTTAACCCTAGAAACTGATCGATCAGCCGAGTTCATATTATATTAGTTATGAACTAATTGATCACTAAGGGGTTAATGGTAAATAAGGATAATATGTTTCGAGAAGGGTTACGGAAATATCCCGAATCGAAGTGAACAGTCTATGGAGAATTTATCCGTATGTAATGATTATATCGATGGACGCTTTCGACTCATAAAGCGAGTGTAAGTTATCTATATTCGATAGAGTTCGAGTTTGGGTTTATGGTGGTGTAATCCCGAATTAATAGGTTGGATATAATTATTACATCGGCGAATAATTTTATCTAATTTATTGTAATTTCATGAATATGGGCCCATGGTCCCTGACGTGGCTCCCAAAATAGCATAATTAGTTTTCTCGTCGTTTCACCTCGATTATAATTAAATAGTGGATTGGACTATTTAATTTGATATGTGGATTAATTGTTTAGTTGGACTAGATAATTAAATACACGGAAAAAGAAGCTTTTCGTGGGCTCGGCCCAAGGTGTAGAAAAATGCGTGTGGCCTTTTTATTTTTTAAAGGTGGCGCAAATTTGGTTAATAATTAGAAAGAAATTAGTTTTCTTGGATAATTATTTAACATGTGATTTATCTTTTATTTGTTAATTAATAATTAATGGAATATTAGATAATAATATGATTTATCCTATTTGTTTGGGATAATCATTTTATTGGAATAAGAATTAATCTAATAATTATCTCTTAATTATTAAATCCTTGGAGGTTAAGTTTTACTCCCCTATACAAAGAGAGTTCTCACAAGCCTTATACACTACATCATAAACACGCCATATTGTGAAGAAAAATAGCTTGGAATTTTCGGCTATTTTTCTAGGGTTTCGAGTTGGGATAATCTTCGGGATTATTCCGGTGGCATATCAAGGAGGTCCAGCGGCGGGAAACACCATCCACCTGGTGTTGCTGGGAGACACACGTTGGAAGGCTGTGGCTGCTCATACACGTGTTCTAGGAGAATTTTGATCTTGAAGTTAAACACCATAAAAATGTTGGCTCCTAAACCCCCTTGTAGGTTTAGATCTTTAATTTATGTTCTTTGTTTCGTTTAGATCTAGATCCGATACTTCCGCTGCGTAATCGGGTCAATCCATGATTGATCCGAGGATATTACATCTAACAAGTGGTATCAGAGCCTTTGATCTAACGATCAAAGTATATGAATTTTAGATCTTGGAGTGGAAAAGCATGTTTTAGATGTTTTTATTTCGTTTTTTTATGGTAAAATTCGAAATTAATCATGTTGTATCCTTGTGAATGTTGTGGTTGAAGAGATGGATTGGGGTTGGTATTGTTTACCCGTAGATCTATTTTGTAGCTCCTTTGTTTAGTAACAATTGAGCATAGGAATTATATTTTTTTATGTCTTTTTTCGAAATTAAATGTAAAAGTAGCATCTTTTATTGTAATTTTGATGTTCCGGGCTCGAAAAGATGAAGATCTTGAAGAAAAATTGAAGATCGAGGCGAAACCCACGGTATGAATGAGGAGAAACGGCTAAAAACCTTGTTTTTTAAGGCTGTCCAGCACCTTTAGCAGCGCTAAAATCGTCACAACAGCTTCTGTTTTTTTTTAAAAAGGCGGCAGCACCTGTAGCGGCGCTTACTGCCGCCGGAAAAGTTTTTTATTAAAACCCTAGCTTGCGGCTAGGGTAAAAACATGCGGCTGTGGTTTTTTTTTTTAATCTGAATTTTTTTTTTATAATGGCCGACTTGTTCAGCCGACACATAAAAAAAATATATAAAATTTTTTTTTTATTTTTGGATTTAATTTTGTAACAGCCGAAAGAATAAAAAAAAAAAAAAAAATGTTTTATTTAATTAAAATAATTTGGTTTTATTTAATTAAAAAACATTTCTCCTCTCGGGTGTTCGTGGTTCGTGATCCGGCGATTCGAGTTCAAGATTCGAAGATCAAGACTCGAAGACATAGATTAAGTTTGGGAGAGTTTTTGAAAAGGACAAAAACAATTTAGAAATTAGCAAAAATGACATACACAATATTTTTTTAGTAAAAAGGACAAATCTGGCGGTTAGAATGACAAAATTGCCCTCAAATCATTTTTTTAAAGCGCCGCACAGGCTGATGACCACGTTCAAATCAAGAAGCAATATTCTACCCACGTTCTTCCCACTTTCAATATATATATATATATCGAAAATTTTAATGAGCCATATCTTTCACTATCAATTGACACTACAACACCGGTGGCGATAAGCGATTGCTACACAATGTGTCGCTTCTAATTGACATTGTAAAATACGTGGCAATAGCCAGTTTCAGACGATTTTCACAACTAATTATCACACTAATTGCCGAAAGGTAGTGTCATTCAATTTCGAAAGATAATGACACTTCTAATTGACACTGGTTATTGACAATGTGACGGTAGTGACAATAACCATTATCAGACAATATGTTACCATTACTTGTGAGACTAATTCACTGAAATGACACATTATAATGACAATAAACAATGATACTAACCAACGACAGTGAGCAGTAACCCTTAAAATTAAGATTTAAGACTTAGCAGTGTCACTTAAACGTAAACGAAACGAATCTTTCAAAATTCTATATTTTGAAATGAAACGAATGTAGAAAGGACACTTAGAATTTACAATAAACAAAGACACAACGCTAGCATTAGTGACATTACTACTTGCCACTTTAATAGTAGTGTCAATAACTAGAATCTGTCAATGCTACCATACAATACAATCACAACATTGAATCATGAGAAAAATCAATGAGAATCACTCACAAGGGTGCATGATAAGATGGATAATCAAAAAGGTCAAGAGCACACAAGTGGTAAAAAAGAAGAAGGGAAACAAGATGCTGAGGAGATCGGAGTGTGTGGAAATGAGTTAAAGAATATTTTGTTACATTGCAAAAGATTCCCTGAGAATATTCTACGGAATATTCCTCTTACTAATGAATATTCCTTTGGTTAGTCATGCTAGATTGACTAGAGTAGAAAAGTATATAAGAACTTAGAATGTACTGAGAGAAAAATAAGAAAAAAAGTTTCACCTTTGATCAATAAGAAAAACATGTACAAAGTTTCAATTTCATCTGAGTTTCTGTCCTTCTAGAGCTCAATTTGGAGCTCCTATGGTTGTTTAAACTTTTTCCACATGGTATCAGAGCAAGGTTCATGTGTTCTTCGTTGAAGTCTTTGCTCGTTTCCATGGCAAACCAGCAACAAATGATTGGTACTGCTGATATACAAAGTCAGAAACTTGCCTTCAATTCTAGAGTCTCAACCTTTACTCAAGAGCAGCTGGAGGAACTAAGAAGCTTATTCAAAGTCGCACAGATGCAAATTCAAAAAGAGGAAGTCGAGCACACTGTTAATCAAGTTGCTATTATGAGTGCTAATTTTGGTACTCCTGCTGGTAAGTCTGGTCGTTTTAATTCAAAGCATTGGATTATAGATTCCGGGGCTTCAGATCATATAGCTTGTAGTCTTGATTCTTTCCTAACCCATGAACCAATTTCGCATATACATGTAACTCTTCCTAATGGCACACATACTGTGGCAACACATAAAGGTACAATCAGGCTATCATCTGGTTTGATTCTTAACCACGTCCTGTATATCCCTTCCTTCAAACACAACTTACTATCCTTGAGCAAACTCTTAAGCAACAACAATTTATCTGTTGTTTTCACTTCTAATTTCTGTCTGATTCAGGATCTTTCGAGTAGGAGAAAGATTGGCTTAGCTAGACAATTCCATGGTCTTTATTATCTTATGTCAGAAGTTCCCCGCACTTCGAACTCGTCTTCAGTAACTCCAACCACTACTTTGAGTATTTCTACCTCCAATAATGCAGCAAGCTGTAGTTCTGCTGATAAAACTGAAGCCTATGTATGGCACCTCAGGCTAGGGCACATGTCTAATAAGGTTGTTAAGCATGTAACACAGATTGAATCCTCGGTCTGCTCTTCTGAGATTGGAAATTGTACTGTATGTCACTTATCCAAACAGAAAAAGTTGTCCTTCCCCTTAAGTAATTCTAGTACCTCTGAATCTTTTCAATTAATACATGTTGATATTTGGGGAGCTTACAAAAAGGCAACTGTTTTTAATGAACATTACTTTCTTACCATTGTTGACGACTTTACTAGATATACATGGGTCTTCCTTATGAAATATAAGTCCCAAGCCAGTACTCTTCTTAAACAGTTCTGCACTTTTGTCAACACACAATTTTCCAAACCAGTCAAAATTATTAGATCAGACAACGGCCTTGAGTTCAGACTAACTGAGTTTTATAACACACATGGGATCATACACCAAAACTCATGTGTCCATACCCCAGAACAGAATGGCATCGTGGAACGTAAACACCAACATATACTCAACGTAGCAAGAGCATTAAAAATTCAGTCCAACATTCCCTTGTCCTATTGGGGATTTTGCATTCAACATGCAGTCTACCTCATCAACATCACACCTTCCCCAAAACTGCAAAATCAGACACCATTTCAAAAACTATACTCTAAGACTCCCTTTTATGCTAACCTTAGAGTTTTTGGCTGCCTAGCTTTTGCTAGCACTCCTATCCCCCACAGAACCAAGTTTGATAATAGGAGTTCTCCATGCTTATTCCTAGGATATTCTAGTACAGTTAAAGGGTATGTTCTGCTGCACTTACAAGACAACACCATATTCATATCTAGAAATGTACTATTTCATGAACAAATTTTTCCCTTCTCATTGCACAGTTCTACCACTCCAGCTGCCACCTCCTACTCTTATCCTATCCCTGTATGCCATACTAACCTACCTTTTTCTCTTCAACCTAGTCCTGCTGCAAATCCTAATCTTGCACCAATGCCATCACCCACATCCCCTTCACAACATCCTTCTTCATCGTCTTCTGCTCCTCCCTCTCCATCCATAACATCCTCCCTTTCCGATTCTCCACCACACCACATACTTGATTCTTCCCTTCATCAGCAGCCTATGCCATCTCAAACAACCAGAAAGTCTTCCAGATCCATTAATCCTCCAAAATACCTTCAAGACTATGTCTGCCACTCCATTCACACAACTCCACCCATCAGATACCCTATTCAAGACTACATGTCTTTTGATGCTTTAGCCCCTAACTATAAGCGTTTTGCATTGAATTTAAGTGTCTCAGATGAACCAACGGGATATCATCAAGCTGTCCAAAATGAAAAGTGGAGAGAGGCAATGGCAGCAGAAATCACAGCCCTTCAAAACAATCATACATGGTCTGTTGTCCCTTTACCACCAGGAAAAAAGGCCATTGGCTGTCGTTGGGTATACCGGATAAAATATCTTCCAAACGGGGAGGTGGAGCGCCACAAAGCACGTCTTGTAGCAAAGGGCTACACACAGCAAATAGGAATTGATTACAATGAAACTTATGTGCCTGTTGCAAAACTTACCACTGTTAAAGTTCTTCTAGCTGTGGCTGCTGCAGCAAGCTGGAACTTGGAACAACTGGATATCAATAACGCTTATTTACACGGGGATCTTCTTGAAGAAGTATACATGAAATTACCCCCTGGTTACCAAACTGAGCTTCCTAATGGTGTCTGCAGGTTGCATAAGTCCCTTTATGGCCTCAAACAGGCGGGACGACAGTGGAATGCCAAGTTAACCTCTTTCCTCCTCCAAGTGGGCTTCCACCAGTCAAGAAGTGACTATAGCCTCTTCATTAAGGGTTCCAAAGCTGACTTTGTGGCACTTCTTGTCTATGTAGACGACATTATCTTGGCTGGACCCAACTCACACATCATTCAACAGGTCAAGACTCTTTTGGATGACAAATTCCGCATTAAAGATCTGGGCAAGCTACACTATTTTTTGGGGGTGGAAGTGGCTAGGTCCTCCAAAGGTATTGTCCTCTCTCAACGGAAATACACACTTGATTTACTCAAAGACTATGGTCTTCTTGCTTGCAAACCTGCAAACACACCTATGGTAACCAGCACAAAGTTAGCCAAGGATGATTCTGCTCCATTGCCAGACAATTCCAAATACCGGAGCTTGATTGGGAAATTGATTTATCTGACATTTACTCGCCCAGACATAAGCTTCGCAGTACAGCAGTTGTCTCAATTTTTGGATTGTCCCACTCTCCTTCATCAACAAGCGGCCATTCGGGTTCTTCGTTTTCTCAAACTCTCTCCTGGTCAAGGCATCCTGTATACCTCCCATCCAGACATGTCTCTCTCCGCATATTCCGATTCGGATTGGGCCGGATGTTCAGACACCCGCAAATCCATTACAGGTTGGTGTATTTTTCTGGGCAAATCCCTAATTTCGTGGAAAGCAAAAAAGCAAACAACGGTATCCCGAAGTTCGGCTGAAGCAGAGTATAGGGCTCTTGCCTCCACTTCCTGTGAGCTTCAATGGTTGGTTTATCTGCTTCGCGATTTGGGCATTCAATCACAGTTGCCAATTCCTCTCCACTGTGACAATCAAAGTGCTTGTTATATCGTGGAAAACCCAATCTTCCATGAGCGCACCAAACATATAGAAGTTGATTGCCACTTCATTCGTGATAAATTCCAAGCTGGGCTTCTCGTTCCAACTCCTATTTCTTCTCGTCATCAATTGGCGGATTTTTTCACTAAACCCCTTGATTCCCCTCGTTTCACTTGGCTGCAGAACCGTCTGGGACTCTTATCTATCTACTCCAAGCCCAGCTTGCGGGGGGGTGATAAGATGGATAATCAAAAAGGTCAAGAGTACACAAGTGGTAAAAAAGAAGAAGGGAAACAAGATGCAGGAGATCGGAGTGTAGGGAAATGAGTTAAAGAATATTTTGTTACATTGCAAAAGATTCCCAGAATATTCTACGGAATATTCCTCTTACTAACAGAATATTCCTTTGGTTAGTCATCAGCAGTTGACTAGAGTAGAAAAGTATATAAGAACTTAGAATGTACAGAGAAAAATAAGAAAAAAAAGTTTCACCTTTGATCAATAAGAAAAACATGTACAAAGTTTCAATTTCATCTGAGTTTCTGTCCTTCTAGAGCTCAATTTGGAGCTCCTATGGTTGTTTAAACTTTTTCCACAGTGCAAACAACGTAAAATACACTAAATGGTCCGAGCTTAAAAGAAAAGCAAGAAATCCATAGAGATGAAACAAGTGGGAATGACTGTAAATCTACAAGTTTCACCAAAATATACAGAATAACAGAACCCAACTAAAATTAACAAAGAATTCATCCAAGGATAAACGATACAAACAAATTACCATGCAATTTGGACAAAAAAAAAAATAGCCACACAATCGAATTGGATAATCGGACACATAATGGGGACACATTAAATTATTGTTGCTGATTTTCTTCAAAATCTACCACATGACCCATCAATTTTTTTCATTCAAAACCATTTTTTGTACATCTTGATTTCTTCTTGATCTAGTTCTTCTACCAAGACCCACCCAAAAAAAAAATCTTAAAACCATTTCTTCAATTTCTCCTCTTGATCTGTAAAATCGCCACCTACAAAAGTTTCAGTTTCCCTTTGATTTGCGTTGCTCATTCGATCTACTCAAGAACTTGTCCTTAAAATAATCCTTGTTTCCCGAAGAGCTGCCAAATCAAAAGGCTGAGATGATAATAGAAAGCATAGAAAGAAGAAGGACATCGAAGGTATTTTACATGGCCAAACTAGAACTACTAATCTACGAGTATTGACAAGTGATTTTCGGCTAGAGGGAGGAAATGGTTGTGGCGAAGAAGAAACTGAATGGTGTGTGAGGAGTTACGGGAGTAATTTAACGAGGAAGAGCAGAAACGTGAAAATGATAACACGGAGAAGAGCAAGGGTAGTATTGTCTACTAATCTTTTGATTTGTCCTTAATGGTAAAAAATTTATGAGTATGTCCTGATTATTAAATAGTGAATCTAAACTGTCCTTTTCTACAATTTTCCCATTAAGTTGGGTTACTTTTCCTTAGAAAATAGTTAGTCGATGGACTAACTGGCCCATCTCGGTGTTACTTTTCGATATAATTTTGTGTTTAATCAAGATTACGCGCTTAAAACAGGAAAATTCATGCATGACTCAGATCTTCGTGATTCCACTCCAACGCATACACGTAGCTTTTTTTTTTAATTTCAATTAAAATAGACGCGTGTGTAACTTTCGAATAATTAGTATGAACGCTTATTAATTTAATATGTGGTAGTTAAATAATAAGTAGCTAATTATAAAACCGAGGACCCGGTTTTGTCAATCGTTACGATTTTAGTGATGGACTCTCGGTGAATCCCACTTGGATAAATCGTTGAGCTTTTCGGTGATGGCTTTAAATGAACTCCACCTTAAACAAAAACGAGATTACGCTTTTGGTGACAATTTATAAATCGGAGAATCTTAGTACATGGGTTCGAAATGGTCTAACCATGGTTGGGCGAGTTCAACCGAAGCCGCTCAATCGAATCCTCCACGTGTGATATGCGTTCTGATGAGTTCGAAAAGAATTAGCATAGCCGATAAGCCTTCGGGCTAAATGGGGCTTCTCTTGCCGGATTGGCCTGAACTGTCACATATGTTCCAACGAATAAGACGGTGTAGGCTTGCCTACATAACCGACCCTATTCAGAGTACTTTGATTTGTTGTTTCTTATTGTCACGACCGAAACTGTAATTAGTAAACCCACCACCTTTTCAAAATATTGAGTGGGCGCGGGGAAGGCGACAGCCAACCCCACGGCCTCTACTATAAATGCAAGCACGTGAGAGAAGGGTGATGCCTCGAGCTGCTTTGATTACGGCCCCCTGCGGGTGGTGTTCGCCCCTATCAAAATTCAAGGCTTGGTTTCCGAAAGGATAGGATTTCGGTACTCGTTCAGTCACTGACCGACCTACGGCGGCATACTTGGGGCATACTTTGAGATCTTATATAGTAGGTCACACTCTTTATAGATATTTTCAAAATATCTAGGCTAGAAAAAGGAAGGTAATCAATTATTAAGGTCCGGGATGTCTGATTCCCGTGAGATGTTCGATTCTCGAAGCTTAATCATTGAGAGAGATTGTCTCAGTTTAATCGTCGCCTCTTTGACTGACCCTGCGGCGGCACTGAGGTGTGAGATTAAATCCTTGGAATGGTAGGATAGACTTTATATAGTTTATTATTCCTAAAATACAAGATATAGTAGTGTATATTTGATTAAATTTCTGTCATTTTATTTACAGCAACGTGTCTTCACAAATTCAAACTTTACTGAATGATAAGCTAAATGGCGACAATTTTACTAAGTGGAAAAGTAACGTAAATGTGGTGCTCGTATTTGAGAATGCACAGTTTGTTTTGACTGAGGAGTGCCCTGTTCTTCCCCCTCAAAATCCGCCTAAACGTATTTACGATCAACATAAAAAATGGGCAGAGGCGAATAATAAGGCAAGAGTCATCTTCTTAGCCTCAGTGTCGGATGTCATTCGGAGCAAGATTGAGGGTTTTAATACTGCATGAGAAATCTTGCAGCATTTAACAACCATGTTTGGCAAACCGTCTGATCAAGCGCTAAACGAGGCCGTGAGGAAGAAGGTCAATGCGATGAGATGGAGGCGGGTCGATCGGTTTCTTGGTCATGTGATGAACATGATTAGTTACTTTACTGAAGCAGAAACTCATGGTGCGACTATAGACGATGCTACCCAAGTGTCCATGATTCTCGAATCATTGACATCTGATTTCCTAACGTTCAGGACTAGCTACGTCATGTCTAAGGCTCACCTTTCCATGGCAGAGTTGATCAACGAACTTCAAGTCTTCGAGGGTCTTTCTTTGAAAGATAAATCCCAAGAGCAGGAAAAGAAGGCTGAGGCCAATATGGTCGTAGCCAATGCGTCTAAGTCTAACCAGCAGGGTAAGCAAAAGAATAAGAAACAAACTGCGTCGGTGCCTAAACCCATGAAGAAGAAGGTTAAGCCGAATTCACCATCCAAGACCAAGGGCAAGTGTCATTACTGCAATGAGATAGGGCACTGGCGTCGTCACTACCCCGTATATCTCAAAGATGTAAAGGATGGGAAGGTTAAGGCTAGTAATGGGAAAGATAAGAAAGGTAATTCTGAATTACTTGTCTTGGAATCTTTCAATGTAGCTAAAGATGTATCAATTTGGATACTGGATACTGGAGCTACTAACCATGTATGTTCTTCTTTGCAGATCCTTAGTTCGTTTCAGGAGCTAGAGGAAGGAGCTCAAGTTATGAGAGTCGGCACTGGGGCATTAGTTTCAGCAAAAGCAGTGGGAGCTGTTGAGTTACATTTTGGAAATAAAACTTTGAAGTTAGACAATGTTTATTTTATTCCAAATTTTAGGAGAAATTTAATTTCATATTCTGCTATGAAAGACCAGTTGTACTCTGTTTCTTTTATGAATGATGAGTTTACTATTTCAAAGAGTGGTTTTACTTTGTGTACTACTATATTAGATAACGGATTATATTTCTTAAACAAACGCAAGCTCCCTGTAAACATGAAATGTTTAAAGTAAGCGCATCAAAATCTGCTAAAAGGCAGAAACTTTCTCATAAAGAAGATAGTACATATCTTTGGCACCTTAGGCTAGGTCACATTTCCTTAGAAAGAATCAAACGACTGGCTAAGGGTGATACATTAAAAGAGTTATCTGTTGACTCATTGCCGGTTTGCGAATCTTGCCTGGAAGAAAAAATGACTAAACGTCCCTTCTCGTCAAAAGGGAATAGGGCCAAAGAACCTCTAGAGTTAGTACATTCAGACCTTTGTGGTCCGATGAATGTGCAAGCTAGAGGCATATTCGAGTATTTTGTGACTTTCATCGATGATTACTCGAGATTCGGATATGTTTATCTGCTGCATCGAAAATCCGAGACTTTTGGCAAGTTTAAGGAATTTCAAGCGAAGTTTAAAAGCGATTAGGCAAGTCTTTGAAATGCCTTCGCTCTGATCGCGGAGGAGAGTTCTTAGATACTGAATTCACTGACTACCTACTTGAACATGGGATCTGTTCCCAACGTTCTATGCCTAGGACATCTCAACAAAATAGAGTTGTTGAAAGGAGAAATTGAACATTGATTGACATGGTCAGATCAATGATGAGCTACGCCTCGCTACCGATATCCTTTTGGGGATATGCTCTAGAAGCAGCGATACAAATTTTGAATGTGGTTCCGTCTAAGTCTGTCAGTAAGACACCCTTGGAACTTTGGAAGGGACGTGGCGAAAGCATACGTCACTTTCGAATTTGGGGTTGTCCTGAACATTTACTGGTAGAAAAGACCACGAAACTACAAAAGCATATGAAAGTATGTCTGTTTGTTGGTTACCCCAAGGGAACACATGGAGGTCTGTTTTACGATCCGGAAGATAACAAGGTGATAGTTTCAACTAATGCCACATTTTTAGAGGATCAATATATGACAGATTTCAAGCCTCAAAGTAAAGTCGTACTCGAGGAGTTACTTTCTGACAAGGTTAGACCACAAGTTCCACCTAGTGTCACTGTAGACAACACTACGAATGCAACAGTCACCCTTAATCCTAATCCACCCATACGTAATGAGAGAGTGGTTCGGCCACCAAATCGGTATGGACAATCAGAGGCGAACGTAGCCGTCTCTGATGGTGTGGAAGATGATCCAGTGTCTTTTCACAAGGCCATGGATCATCATGACTAGGGTCAATGGGTTGATTTTAAATGGCTTTTCTGTTGTCATATATATATGTTCTTTTAAAGAACCAATTATGAATTGTTATATGACAACGTCCTTAGTGTTAAAGTGTGATAGAGAAACCATGATAAGCGATTATGGTTGATGAGATCTCTAATCACTTTAATAAGTTTGATACTTAAATGTCTCTAGGCTGTTGTACTATTAAACAGAGCATTGATAGTATAAACAGACTAGCACGTATTAGATGTCTTCTGTCTTTAAGGGCATGAATAGATCTCGTCTATCGAAGTGTAGAGACACCTGGACTGTACGTGGACGTGTATTAGAGAATGCGTACATTAGACTGACCCACTTACACATGTTAAGTGTCACACTATGTGACGGTTGTGTAATTATCCTTAAGACCGGAGTCTTCATGGCATCACGGTGTGGATTGTCATGTTTTGACACTATTGAGCTTTCCCCTAGCCACGGGGCGATCATGTGGTAGTGATTGGGTGTGATACTGAAGCATGCGGAGTATACATGATTGGTCGTCCGGGAATCGCGTATCCTATGATTGGGAACGAATATCCGAAATGGCCTTCTTATAAGGAATGTCTAGCTCTCGTGAATCTTTGCAAAGTAGGAGTAAATGAGTTACTTCGAGAGAGCATGATATCCAGATTATAAGATACAGTCGTTGATGTTTTGACACTCGACTAACGACTGTATGGATATTATTACAGCGATGGGATTGTAAGTTACACGGTAACTGTTTCACATGAAAGATAGTAGTCATTGCATTTGACTCTTCCGATGATTGTGGGTCACGGTGTGTTGCTAGACGATATCCCGTGATCGTTAGGCATGAAGGGCATTTTCGTAATTTGCACTTTGTGTCTACGGCCAACATATTCGGAAGCCGATCGGGTCACACACATATGAACATCTAGCCGGATTAAAATGTGGTTATAGTTGATAACCAAATAAGGAAAGTTTATCTCACGACTATAAAGGTTATAGTGGTAAATTAATATGGTGGTATTTATTTATTGTGAATAAATATAATACAAGATATTAATTATATTGATTAATTAAAGAATATTCGGATGCCAATTTATTGGCATATGGGGCTTGAACTTATTAGTGTATAAGATACACTTTGATTCTGAATTTAATTAATTGCATTGTCAAATATTAAAATAAGAAATTAATATATATATATATATATATATATATATATATATATATATATATATATATATATGAGTGGACGTGTGCTGTACATTGGATGTACATGTGCATAATTTCATTAGTTATATAGATTTATGGATTTATGTGTGTAATATATATATGTGATTTATACACACACAAATTGATTTACAGTAATAAAATAAAGATAATCAATATTAGATATTGACAATATCTTGGAAATATTCAATATGAGATATTCGATAATATCCTAGATTTATTTAATATAAGATATTATAATAAATGAGATAAATCAATCATTATATTTTCCTTATTTTATTGGGAAAAGTTTTCTTCCTCCACTCTAGTATGTGGCACCACTTTCCCTATAATTATGAAGTGGGTGTCAAGCTTTTTTTCAGACATCACAATTGCAAGAAGGCTCATAGCTTTGCAGTAAAATAGAAAGCATCCTATAGAGAGTTGGAGAGGGGAAAAGGGCCGGTCAAGCAAACTGAGTTTTCCAATAAAGAATCCATGATGGGATTCGGCGGGTGTTTCGTGTGGACTAAGCGGTAGAGGCCGAACACTTGGGCGGCTCTACGCAGAACTACTCTCCCAGACGGTCAAAGCGTCGATCTTTTGAATCAACCAAGGTAACCACCGTCGCTACTTATTTGTTTATTGCTTAAACGAAGTCGATCCTGGTTAAAAGGAAATAAAATTTTAAATTCCGCTGCGTTCCCGCGTAGATTTCCTAACAGTGGTATCAGAGACAGGTTCGAGCTTAAGCGATAAGCATGTTATTTTGCGTAGTTAATTTTATCGTTTAAATCACGTAATTAAAAGATGAAAGATTTTTGATTTGCAAAACGATACACGAAAAGAAAAAAAAAAAGAAAGAGGGGCGGTAAAGGTGGTGCTCGGCCGATCGGCGGCGGCACCACCACCGTGTGATCGCCGGCGGCGGCGGCGGCCTCCGGGCTACCGGCGGCGGCCTCCGGGCTACCGGCGGCTGCTGGTGTGATGCGGTGGTCCCCGATTTTTGTTTTGTGTATTTGTGATTCAACATTGTTCATAGTTGTGATTAATATATCTTTGTTTGTTTTGTTATGCGTATGCATTAACCAATGGTTCAAATAGTTTGGGTATTGGGACGCCACACAAGATTAAAATAATTTTGGTTTTTCCAAACTCTGTTTGGAATAGACTCAAGTCATTTCCAAATATTTGATTTGAAAAAAGGCGCAGTTTAAGCCACTTTCAAAATTTTGATTTTGGAAAGTGCGCTGCGCTAAGCTAAAATTATTTGGCCTTTCCAAATATTTGATTTGGAATAGTTCTGTTTCTTTCAAATATTTGATTTGTGAAAGGCGCAAGCTTGAAAGCTACTTCCAAAATTTTGATTTTGGAAAGTGGCTGTGCCTAAACCAAATTTAGTTTTAGAAGATGCCTTTTGGTTTAAGAAACCAAAGGCATCCTTTTTTTATTACGAATCAAAAGGAAATAAACAAAAAGGAGATATAAATTTAATTTAGATTTATTTTAGAATAGTTCTAATTAATTAAAACTAAAATTAAAATCGATTAAAATTAATTGTTAATTTTATTTCGATTAAATCATTTAATTAATTAAATGTTAATTAGTTAATTGATTGGATAAAATATTTAATAGATTTAATGTTAATTGATTAATTAAGACGCAAGTTGTTAAATTTTAATTTTATCTTTTTCATAAGATGTTATTGTATGTATTAGATAAAGTAGATATAATATGATTATATTGATTTCGGTTGATCGCTGACTCCACCGATAGGATAAATGTGAATGATTTAATTTTTTTGTTGGTTTAAAATTGTCTGCAGTCATTATGAAGAATGTGACCTAGTTTATTTTCTGCGTTTATCCCATTCCCGCAAAACTCTCTCGCAGATGCAAGTGGTGGATTTATTTTATTAGATAGAATTAAATGTAACAAGAATGGAGTTAGAAGATGAAGACCAAAGAAAGATTTAAAATAAAGATCCCATTGGAGAATGGACCATTAAAGATACTATTGACGGTTGCAGCCTACCTTTAGATTGCGACCATGTTTCGTCATTTGTATTCAAACCGCACTCTAGGAAAAGTCCATGATCATACCGGTTACTTTACGATTTATTTATTTTGTGTTTGTATTTATTTTATATGATACGATAGATGCATGACTAGGCACGATCTAGATAAATGTGTAGGATGTATGTCTATAGAGATAGATATATCTGATGAGACCGTAATTAAAATTAATTAAGTGAATTAATTTACGTAAATACTTCCACAACAAAAATCAAGTCGAAAAATTGTGTCCCAATATTATAGCGACGGTGAAGAGCCTTTGTTCGGATCCAACTGATCGGCCCTCGTCGGGAGTTGACCTACCACGGGTATATCATCGTTATTAGGAGTATATATGTTCTTTCAAATAACCAATTATGAATTGTTATATGACAACGTCCTTAGTGTTAAACTGTGATAGAGAATCCATGATAGGCGATTATGGTTGATGAGATCTCTAATCACTTTAATAAGTTTGATACTTTAATGTCTCTAGGCTGATGTACTATTAAACAGGGCATTGATAGTATAAAACAGACTAGCACGTATTAGATGTCTTCTGTCTTTAAGGCGTGGATAGATCTCGTCTCATCGAAGTGTAGACACTTGGGTATGACGTGGACGTGTATTAGAGAATGCGTACGTTAGACTGACCCACTTACATATGTTAAGTGTCACACTATGTGACGGTTGTGTAATTATCCTTAAGACCGGAGTCTTCATGGCATAACGGTGTGGATTGTCATGTTTTGACACTATTGAGCTTTCCCCTAGCCACGGGGCGATCATGTGGTTGTGATTGAGTGTGATACTGAAGCATGCGGAGTAACATGATTGGTCGTCCGGAAATCGCGTATCCTATGATTGGGATCGAATATCCGAAATGGCCTTCTTATAAGGAATGTCTAGCTCTCGTGAATCTTTGCAAAGTAGGAGTAAATGAGTTACTTCAAGAGAGCATGATATCCAGATTATAAGATACGGTCGTTGATGTTTTGACACTCGACTAACGACTGTATGGATATTATTACAGCGATGGGATTATAAGTTACACGGTAACTGCTTCACATGAAAAGTAGTAGTCATTGCATTTGACTCTTCCGATGATTGTGGGTCACGGTGTGTTGCTAGACGCTATCCCGTGATCGTTAGGCATGAATGGCATTTTTGTAATTTGCACTTTGTGTCTACGGCCAACATATTCGGAAGCCTATCGGGTCACACACATATGAACATCTAGCTGGATTAAAATGTGGTTATAGTTGATAACCAAATAAGGAAAGTTTATCTCACGACTATAAAGGTTATAGTGGTAAATTAATATGGTGGTATTTATTTATTGTGAATAAATATAATACAAGATATTAATTATATTGATTAATTAAAGAATATTCCGGATGCCAATTTATTGGCATATGGGGCGCAACTTATTAGTGTACAAGATACACTTGGATTGTGCAATTTAATTAATAGCATTGCCAAATATATGTGAGTGGATGTGTGTTGTACATTGGATGTACATGTGCATAATTTCATTAGATATATAGATTTATGGATTTATGTGTGTAATATATATATGTGATATATACACATGTGTAAATTGATTTATGGTAATAAAATAAAGATAGTCAATATTAGATATTGACAATATCTTGGAAATATTCAATGAGATATTGACAATATCCTAGATTTATTTAATATAAGATATTATAATAAATGAGATAAATCAATCAATTATATTTTCCTTATTTTATTGGGAAAATGTTTTCTTCTCCTCCACTCTAGTATGTGGCGCCACTTTCCCTATAATTAGAAAGTGGGTGTCAAGCTCTTTTGTACATCACAATTGCAAGAGCTCATAGTTCTTGTGTAAAATAGAGAGCATCCTATAGAGAGTTGGAGAGAGGGGAAAAGGGCCGGTCTAGCAACCGGAGTTTTCCAATAGCAATCCATGATGGGATTCCGGTGGGCTGTTCGTGTGGACTAGCGGTAGAGGCCGAACACTTGGGCGGCTCTATGCAGAACTACTCTCCTTAGACGGTCAAAGCGTCGATCTTTTAGATCAACCAAGGTAACCACCGCCTGCTACTTATTTATTTATTGCTTAAACGAAGTCGATCCTGGTTAAAAGGAAATAAAATTTTAAATTCCGCTGCGTTCCTGCGTAGATTTCCTAACAGTGGTATCAGAGACAGTTTCGAGCTTAAGCAATAAGCATGTTATTTTGCGTAGTTAATTTTATCATTTAAATCACGTAATTTTATCGTTCAAAAACAAAAACAAAAAAAAATATAAAGTTATAACCACAACAGTTGACACAACACTTATTTTATGGCCCGTAGATACATATTAATCAATGTATTGATAGTACTGTGTAATTTTTTTTTTGAAAGGTTAGTACTGTGTAAAATTGTGTGATGTCAATTGGTGTGATGATCCCTCAGCAGAGTGCCATCATGCATCCTTAAACAAAACAGACGTTGTTTCAATAACAACTTGTTGGTTAGAGACTTTGTCATGTACAGACCCTCATGCTTGGACCACAGCTTCTCTGTGGTGTCCTCTTCAGCAGCCTTTGTGAGAATATCATCTGACAAGCACAACATGATTCTTGAATGTGCTTTCTCCTCCAGATTGACTATCTCAGCAGCACTTCCTTATGTTGATTTAGACAAGGGACCCCATAATCCCTGTTGTTTCAAAAAATCACGCATCTTGATCTGCCACAGACTAAAACTGTTTCTTCCTGTAAACTTGTCAATCATGACGTTTAAAGCAGACATCTTTCTCACCAGAAAAGCTTGCGAAGATCCTAAATCCCAGCGTCAATTACGACCTTGGTGCCAATCTACCTTGCTTAAAACAAATAAACAGATTTCTTGATAAACCTGGATGCTCTGATACTAGTTTGTTATGACGGATCGATCAAAAAGTGATGGTGATTGTTAGTAAAGACAGATAATTAACAAGTAAACAAACACAGAAACAAGAAAGCACAGATTTAACGTGGTTTCCGGTAATTTTCCGACTACTCCACGGACATAAGAGGATTATTTTATTATCACGAGAAAGTTACAATTTACAACAGATACAGATGATATTTATAGCCTTGAGAATCAAACCCTAACCGACTTAACAACCAAACCAGATAATGATTGAAATACCCCAGAAGTTGCCTTATCCAAAACGGAAAACCATGCAGACGTGTTCCCCAAGTATCACTGAGAACCAACACAGCAAACCATGCTCAGGAGATGATCATCATTGACTTCACTAATGAACACTGACTTCAATGAGATACCTTCAGCCCTGCTGACCACCATAGTTTTCATACAGATTCAACAGAGTATCATACTCTGCTGACCAACCTCAACAGCATAGTTTAAGTCACCATTACATTAGACTGTCAAATGATCATTTAATTTTAATTATCTTAGAAACTGTCAAATGAATAATATAACTGTTGGAAACTTTGGAGTTGCCGGAGGTCTTGGAATTTTTTTCCAATTATTGTCACTATCTACAGCCATATCAGAGTTGATAATATTCGACATTTTATATCTCTCTACTAAAAAATTGTGTTTTTTTTAAACATTAAATTATTATAAATCAACAATATGCTGAAGTACAGTACAATAGTTTGCATGTATTGAAAGCTGTTGAGAGCAGGGGCCCTGGGATTTTCGTAATTACCAAAACACCCTTTATAAATAGTAATATTCTAAAGTTTTATTATTATATGTTTACTTTGTCAAAAATTCTGCATATGTTCAGAGTGGCGAAAGGGTTCATTTCTTGTTTTGCATCAATTACGTCACTTGTTCAATTTCCACCAGGCACAGTTTTTTTTCCCTTCGTAGCATTTTCTTTTCCGTCACCCCTGAAACATTTTTTTTCTACACTTAATTGTGTCCCCTAAATCTCAATCCCGCCACCGCCACTGGGGGAGAGAATTCACGATTTAATCGACAATTATCATAGAGATGATGTGAGTATGGATGGCAAGACGGGAAATGATGCAGATGTGAATGATGTGAATTAACTTTTTGGTATATTTTACGGTCAAGTTACTGACGCGGGTCTTTATGACATATTTTATCGTCAATTTATTCCGAATTTTTGTGTTTTATGGTTATAATATGCTTGTAATCATGAATTATTTTAACTAAAAGTGATTATTCACGATTGAGTTAACTAATATGATTTTATGCGTATGTATTTTATACGTTATTTATCTAAAATATAATATGTCATGTGTGTTATATTTTTATTGACAAATAAATAATTGTTTGTAGCAATATTTGGGCCAAATATTGAATTTGATCGAACGAAGTTAAATTGATAAAGAAATGGAATAAGCTGAGTGTTGAAGTGTTCTGAGCGAAAAAAATGGACCAAAAAATCAGACCAGTGAACTTGCAATGTAATCTAGAATGCTTTACAGGTCGATATGGACTTGGACTTCTACGGCAAAGTTGTAGGGCTCAAAATAAGGTTCCCAGCGCACTTTGAAATTGTTCAAATTGGAGTTGATCGGGCCAATCCACTACTGTCGCTTTCCCGAGGGCTATTGGCGGGTTACCGCCTATCCTGGCTGCAAAAGGGGCAGTATCTCAACTCGTTGGAATCGGCTTCTAGCCCTTCTCATCTAAGTTTCAAAAGATTGTAATTCTTTCACCATATTTTTTTTCTTGTCCCGTTCTCTTTATATTGACACCGCATTTGATATTTTTTTCTGTGCAATTTTCGAGGTCATTTTTGTAAAAACGGCAAACATGTTTATTTGCATAGTTGAATTCTTAAAAATCATGTTGTAGCGAAATATACCCAATTAGAAATAACATTAATTGAACCTTTTGTCCTTTATTCTCACTCCCTCAAAATTTATCTACACCGGTTGATTCTAACTTATCTTTTAGTCTTTGTATTACTCCAATATGTATGGTATAGATTATATTCCTTTTTTTTTAAAGAAAAATTATATTCTTAATGTGGTAGATTCACAGAGAGGGTGACAAAAAAATGCCAAATCTTCCGGCCGGCAATTACTCCAAAGTTTTCATCATAGTTATCAGACCCGGCCCGGCCCGGCGGTCGAACCGGTGGTTGGTTGGCCCGACGACCAAAACCGGCCGATTCAAGAGTCGACCGCTCAAGGAGTTGACCACTGCACCGGAAAACCGGTGGTTGGACCGGTGAATCGCGACCCGCCCGGTATGAATCAACCCGGTCTGCTTTTATTTTTATTTTTATTATTTAATGCCACAGGATTTTTATTATAAAAACATCATTCTTTGTGACTCAGGCGCGGTCCCCGGTAGGAGTCGAATATCCTATCCATCATTTATTATTTTCATTATATCTCTTTAGCGAAATGAGTTCTTACATTTCTATATTCACAAATTAAACACCACAAACTAAAGTCGAAATTCAATACAACTTCCAAAATTGGCAAGTAATAAATTAACATTGTTTATAAACAAACTCATTTTGGGAGCGACTAGTTTTATTTGAATTAATAATGTTACAACGCATAGACCAATTTCTTTTGTAAGAAATTTTGATGGTTTTTCACTCAGATCGTCATGTGTTTAGATCAAAACGCTTTTCATTTGTATTTATTATGATTTGGATGTTGAAAACTTGGAATATTTTGAAATTCATTATTATTATCAATTTTTTTTATTTTTTATTGTATGAAAATATTATTTTTAACCTTATGTCATGACTCCAACCGGTTGAATCCAAATGACCATCCGGTTGAATCCCAGACGCGACTGACCGAAGAAGTTTTCGGCCGATGACCACGGCCTGATAACTATGGTTTTCATGGGCTATATTATTTATTTGACTACTTCCTAAGATAAATTAAAGGGGAGTGAGCCAAGCAATAAGGACAAACAAAAAAAAACAAAAAAAACAAAAAAAAAAAGAAGAAGAAAAATACTGGACAAAAATACCCATTACATCTAACAGCTAAAAAAAGCACATACAAAGCTTTCAGTCAGAACTAATTTCTAGGAATTGAATGAAACTATTATGAAATTGAACTTGTTAATCGAGTGATTACAGCTCCAAATGCGGTATTTATAAGCTAATTAGACTGTAACCATGCACCTCTAACTAACTTTCAACAAAACTAAATAACAACCTTTGTAAAATGCCTCAATGGACAGAACCACCTAGTCTACCTTAAGCTTCAACAAAATAAACCTTGCATAGTGCTAGATAGATTTAATTGTTGATTTTATTATAGATGAATTGAAGTTTATTTTTTAGTCATTAAACATAGCTGGTGCTCTTATAAACTACAATTTTCCTAGACCTATGTTAATTTAATTAGCCAGTTATGTTATGTGTATAAGAAATACTAAAGGACTTTTAAAAAAAATAATAATAATAATAATAATAAATTCTAAAGGACCTTTTCTTTTCAATTAAATAACATGAATGAACCATCTTCATAGCTATAAATAGAAAAATAAATCCATTGTAAAACTCACAAGCAAGCATTTCATAGCATACACTCACAAAAGTATCAAAATTCAAAGAGAATGGCTTCAAAGATTCACTTTTTCCTCATTGTCGTAATTGCAGGTTCGTTTACACTCTTTCTTCTCTTCCATATAATTTTAACTTACAATTCTATTCTCTTTTTTTTTTTTTTTTTCATTTGGGTGTGTGTCCTTAACTTACAAAAGGATAAAAAAAAATTAAGTCAAAATTTTTTTTTTCTTCCTTTTCATTTCATTGTGTTTCTTGTTTCTCTACTGTGGTTTTACGCTTCAGTTTATAACCAAGGTTGAAACAGATCATTGAATAGAGGTTGTAACAAACGATTTGATGGGTTTTGTTTTTTGGTTTTTCTGACTACAATTTCAAGATGCATAATGTTTTCCTTTATTCCCACCTTTTTTTTTTTTGGATTTATTATTTTATTTTATATTTTCCAGTTTTGTTTATAACCATAATTACTAACTAATAATATTTCAGGGTGCACAATGTTAATTGATGGTGAAGCAGCAGCTGCTGCAAATGCCAATATAGCGCCAAGAAAATGGGTTCAAAGTACTCTCGGTACTCCTAAGCATCTCTTGAGAGTGGTCTGCATAAGCATTAACGAGGATGGAACGTGCGATTCGGATGAAGAATGCCAAAATATTGATTATTGCGAATGCAGTTGGGAATCAAAATGCATACGAATATAATGCTATGACCACAACAATTGACACGACACGTATTTTATGGTCGATACATACATATCAACCAATGATTGATAGTACCGTGTAAAATTGTGTGGTGTCAATTGATGTGTTTGAATACGTGACGGTGGAGAAGATTTCTACCTATCTGAGAAGTGTTATATATATGGCCATAACATGCAGTTGTGTTACTTCAATTCCATAACAGCGGTTGTCCTATATATTTTGCTTCTTGTGTGTATCCATTGATTGATGCATGTGGCATTCAATTATACGTGGATTTCGTCTATTTTCATTCGGTGTGTTTTGTTTTGTTTTCGACTTGTGAACATGTGTGGTTCCACAATCTATGAACTTAATATAATAAAATTGTGTGTTTAAAGTTTGTCATTGTTTGACTTTATGAGTTGCATCTCTTCTCTAGCATGTTATACCCTATTAGGGAAAAAACAAACCGAGCGATAGCTCTTAACAACGATAACACAAAATAACAAACGGAAGAAAAAAGATAAAACATCAAAATTTACGTGATTTGCGACAATATGCCGACTACTCCTTGAGGAAAGATAAAATATTACTATAGTGGAGGATTACAAAAATTGCCAACTCTTCCGGCCGGAAACTCCAAAGTTTTCATGGGATTGAGCCAAAAATCTTAAAAAATGAGGTGAAATGGAAAAATATAACAGTCAAGAATTGCTTAGTGACGACTACGTACCGGGCTTTTAGAACAGGAGTGGAATCGAACATATGGAAGGCAATAATAAGGATAACTGTTTGGAAAATATGGCTTCTTCTGTTGAAACTGAAAAAATCAGCTAAAGATCAAGAACAAAAATGAAGAAGAAGAAGTTATATTCGATTTACGAACTTGGCAGGCAAATTTGTTTACATTGTATCAAGAAGATTTTGATCGAATCAGTCATCTACAACTTAGATTAGCCGCTTATATAACACCTAGAATCAACTAGTTGGAATGAAAGACGGTTACATCTACTCTAACTCTCTCTAACTAACTTCAACTGTTTTTGCACACTAGTGTTCGATCAAATGCCAGAATGAGAATCTATCTTGTATTGTGCTGTGGTGTTATATCTGCAACATCTTCGCAACGAAGTCATATACAAAAATAGAGTTCCCAACTCACAAGTCTTTGCTAATATAAAATCTTTTTCTTTCACTTGGATCAAAGGAAAGACCAACAAAATCACAGGAAGTTGGGACAATTGGATACTAAATCCCATTGTGTTAGCATATTAGAAGACTTCTGAAGCGTTGAGGTTCTTTTTTCTTGCTCAGTTCATGATGCAACCGGTTGTTAGAGAGTTTTCTTTAATTTTCGCTTTAAATTGTAGCGCTATTTGGGTGTGGTTCTTCTGTTGCTGTCCTTTTCTTGTTTCATGTTGTACTATGTTGCCTTTTTCTAGTATCTTGCTAGATTTTTCCTAATAAAAACTCTATTTTATGTTTTAAAAAATTTAAAAAGGGTGTAATAAAGGGGGAAAAAAAGGGACTGGACAAAAATACCCATTAAATCTAACAGCTAAATAATGCGTGTACAAAGCCTTCAGTCTACACTAATTCATGGAATTGAATGAACTACTATGAAATTGAACTTGTTAATCGACTAATTACAACTCCAATTGCAGTATTTATAAGCTAATTGATGTAACCACACAGAAAATTGAAGAACATAATTAACTAGCAATGGCTTCTAGGGTTTCACTGAATTCTCATAATATTTGTCACAACTGATTACAATTAGGGTTCTGGGATTCTTAAATACCCTTACACTAAAACATAATAAAAGAATAAAATGCCACGGGCAACATAACAGAATACAATAATAACTTAAAAGGAAAAATAAGAAAATATAAACAATTTTATGGCTTCAACTGAATCACTAATTAATTAGACCGAGACAGAAATCTTGGAGAAGATAATGGATATAATTTTCTTAGATTCTCAGTACAAAAGATAGATACATACTAATACACCTTTCTAACAAACTTGCCTAGGTGTCATAACAAGACATTCCCCAAAATACCCTTACACATAACAGCTCATTAATTATTTATTTATCTAACACCCCCTCTCAAACTAGGTGTGGTGAGTAACACATTTAGTTTGCTCCTGAAATGATTAAACTGACTGACAGGCTGTGCTTTAGTAAAGAAATCTGCAACTTGTGCTTCTGAAGGAATATAGCTCACTTTCAATTCCTTGTTGATCACCTTGTCCCTCACAAAGTGCACATCCACTTCAATGTGTTTGGTCCTAGCATGATACATAGGATTCTGAGCCAAGGATCCGGCCCCTAAGCTATATATCACACCAAGCAGTTGGGATGTTGGAAGTTTTGAACCTCATCTCCTTCAGTAGTTGCACAATCCAAGCTATTTCTGCTGTTAGATTAGACAAGGCTCTGTACTCAGATTCAGTGCTAGACCTTGATACAACAACCTGTTTCTTTGAACACCAGGAAACCAAGGATACACCAAGATAAACACAATAACATGTAACTGAATTTCTGTCAGATGGAAAACATGCCCAATCAGCATCAGAAAACCCCAGCACATCCAGGTTAGTTCCAACAGAAGAATAAGAGAACAATTCAATGTCCCTTTTGACATATCTCGAGCACTTTTTTTCAAGCAGTAATCCAATGCTCCACAAGAGGAGCTTGCATAAACCGACTTAAGTAGTTGACAACATAGTCGATCTAGTCTTGTGGTGGTCAAAAATTGAAGGCCACCAATAGCACTTCTGTGTATTAAGGGATTCTTTAGAGGTTCACCTTGATTAGGATCAAGATGATTTCCAGGTGTCATAGGTATGGAGCTAGGTTTGATGTTCTCCATATTCAATCTCTTTAGGAGTTGACATTCATAGTGTTTTTATGACAATGTCAATCCAGAGTCATCTCTAGACACCTGCATTCCAAGGAAGTGAGATATTGGACCCAAATCTTTCAGAGCAAATTTAGAATCCAGCAGACCTATGAACTGCTGAATCAGATTATCTAAGCTGCTAGTGACTAAAATGTCATCAACATAAATAAGAACATACAGAATCTCTTTTCTTGTAGTCAATATGAACAAGGAGTTATCTGCCCTTGACTGAGTAACCCCCACTCCAGCATCTGTGATCTAAGGGCCCCAAACCAAGCACTGGGAGCTTGCTTCAGACCATACAAGGCCTTGTTGAGCTTACAGACAAAATGAGGTTTATTAGGATCAATGAAGCCTTCTGGTTGTGCCATAAATATGTTTTCATTGATAGGTCCATTCAGAAATGCATTGTTTATGTCAACTTGTCTAATGGACCAATTATAGTTTACTGCAACAGTCACGACAACTCTAATGGTTGAGGCTTTAGCCACAGGGCTGAAGGTATCAGTATAATCAACCCCATAGGTTTGATGAAAACCCTTAGCAACAAGCCTGGCTTTGTGTTTCAAAACAGTGCCATCTGGCCTCAGCTTCAATTTAAAAACCCACCTGTTTCCTACTATGTTCTGCCCTGAAACATGAGGAACCAAGTCCCAAGTGTGGTTCTGTTGCAAAGCACCAAATTCTTCAATCATAGCAGCTTTCCATTATGGACACTGCAGTGCTTCAGATACCCTAGCTGGCTCAGATGGGTGAGTAGAAAGATTAGATTGAGTGATAGAGGTAGAATAGGATTTTGGTTTAAAGATCCCACTTTTGGATCTGGTTTGCATATGATGCCTAACCGGTTCTGCAGCAGTGGTTATAGGGGAATCAATAGGAGAAGAGGCATCTAGAGGAGTAAATGAGAGAGGACTGGAGTTGGATTCAGAAGATGGAACATGAGATTGAGAAGAACTGAAGGTAGGTCCTGGAGCAGGACTAGCAGGGTCAGAATTTGCAGTAGGAGTTGGATCAGGTTCAGGACTGAGTATAGAAACATGATCAGGACTGGGAGAGCAGGTGAGTGGGATTGGTATGAGCTTCAGAGAGGATCAGGATTTGGTATGTTTGGTTCTTTTGAGGTAGTAGGTTGTTGTGGGACAAAGAGGATCAAAATATGGTAGATGAAAGGTGTTAACAAAGTGTAGGGTCTAGGGCAACACTTCTGTGAGGACCATGAACAAAACCATTTAGGAAGGGAAACTCATTCTCATTGAAGACAACATCTCTACTTATGTAAATTCTCCCACTAGAGTCTAAACACTTGTACCATTTATGATTAGGACTGAATCCTAAGTGAAAACATTTAGCAGAGTGAAAGCTAAACTTATGATTTTGAAAAGGTCTTAAGTTAGGATAGCAAGTGCAGCCAAACACTTTACAGCTGGAATAATCAGGTTTACTGTGGAGCAAAACTTGGGAAGGTGTTTGATTGTATAAAACAGGTGTAGGAAGATTGTTAATAAGATGAACAGCTTGTTGAAAACTATCCCACCAGAACCTGAGTGGCATGGAAGCCTGTGCAAGAAGAGTTAGACCCATCTCAACTATGTGTCTGTGTTTCCTTTCTGCCCTGCCATGTTGTCCTTGAGCATGAGGGCAAGGGTGTCTAAACTCTATGCCATTTTCTTTAAGGTAGGTCTAAAAGACTCTATATTCACCCCCCCAGTTTGATTGAAGACACTTAATGGTTGTCTTAAACTGATTCTCTACAAGTCTTTTAAAGGCAATAAAGGCCGATAGGCTTTGATTTATGTTTTAAGGGATATATCCAGGTGTATCAGGAGTGATCATCAACAAAGTGAATGTGATACTGAAAACCTGAAGTGGCAAATTACTGATTTGGGCCCCAAAGATCAAGATAAACAACATCGAGTAATGCATTCAAAGATGAAATAAAGACTTAGGATAAGGTAGAGAATGCATTTTTCCAAATTGACAAGGTTCACAGAAAGCAATAGACGCATCATTAAAAGAGACATTACATGAGTTCATAATAGATTTCAATACAGACTGAGAAGGATGGCCAAGTCTCCTATGCCAAATGTTCAAATCTTTACTTAAACTAGTGGAAGAACCAACAAAGGCAGTACAAACATTAATATTATTGGACTCTGGAAAAGCCTTGGAGTGAAGGGAGATCTGATGACTTGAACTCTTGATGACCAGGATTTGATATAGACCTTGTCTAAGAACTACTACCTGCAGCAGGTTCCTTGTGCCCTTGTCCTTGACATAACAACACTTATTGTCAAATTCAATAATAACAGGATAGTCATTGGTCAACTGAGAGACACTGGCAAGATTTTTAGTCATATTAGGAACTAGCAAAGCATTTTTAAGATGAATAGGTGTGTTGCTTTGTGTGGGAAGAATACAAGTACCAGAATGAGATATAGGGAGAAGCTCACCATTTCCAACAGCCAGGGTGTCTGAACCATTGTAGTCTCCATTCAGGTGAAGGTTGTTGATATCTGAAGTAACATGATTTGTAGCACCACTGTCCATATACCAGCCAGGATCAACAACAGTCTGAGAGTTAGCAACATGAGCTGAAGCTTGTTGTTTAGGTCCATTAACACCAGAACTAGGAGGCACAAAGTCTTCTTCAAACCTGTGCCAGCAGGCTGTCACAATGTGACCAGACTTGCCACATAATTGGTTCACTGGTCTATTTGAAGGATTGCCAGAATTGTTAGGTGTTATGCCCGAAAGACAATTTTTGTAATTGTTTTATTTAATAAATGAAATGATATTATTATTCATATTTATTATTCTCATAATCACCGATGTGACAATAGTATTTACACTACGTAAAACCCTAAAGTATATCGCTTATGTAATCACTTTAACTCGTTGTATGGTATATACACAGGAGGATTGAGTTAGTAAAGATGTACTTAAAATACAATTAGCCCGTAGTGAAGTTAATCGAGAGTATCGGGTCTCTCCTTAACGTGCTATTAATGCGCCTGAACACAATAGGTGTGATTGTCTTATCCGGACTTTCGGTTAAGAGAACCTAATGGGACATTTATATATAGATATATCATATAGTATTTGGACCGATTTGATTAGAGTTCACGATATAATTCCGTAATCGAGAAGTCTTATCGAATCAATGGATGATCATATTTATGGATATATCTTAATCTCGATATGATCACGATCCAACCGCTTGAATCGGCATGAAGTTTGACTTGACGGTTAAGGATTACACCGAGTGCGTGGTCCGAATTACCCCATCTTGGCATTGTAATCGATTGAGTGAGTAGTCCGTGTTATCACAGATACGGAATCCATTCCTTCCATTTATGGAAGTAGATAGACAGCTCCTTTATTTGTTAATCCTAGAAACCGATCGATCGCATGCGAGTTCATATTACATCGATTAGCTACCGGTGAGTTGTATGAATTAATTGATCACTAGGGGTTAATGGTAAATAAGGATAAGAGGTTCTAAAAAGGGTTAACGGTAACTTCCCGATTTAGAATGAATAAATCTATGGAGGATTAATCCATATGTAATGATTATATAAATGGACGCTTATTATTATTCTCGTGAGGAGATAAATATAATCTTATAATCGGAGGAGTGCAGTCACGGGATTATGGTGGCATATTCCTGTGATTGATTCATCGAATATAATTATTCTATAATTATTTATTTGATTTATCGGAGCCGCTGATTATTAGTCCATGGTCACCGACGTGCCTCCTAATATAGCATAGCTATTCTCGGGCGTCGAATCATAATAATATTAATTTAGTTCTTGTTGGACTTTATTAAAACGATATGTGAATTAATTGTTTAGTGGACTATTAAATTAGTTGGCTAAATAATTAAATATGTGAAAAAAAGACATTTTTCATAAACTTGGCCTAAATGTGTTATAATTAAAATTAATTATGACTAGGTCATAAATTAAAAAGTTTCTTCTTATTTTTTGGAACAAGAAATTAGTTTTCTTGTGATTAATAAGACATGTGCATAAAATATTTATTGGATAAATATTTATGGTAAATAATAAAGATAAATATTATTCTAGATTTGTTCTAGAATATTATGGAATTATCTTTTATTAAAGGATTTATTTTGTTTGATAAATAAAAATCCTTGGAGGCTAAGTTTTACTCTCCTATATAAAAGAGAGTTCCTCCTGCCTCGACACACATTAAAATTTCGACTTCTCCTATAGTAGAGAGAAGAAAATATTTTCGCCAAGGGTGAGTAGAGGAAAATCTTGGAGATTTTTCCGGTAGCATATCGGAAGGGTTCGAGTCGAGAATTCCTTCCACCGGGAATTGCTTGGATCACACGATCGGAAGACTGTGGTGCTCTTCACACCTTCACATTCATCCTTTTTGCGGTTCTTCAACTTGAATTTTGAGATTCAAGAGGTATGATCTACATCCCCCTTGTAGAATAGATCTAGTTGTTTTATTACGTGTATTATATAGATCTAGATCCATAAATCGCTTCCGTTGCGGATGATATTACTAACAAGAATTTCTACCACCTTCCCTTCCTCTGTTGTTCCTTCCTCCTCTGCCTCTGTTATTCGACCCCTGAGAGTTGTAGGGCCTAGGAGTAGAGCCAGACCTGGTATTGTTGTTGCTAGCAAACTGGACAGAGGGTCCACCAACAGGATTGTTAAACCTGGCAAGAGGCCTTTCATGAATCAAGAGTTGAGACTGAACTTCTTGCCAAGTCATGGAACCAACTCTTGCTGTTAAATTGACTATAACAGCTTCATATTCTCTCTCAAGGCCTTCCAAAGTTGCAAGAATCAGCTCTGATTTTGGAACAGGATAGCCAGCAGCATTGAGATTATCAACATAAGACTTCATTTGGGCTAGATAATCTGCCATGGATTTAGTGCATGTAACAGCTCTGGTCAAGGCACTCTTGTATTCCAACATCCGAGATTTAGATTGGCTGTTAAACAAGGTTTCCAGGGTGACCCAAATCTCTCTAGCTGAGGTGCAACCAACAACTTCTTGTAGACATTGTTCTGTCATAGAACTCATTAACCAGCCGATTAATAGTTGATCTGACAGACTCCACTCCTCAGCCGTCTGAGGTCTTTGATATGGTGAAGGTGGTCCAGTGAATGGAGATGAGCTCAATCTTCCTCTTGACTCATCACCAAGAATGTGAGCATCAAGTCTATGTCCCCGTATTATGGGTAAAACAAAGAGATTTCACAAGAGATAGTTAGATTTATCAAGCTTAACACCGCAGTTTGATTCAAGTTCTTGGTGAAGGGCAACGGAGACAAAGGAGTCGGACTTCCAGCACTCCGAGATTTCAAAACCGGTGGAGGTGGTAAGCTTGTGTAGGTAGATGTTACAAAGGGAGTACCTGATTGCAGATAAGTTCCAGTGTTCTGCATGTGAGTAAAAGGAGCAAAGGTACCTCCTCCAAGACTAAAATTAGGAGATAGGCTGATCGGAAGACTCAGTGTTGCCAATCCGGTGAACATTCCGGCAGAAAGAAAAGGAGCTCTAGAAGCTGGTGTTCCTGAAACGGTGATTCCTGTGGTAGGAGCATCAGTGGATAAGGGTGTAGAAACTCCGGTGATAGGGGATGTAATTGAAGGTGCAGCCGCAGCTGCAGAAGCGGTGGACGGTGGAGCTCCGGTGCTCATTGGAACTAACGCCGGTAACTTGGCTCTGATACCAAGACAGAAATCTTGGAGAAGATAATTAATATGTTTCAAAGATTCTCAGTACAAAAGATAGATATCTACTAATACACCTTTCTAACAAACTTGCCTAGGTGTCATAACAAGACATTCCCCAAAATACCCTTACACAGAACAGCTCATTAATAATTCATTTATCTAACATTGTAAAAAAAAAAAAAAAAAAAAAAAAAAAAACAGTGTGGACAATGTGGTAGCTTTATGACAAAATCATTGAATTCAATTTTTTTTTTTTTTTTTTTGAGGAATCATTGAATTAATTGGAAGAGGAAATTTGTTTATTGTAATTTTATGTGGGGTGGCACTATTGCCAGAGCTGGTATGCTCCAGCCAGAGCAATTTTCCAAGATTGTCCCCCAATTAATTTCCCATTAAATATTCTATCATCCCAGTATTCAATTCATGTGTGTACGGTCTTTCACAAAGGGAATATCTTTTCACACAAATTTTTATCTTACCACACAGATTTTTTTTTCCAATTTCGCCCTTATTTTTTTTATTTTATGCGGGTTCATTCTGACCAAAGTTTGGTCAGAATATGACACATTATCCATACTGAAACATGGTCAGAATGTACGTGTTGAGAGTCCACACTGGTTGATTCTGACCATATTTTAGGTAGAATGTTTGAAGTTTTCCAAACTCATACATAGTCGAGCATCATTTCGACCAATATTGAGTCGAGAATACTCTACACATTCGCACTAGAATTGGGTCAGTGATAACAACAATAATATAAGAAAGACCACTATTGATTCTCGATCGAATTTTGCATGTAATATTAAAAGTTTTTTGTATTCAATTTTAGTCGTAATGTCTTTTCGACCGGTATTGAAGTATTTAAAACATTCAAAATTCTAACTAGAATAAAATCAAGATAATGATCGATTCGACTCAAATTGGGTCGAAATGGTCATGCGTGAATGACCATAAATCGCGAGAATAGTATATATTTTCCTGACTCATTTACGGTCGAAGAATATGGCGTGTGGAATATCCAAACGGCTCACACTCGCTTTGTAAGTGTAGAAACAACATTTGTGTGAAAAGATAATTCCTTCACAAATCACATTCTTTCTCTTTCTTTTATATTTCCCGCCGCCCATTCATTTCATTTACGTCTTTTTTTTCATTCCTTTTTTCTTTGTTAATCGCTCAACTCATTTAACGTTTCTCTAAATTAAAAAAAACAATAAATAATCTAATAGTATTTCTCTTATTCTTATGAGGAAAAATAAATCGTAAACTTAAACAAAATAATTATTTTCTTATTTTTCCATAAAAAAAAGCATGATGTTTATTGTGTTCGACAAAATATTCAATATGTTAACCAGATTTATTTAGTGAATAAAAATAAATAAAATAATTTTCAAATAAACTGTTGATTATGAATTCATCGCTAAGGTATTTAGTAATTATAATTTCCCTTACTGAATTTACAATAAAACCTTGTGTACATATTTGTTGAAGAGCATTGGTATTGTCTTTTATGGATTCATTTTTCATTTACTGATCACAAACATATCGTATTTACATTGACATTTGGTAAATAGTTTTTCAACAATATTTCATAACATTCTCCTAAAATAATGAAGTACAAAATAACACTATATATAAATTAGGATTTTTGGCCATGAGACAAAAAATTAATAAATGGATTCGGATTGAAAAAAAGAATATTTTCACGATTATAAATGACAAAAATCACAATTGTTACTTCACGCGTGTTAACGTTCTTTGCTGTTTACAATCATATTTCATATTTACTCTATTTCACATTTGTTATTTCATAATTGTTACTTTTATCATTATTAAATTACAGTTTCCTTCTATCCCGATTTTTTGATAATTTTGTCTTTCTCGACAAAAATCTATATAAATAATCGTAAGAGTAAGAAATTATATTATGAAATAGTTGTGATCATTATGAATCTGTATGAGTACCAAATCCCAACACAAATATAAAAACTCATAAGGCAGTACAAAATCTGTAACATTATGAATTAATAGCATAAAATAGCCATATAAAGTATACCATATTTAGAACAAAATAAAACGACAACACAAACTATAACACTATAAAATACATACGGAATTCCTAAAAGTATAAAGTGAGAGTATAATTTTTTTTCGAACCCGAGAGTATAAATTTTGAATCAGTGTAAAATAATCATCATAAAATATACGACGATGAAACAAATTTTCTTTGACATAAAAATTTCCTCGCACGGTGTGGAATTGTTGTTGTATGATTAGTCGACTTAAGAACACATTACCATTTTCCCTATTATATAATACTATACATAAAACCATCTCCGTGCCAATTTGCTCAATATTAAAAACCATGATTCTTTTTAAGTGTTTTCTCAATATTAAAAGCATGAAAAATCCTTCTCAAAGAAAAAAAAAAAATACACGACCCATCTGTCTCTCAAAAAAGAAAAAATGCGTACGGTAAAAAAACAAACAAACAAACAAACAAATGTTTAATTGTGTGGGGCCTGCTAGAAAATAAATGCAGCCAAAAAAATGCATACTGTCAAATAAAAAAAACAAAGAAATGAGTAATTGTGTGAGACCTGCAATAAAATAAATGCAGCAGAGATGATTAAGGTGAGGAAGGGGCAGTTTTGGAACATTGCTCTGGCTGGAGTATTATTGCTCTGGCAATAGCAGTACCCTTTTATGTGGTAAGATTTGTGAATTTAGGAATCTATTTTGCTCAAACAAAAAAAAAAGGAATCTATATCTACTCATACTTTTTTTTTAGGGACTATATCTACTCATACTTAACATCTGCGAAAAGAATTAACCAACTTATCTTTATTCATTATAATTTTATTTTATTTGGTAAGATTTTTAATTTAGGAATCCTTATCTACTCGTATCACTCCTATACTCAATTATTTGAGCAGCTATATGTCTTGATTTAGACCTCAATATATATTTATTAAGAAAATCATCATAATTCATATTGTTTTCGTCCTGAATATTTCGTCCTGTCCTATATTCAGATATAGATTCATTTGATACTCTTCTGACTTCATTTATGAAATTACAACATTATACTTTCAACCACAGAGAAAGTCACCTAATGCAATGAATTTTCAACAACAAAGAAAAAAGTGCAATGAACCATTGCTTAGCGGATTTTTCATATTTGGCATAATTTTAGTTGTCAATAAATCCCTAAACAATCTACTATTAGAAACAATTGTATTGACTTTGTTGCCTTTAAAAATGTTAAGATATCAAGACGATGCATGATTCGATCACTATTATTATAGGTATTTTATTAGAAAGAAATTTGAGTTTGTTTTTAATGATTTGAAAAATAATGGTGTTGATTGAATGCCTAATACACCTTTGATATTGTCCTATTGACCCCTTTCCTATGAATTTTATTCGTTTTGTTCTATGATCGTATTTTATTTATAAACATATTTCATTCTAAAATATAAGTCCGTTTGGATTTTTCACACAAATTAATAAAGTTGGTTAAATGAGTTATGTGTCGTTAATTTTGATTAAAAAAAGTCCAAAATAACATTTGACTGTTATTAATGTAAAGTAGTGAAAAGTGGATTAGTATATAATAAATGATAGGTAAAAAAATATAATAAATGCTTGATTAGTTTTTTTAATGGATTTACATTATGAGATAAAACTAAAAAAAGTAAATTTCTTAAATTCTTCAACCAAAAAAAATTAGGACGGAGGTAGTATATACTAAAATACTTTTTTATCTAGAAAGAAATATACTCTTAATATATAATGAATTATGTCATGACCTACAAACAGTACATACCCTTCATTTCCCCTATAAATACACAAGTGTGCCAGCCACACTCCATTATTCTCTTCTCCTCAAAATTAAGCACCTAAAATTCTTCTTAATTCCTCTTAATTTCCAGATGGAACCTTAAAAAACAAACCCTGAAAATGAAAAAGTAGAAATTATGATTCCATTTGTAAGATTTCAAAATGGCTCCCATCTTGAAAACACATTTAAGAAGAATAATAATCAAGAAAACAAGGTGCAAGTAGTGGATTACTCAAAAAGGGCACAGTGGCTTAGAGCCGCCATCCTTGGGGCTAACGACGGCTTACTCTCTACAGCCTCTTTAATGATGGGTGTCGGAGCCGTCCAGACCGACGTAAAGTCAATAGTGTTGACTGTTGTGGAGGGACTCGTGGGCGGAGCATGTAGCATGGGACTTTGATAACAGAAAGTTGTACCAAGGATAAGATCTTATTGATGATTGTTCCCTCATACATATAGTCAATAGGATAGGACACATGTCACTTCTACATTACACCACTTGTTTAGTAGAATCTATCCTAGATTGTGTAATTCTAGATATTACATTCAAGTCCCTCAATATCTAGATATAGCTATATACTCTAACATCCCCCCTCAAACTAAATGTGGGTGATGTTCTACATTTAGTTTGGATCGAAAAGGCACAAATGCAGTCCCAGACAATGCTTTAGTAAAGATATCTCGCAGTCGCTCATTAGATGGGATATAGTCAACCACCAAATCACCTTTAATGACTTGATCTCAACATAATGCACATCTATCTCAATGTGCTTCGCCCTAGCATGAAAAACTGGATTTTGTGCTGTGGAATTGGCATCGATGTTGTCACAAGACAAGATCTTGGTGTATGAGTCAATACCAAGTTCCTTCGTGAGTGATTTGAGCCATGTAATCTCTGCTGCAGCATTAGCCAAACTTCTATACTCAGATTCTGTACTAGATCTAGAGACTACATGTTGTTTCTTTGAGCTCCAAGTCACAAGAGAGTCACCAAGATACATACAGTGACCAAAGAATGATCTCTTCGTCATACTTACAAAGAAATTTCCAATCAAAGATCACTATATCCTCGTCAACGAAGTAGCAAAGATCAAGATATGCCGCCGATCAAGTTGCCCTGTGCTTTGAAGTGCAAGCCAAAATCCATGGTTCCCTTTAAGTATCTGAGGACTCTTTTCAGAGCTTGCCAATGAACACAACTGGGTGAATGCATAAACTGACTCAAAGTATTTATGGCAAAAGCTACATCTGGTCTTGTAAAGGTTAGGTATTGAAGGGCACCTATGACACTCCTGTACAAGGTAGGATTCTTCATGGGAGTTCCTTCTTCTGGAAGAAAGGACTTACTTGTCACCACAGGAGTATGACAGGGTTTGATATTATCCATATTGAGTTTATGCAGAAGCTGTTTGAGATAGTGTCTTTGAGTCAAGAGTATACCACTGTTGTCTCGTGAGCTTCAACACCAAGAAAATGACCGAGTGCTCCCAAATCCTTCAAGGGAAATCTGTTGTTGAGCGCCTGATGAACTTTCGATAGCATCAACATCAAGCTTTCCAAAGAATGAGGAAGTCATCAACATATACCAACACATACAGAAGAGTTTTGTTGTGCCTCAGAATAAAGAGAGATGTGTCTGATACTGACTGAGTAAATCCCCATTGAATCAGTTGTGTCTTGAGCTCCTCAAACCATGCCCTAGGGGCTTGTTTGAGCCCATATAGGGCCTTTTTCAAATGGCAGACATGACCAGGTTTGGTGCTGTCAATGAAGCCTTCAGGTTGGGGCATGTACACTGACTCATACAGAGTTCCATTTAGGAAAGCATTATTGATATCAACTTGATGAATTCCCCAATTTAAGGATGCATCTAAAGATAATATAACTCTGATTGTCCCTGCCTTGGCCACAGGATCAAGGTTTCAGTATAATCAATACATTCCTTCTGATTGAATCCTTTAGCCACTAACCTGGCCTTGTACTTTAGGACACTGCCATCTGGTTTCAACTTAGTTTTGAAGATCCATCTGTTCCCCACCAGATTCTGGGAAGGATTATGTGGCACCAGTTCCCAGGTGTTATTCTGAATCAGGGCTTGATACTCATCTTGCATAGCTTAGAACCATTTAGGATCTGCCATGGCCTGGGACACAGAGGTAGGTTCTAGAGTGGCATCTGGCTCCATAACAGTTGTCAAGGTGAAGATTTTTTTTGGTTTGGATAGACCACTCTTGGCCCTTGTTTGCATCTGATGTTTTGGTGGGGAAGGACTGGAAGATGATGTTGAGGATGAGTCACTGGACTGAGGGACATTTGAAGGTGAAGACATAGGTGATGGAGGAGCAGGAGACTCATCATGAGGAAAAGATGATGAATGCACTGGTGTGACTGTGTGATGTGGTATATACTGGTGAAGGTGAAGCAGGACTAGCAGATTGTACTTCTGTCATGGCACCCTGGCTTGATGAACCTGCAGAATAAGTATAACTAGGAACATAGGACATAGTATTAGGCACAACAGAACCAGACATAACATCAGCAGTACTATGAGGATGCATCATCTTATAAGGAAATTCTGACTCATTGAATTTAACATGTATAGAAACATAAACTCTGCCATTTGTATCCATACACTTATGACCTTTGTGAGTGTGACTGAGACCTAAGTATACACATTTCTGGGTATGATACTGGACCTTTTGGGTGTGATAAGGCCTGAGATAAGGATAGCAAGTACAGCCAAAAGTTTTGATCAGTTTTAGGTCAGGTTTCTTGTGATATAGGGTTTCAAAAGGAGATTTGTTATGAAGCTGTGTGTGGGGAGTATGTTGATAATGGAGACAAAGATGATGAAAACTATCCCACCAAGATTTCAAGGGTAAGGATGATCTGAGCAGAAGTGTGAGACCAGTTTCAACTATATGCCTGTGTTTTCTTTCATTCTTCCATTTTGTTCATGAACATGAGGACAGGGTGCCTGAATTTAATCCCATGATCAGCCGTAAAAGACTCAAAACTCCTATATTCACCCCGGTCGATCGACAGCTTTTAATGGTTGTGTTAAGAGTGTTTTCAACCAGTTTTTTGAATTTAACAAAAGTGGCTAATGCATCAGACTTGTGTTTTAAGGGATAAATCCAAGTGAATCTACTAAAGTCATCAATAAAGTGTATGTAATAAGTAAAACCAGCAGTAGATTGAACTGGGGCAGGCCCCCAAATGTCAGTGTGAACCAAATCTAAAGCATGAACATCGTGACTAGTAGAAGAACCAAGGGGTATAGCATGAAGTTTGCCAAACTGGCAGGCATCACAGAAAGAAAGATTGCCATTAATGGCTACACCATAATCAGAAGCAACTTTATTTAAAATTCTTAGACTAGGATGCCCTAATATTCTATGCCAAACATCAGGACTAGTCTCATTAGGCAAAACAGAAACAGCAAAACTACTAGGAGCATCAAACTTGGATTGAAGGGAACTCTTGGAGCTGGTTGAATCTTCACTGAAAAGAGGTTGAATCTGATATAGGCCATTTGCCAGGGTTCCTTCCAGAAGTACTCTCTTTGACACTTTGTCCTTCACAAAACATTTAGAGCCATGAAACTCAACAAAAACATTATTGTCAGAGGTTAGTCTGGAAATGCTAATCAGGTTCTTTTTTATGTGAGGTACATGTAAAATATCATTCAAGTGCATATGTGGTTCAATGACAGAATGTCCAGTGTGTGCTATATGCAGTTGTTGGCCATTACCAACAGTTAGGGAATCCTTACCATCATATTCGGATTTGATCTGCAGGTTTTCCATGTCTGAGGTAACATGGTTGGTTGCTCCAGAATCTGCGTACCAACTTGGATCTTCAACCATTTCAGGTGTTGTAAGATAGGCAGCTACTTGCCTATTTCCACTGTTTTGATTGCCCTGAGAGTTGTTGTTTGATTCATACCTATGCCAGCACTCTGATGCAATATGCCCAACTTTGAGGCATATTTGACAGGTAGGTCTTGGTCCATTTCCAGTACCTCTACCATTGCCATTTCCTCTACCCCCACCTCTGGATCTTCCACCCCTTCCAGACCCTTGTTGGTTTCTTCCTCTACCATTGTTCTGGGGTTTGGAACCTCTGTTTCCTCCTTGATACATTTGAGCAACTTGAGCACTAGACTGAGACAGATCTAGTGGAGATGAAGGATTAAACCTTGCACTGAGGCGTTCATGTGTTAAGAGTTGGGACTGGACTTCAGGCCAAGATAAAGAACCAACTCGAGATGTGATGTTAACAATCACAGATTCATACTCCTTGGTGAGTCCTCCAAGGGTAGCCAAAATCAACTCAGATTGTGAAATTGGGTATCCAGCGGAAGCCAATTCATCTCCATGTGTCTTCATTTGAGCCAGGTAATCGGACATAGATTTGACTCCTTTTTCAGTTTTGATGAGAGCATCCTTTAATTCCAAGATCCTGGACTCAGCACGACTATTATGAAGAACTTCAAGAGTATGCCAGACTTCAGCAGCAGTACCACAACCGACTACTTCAAGGAGTGCTTGTTTGGTCATGGAGCCAAGCATCCATCCAAGTAACAGTGCATCCATGGTCTCCCACTCATCAAATGCTGGATTCTTGATAGGTACTGCTGGATTTCCTGTAGAATAGACATATTCTGGTGGTTTGGGTCTCGATCCAAACACATGTCCTTCCAGACGATGACCTCTGATAACTGGTAGAATCGAATACTTCCATAGCAAGTAGTTTGTTCGATTGAGCTTGACTGTGAAGTTTGGAGTTAAAGTGCCTCCAAACGGAGGAGTGTGAGTAACTGAGGGTAGATTTGAAAAGAAAGGAGATGATCGGAGGAGGGTGGACGGAGTAGCACCGGAAAATAAAGGAGCTGTAAATGGAATAGTGGATGGATAGCTTAAGCTGAGAGATGGAAGAGTTTGAGCTGATGTTTGTATGATAGATGTAAGTGGTAGAGTTGTATGTGGTGGCGTTTGTGTGATTGTTGATGCAGGAGCAGTGGTTGTGCTTTCTCGCCGAGCCGAGCTCAGGTGGTGGCATGCCATATCCGGAGAAGAAAGGTGGTCTCGATACCAACTTTGATAACAGAAAGTTGTACCAAGGATAAGATCTTATTGATGATTGTTCCCTCATACATATAGTCAATAGGATAGGACACATGTCACTTCTACATTACACCACTTGTTTAGTAGAATCTATCCTAGATTGTGTAATTCTATATATTACATTCAAGTCCCTCAACATCTAGATATAGCTATATACTCTAACAATGGGGCTCGGAGAATTCGTGTCGGTGTATTCACAATACGATACAGAATTAGCTCTACTCATTCGAATGAACAATGCTAATGAAATCAATAAAAAGGAACTAGATAGACGAAAAGAAGGCCTACCTATAGCCCTTTACAGGTATATATATAAAGACGTAGCCAAGTAAGGGGCTAGTATCTAAGCTCACTTAATTTATTTTTATTTATTAAATAATTATGATTTGCCTTTATTTACATGCCGCTACGGTTTCTGCGTTTGCATTTGGGGTGGGTGCTCTGGTGCCGTTGATGATGGCGGGCCAGTAACGGATTACCATGTGAGGTGGGGGTGGTGGTCGGGCGGCAAGTGTTGCGCTTTTAATGTTTGGTGGATTGGGTGCTTATCTTGGGAGGGCGGCAATGGCGAAATCAGCCACGAGGGTGCTTATGGGAGGGTGGCTGGCCATGGGAATCACTTTTGGCTTAACCAAACTTGTGGGAATTTATGGGGTTATACATACATGAATGTTACTCTTTCCTTATATATTGTGCAATGTAATTAAAAGACTCAGACGATACTTTTAAGGAATCGTGCATTTTAAAGTTATTTTTACAAGACTCAATTTTATAGCTTTAAAACTAGAATGATGATTCCAAAGACCGAGAAAGTCCACGAAATTTGTCCACCGACTTATTTTACATCACATGTTTTGAAATTAATAAAAAAATCAAAAGAAAACACAAAAAATATGGTCCACACAAGCATGATTCGGGGGATGAGCTTGTGCAATATTTCGGGAACTCTATCTTTTTCCAAAACTGTATTTTGAGTTCACAGAATCTCTATTCAAGATTAAATGCATCGGTTTTTTGATTTTATAAAAAAAAATTGGATGAATGTGATAGATATAAATAAAAAATTTACAGAATCTTAATGAATGCAGTAGATTTTTTTTCATTTCAAAATCAGAATTTGAAATCTCCAAAATAATCATGCTATGATTACAGAATCTATATCCAAGATTAAATACATCAGTTTTTCGATTTTATAAAAAAAGTTTTAAAAAAATGGATGAATGTAATAGATAAATAAGAAATGCAAAATCTTAATGAATGCGATAGATGTAAAGAAAATCTTACAGAATTTGTATTTTATAGTAAAATATAGTATTTGTACCGTGATTTTTTTCCATTCCAAAATCTGTATTTAAAATACAGTTTTTAAAATATTTATAAGTATCATCCGCAATTCCTCTAATAATGTGCCATATGTAATGCTTTTAACTTTTCATAATAAATTTATAAGTCAAATGGCCAATCAACTTGACGTGTTTATAAAAAAGAAAGGTATTGACCACTTATTGTGTCAACCCAAATAAAAAAGGGGAGAAAATATGAAATCATGTCGTCTTCTAGGGATTTTTTTGTCTTTTCAAGTCGTGTCAAACCTGACATTTTTTTTCTAGTCCCACATGCGAATTTACACGGACTTGAACAAACCCAGAAAAATTTACACGGACTCTATACAAGCCACATGTAATTTCAAAAATGGCCGAACCTTGATAACTACGTGTAAATTTACATGCTTTGGTCAAAACCCGTGTAAATTTGCACGGTTTAGATCCACCACGTGCAAATTTGCATGTGTGGTGGGTGTATCTGAAGGATTTCAAATTGCACGGGACGTGTCTCCATCCCGTGTCAATTTGCACGTGGCGCAACATGCACTGTGTAAATAGACACGCCCCGTGCAATTTTGCACGTTTTATATGAGAATTCTCGTCGTCTTCCTCATAATTCATCTCAGACGGATGTTTCAAAAAAAATGCATAGCAGAGAACGGAAGAGAGCGTGGAAATTCTGCAGAAATCAACGAAGTAGAAGGGCAATTATCATCTTCATTGGTCCCAAATCATTACAATGCCTGATTTTCATTAAAACGACGCATCTCCTGTAAGCCGTTTATAGTGTTATTATGTTCGATTTCGATTTCTTTGTGATAGGGTTACTCCCTTAAGTCTACACAATTTTTACACCATTATCATCTCACTGCATATTTTTCATTTGTAAGAAAAATTAAAATAAAATTAAAAAAATCGAAATAATCACAACCACAAAATTATGTTAGGTGTAAAATTTGTATAGATTTTAGGAAATAACTCTATCATTACTCAATGAAAAGAAGGATAAATTATATTCTTTTTTTTTAGCAAGGATAAAATATATTCAAGGGCAAGAAGATGTGCTTTGAATTTTATGATTTCTAATGCCCAACCCAACCCCCCGAAGAAAGATATTTCAAAACGCCGGTAAATACATACACAAGCCGGTCTACGTCGGACATACACAAAGAACACATGCAGACAAATACTATAAAACTGAAAAAGGAAACAACGTTATCCGAAATTATTGTCAAATTTAGGAACTCCATAGAGAAGCTTTGATAAAGAAGAAAGTCTCATGATGACCAAACCACAACAAACCCAGAAACAGAAAACACTAAGAAAAAGGCTAGCAACAGAATTAAAACCAAGGGAGAAGCCATGACCGGTAGTAGCCACCGCCAGAGAACCACCGCTGCTGACCGCCGCCTCTGAGCTAAAAGAGAAGCCCGAAAGAAAGATTAACATATCAGTTGAGAGAGCGACTACCATAAACGCCGGCTAAGAGCCCGAAGCCTTAGAGGGAAAATGAGAGCCACACGCCGCCGTAACACCACCACCATCATGACTCCGCCGCTTGAGAAAAAAACGCCGCCACCAGTCTCGAACCTAACAAGGTGACGGGTAAACATATCTAGACGGGACGACCTAGATCTGCGAACCCATCCACGAGACACAAAACTCCGGCCAACGTCTACCCCCAACAACTGGTACTCCGATCCTTCACCATCAGAACGATGCAAGCCCAAAGAGAGCTTGAGAGCAGAAAAATCAAAGAAGGTTGCCGGAACAAGAGATGATGACGGGAAACAGAACAAAAAGGGAATCAAAGAGAAGATCCAACGGAAGATCGGACGCCGGCAGCCTAGCACCGCCAGCGCCGGAAAAAGCTATAATTTATGGTCAGTCAGAAAATGCATGGTTTCTATCATTACGATAAAGCATTTCTTCGAAAATGAACTTGATCAAATATAATTCATGTTCCACATTGTCAAGCATTTCTTCGAAAATGAAGTACTAGTTCTAGCTCCGTCTCAAAATAAAAGTGACTTTGGGTGTTTACACACAGATTAAGGAAGTAGTTGTGTGACATAAATTTAAAAGAGAAATGAGTATAATGTCCCTTGACTATCATTAATGCAATACTTATAGAGTGGTTGAATTGTTAATAAATTAGGGGTAAGATAGAAAAAAGAGTAATAAATGCTTCCTTGATAATATAGAATGACTTATATTATGGGACCCAAAAAAAAAAGCAAAATGACTTATATTATAGAACGGAGGTAGTAATTTATATTGCCTGTTGTAAAAGGTCAATTTCTAAACCAGAAATTAAAACTATAATAAATAAGTTCCCTAATTAATATTCCATCTGTTTCATAATATAAAGGTCTTTTAGCTCTTACGTACAATTTTTAAAAACATCACAAATGAATCAATATTTAACATTTCAAGACAATTTGTTGTATTGTACCCTATACTAATATTGAATTATCTAATGTGAATTGGAAACAAAACATTCAAAGTTAAAAATATTATAACGAGTATTTAGTTTAAAACGGTACTAAAAAAATGGCAAAAAATTTAAATTTACCTTTGGGCGTCTTAAGGCTTTTATTAAAAACACTTCAATGAAACATTTCAATGAAACACAATGAACAAAATTCAAAACTCAGCCATACTTGGCTTTTAAAACTTCAAACACTGTAAATGATTTGCAGTCAAATTACGAACCCAGGAAATCCTTTTTTTTTTTTTTTTTTTTTTGGCTATTTATTTAACAAATCCAGGTTGCTAAGGACATAAACAAGTGCCATTGGCTTCAAGAAATAACAGGGAAAATTACGCGTAGAATTTCCCAACAAAAAATATTATAGAAAACCGATTCTCTTATTTAAGTTTAGAAAACAGCTTCAGTGCAGCCTGCAAACCATAACACAAGAATGAGAAAAAAAATGAATTAAGTAGAGTAAAAAATAGGGGACTCTTAGGTAAAGAGCATCAGACCGTTGGATGAGTGCAATTTATACGATAAGACAAAACATATATATTCTGTCTTTTCGCACACGTGTCATTCATCGAATAATATGATGCAATAGAGATCTTCATACGAGAATTTATCGAGTAACAAGAAAGGGCTTAAAAGAGTCGTACACAACGGTCTACACAATGCCAGTAATCAAAATATTGTCCGTGCAGTGCTTGCTTCGGTATCATCGTCTCTTATGCGAACCACACAGCCCTGTCAAAGAATGAAAGTCATTGCAACTTCCTGAGTATCATTTAAAAAAAAGTAGAGGACATCCAAAACTGCTATTATAACCACATTCTGAGTATCATTGTAACTTTTTTTAAATCATATTACTGTGTTGAATTATCGATTTTGTCAAATGCTTAAGCTGTTGGGATGATAAGTAATTTACATATTTAAATATATAATACACTTTAAACCGCCGAGTCTATAACAAACAAGGGTAGAAGTGTGAAACTGTAAATAAAAGGGGACCAGAAGTGTCTCTTCCATGCAATAATGATCAAGTAAAGCTTAACTAGCTCATGCACTACTCGGTTACAAGATATAGAAACTCGAGATCGATTCGGTTTTATTCTTTAACTAAGTCGATTCAAGCTCAAACTCAAAAGAAACAAATCAAGTCAAACACTGGAATACGAATAGCCAGTTAAAGCACAAACCAAGAAGAATTGTAATGCAAAAAGTATCTGTGACTTCTTTCGGGGAAGTGATAACAACACATTAATAATTATAGGAACAAAAGCATTTGAAAGAGTGACAGACGCAACGCAGACCACGTTCAAATAAATTTGCAGTCCAACAACATGACCCAAATGAAAGTCGTTATTAATTCAAATGGAAATCACCTCATAAGCACGCAGTTGCCTCACACACTTAGCCCTACAAGCATGCTCAAGTAATGCTTTTTGATCAACTGGTTCTTCGTCAGCCCTGTTCAACAAAACTCAGTTTAAGGTATGCAATAGCAGTTAAACTTTAATTCCGGACTAGGATTTTAAGGTCCAATTTTCATGTCGTTTGTTGCCTTAAACTCCTAGGAAAAAGAGTTACTCCTAGGAAAAAAGAGTTATGCATATGGCATAATGGCTTAATGGACAATATAATAAAAGTGTGGGCTAATATGCTATAAAGAACTGATTAGTGATCACTTTGTTAAGGAAAAGAAAAAGATTTAAGGGCCAAAAGTACTCAAAAGTAGAGGGATAGGTTCCAAACTTTAAGATAATAAAAAATAAAATGATTTATGAACAAAACAAGCTATGAATATGAAGTATGTATGTTTTAAGTTCCAAGTGACTGGACACTGGGCAGATAGCACTTATGAATTTCTTACTACATCATTTCATCGAGTCTGGATCCTCTGCAATGAACACCTATTAGTAATGTCTACTGACTACTGTAGAATAAAGAATCGACAATTCCGTTAATTTTTCGATGGTACCGTCAAAAACTCTCATGCTACAATGTTTTCCACAGTTTTCAGTGATTTTCAAAAAGTGACGATACCGGTCGAAATTTGACGGAATCATCGGTTTTTAACTCCACAGTAAGAATCACTGGAGGGTGCTTAGGCCATTCGGACTCTGTTTCATCTACTTCATATCCAGCTTGCAGAAAAGGTTTTCAATTACCATCCACAATATTTTTTAAAGAAAAATCTAGTTGTGGAAACACATTCCTATTTTCTTCTCTTCATAAACCTGGAATTATCAAAATTTGTGACTTTTATTTTATTTTTTGTTACCCTATTTTGTTAAAATTATTAGTAAGTCCGATATCAACGTATGAAACACAATCAAACGCAAATTGGCTATTTTTTCCTGCAATTTTAGCTCCTGCAATCACAGAAAATCCAGAATTTTGAAACAAAACTAATCTAACCATCACATACCACTCCACTTATAAAAAAAATAATAAATTAAAATAGATGCAGTTGAAAACTACGAAATTTAAATTGGAACAACGTCAGGGGAAGGGATGAACTTCCAGCAAGAAAAAAGGGGGAAAAATAAAGGAATGAAATCGAAGAACTCACATCACGAAATCGAGACAGTTCGATGGAGGGTGCAGAGTCAAATCGCCTGGATAAAACAAAAAAAAATAAAAAAAACAAAGAAAAATTTAATAAACAAAAAAAATCTGAGGAAAGAAAATCAATATGAAATTGAGAAGGTTCATACAGAAACGGTTTGTCGAAAGAGTAGGATCAGGAAGAAGCTTCCAGCTTGGTGGGAAAATCGGCTCTTATTATTTCTGGTCACCCTAATAAAAAAGTATATAAATTTAAAATAAAAGTTTTCAAAAAAAAAAAAAGGATTTTATTTATTTAGGGTTACGAGTGACCACATCATTCAGACTTCAGAGAAACCGAATACTACTATTCCGTTGGTTTTGAATTGGAGTTTATTTTGAAGGTTTTTTATATGCCAGTAGATAATAAAATATAATAATAATGATTGAAAATAAAGTAGGTAATGGTAAAAAAATTAATAAAGTAAGTGAAATAGTGAAAGATAATTTAATATTTTATTTGTAGTTAAAATAATGATTGGTGAGAGAATCGTAAGAAATGATTGATGAAGTGATATAAAATTAACCGGCATTCGTGTTTGTATCACAGACGGTGGGACGGACGAAAAATTTAAAACTCGTTTGGCAAGACCTATAGTAGTTTTAGTTCCTTTCGTTGTGTAATTTTTCTTGCTTTATTTTTTTTTTTGAGACTTTGAATGTTGAAGTGTTCCCTCTTGTTTTTTGAAAAGTAATAAAACTGCTACGGTTCTAAGAGTGACCACAATGGTGATGCTTATTACCCTTTTCATTTATCTTATTTTCCGTTCCAGAATCATTTTTTCAGCACCTTATAAAACAACTCACTCCCTATATAATTCTCCAAATTTACTTTTCTCTCACACTTAACTAATTAATTTAACTACCAACACATATTCCTTTTCTTTATTTTTTTTTTTTATAGAAATTGGATTGATTTTATACTTACGAGGTGAGATTTTAATACTGACATTCTTGTCCCAAAAAAAATATCGTATTTATTCATAAAAAAAAAATCGTACGTTATTTTTAAAATAAAAAAATAATGTTTGGAGATATTATCTTTTGAGAGTTATTACTATCAGGTTCATTAATTACCCAGCTTTTAATCTCTACCGTTAAAAATATATGAAAATAATTATATTCATCAGATCATTTTTTAACCCACCATAGCTAATGTGCACTTTAACACATATAATCAATTATTTTTGCTTGCTAAACCTTTAAACGTTGTTCTTTTGCTGCGTATTTGTATTTTTTTATTTAAAGTTGATGAGTTTAACAGAATATCTGATGCCAGAAAGAAGGTCGCCACCATGAAGAAGCCGGCCGTGGCTAAAACCGAGAAGAACAAGAATGTTGTTGCTAAACCTGCTAAGAAAACAGAGGGAAAAAAGAATGTTGCAGCTAATCCTGCAAAGAAAATAGAGGCAGAGAAGAAGGTTGCTGCAAAGCCGGAGAAGAAGGTGGCGCAGCCAAAGAAGAGAGCGGCGCCGACAGCAACAAAGCCAAAACAACCTAAATCGATCAAGGCCCTTGCTGCTAAGAAAACCAAGAAAGCTGCTGCTTAATATGAGAAATTGAATTAGTGTAGAAATCTAAGGAGGATGAAATAAGAATGGATATTATGGGTTGTGTTGGTGTAGAGTAAGTGAATATTGTGGAGCTTTGGGGTTATGGTGTGAATCTGCTTTGTTGTGTTGTAATTTGGATTGCTAACGCAGAATATATTACAATAAAATAATAAAAAAATTAAAAAAGGTTAAAATCATTTTATAGACACAATATATAATAACGATCACATCAATCTAATTGGCTCATATTATATTAATATCGATCCAACAAATTAACCGGCCATCAGTTTTTTCTATCTTGATCGAACTGTAGAAAGATTTCCTTTATCTTTTTTCTTCAAATAATACTATTTGCATTACTGCAATATAATTATTATATGGAACGACTATATTTTCTTTTTCTAGGGAGCTGGAATGAAAGTTTTTTTAAAATTTTTTTTTTTGGGGCTGTTTTAAAGAATTTGTGTAGTGGTTGAAAAAAGAAATTGTAACCGTTCACATAATACTTTATCAATAAATAGCTTCTTTGGGAATATGGATGAATTTGTTTTTTTTATTGATAAAGTATTATGTAGGTAGATAAAAGTAGTAAATTGGTAAAATTAAGTAAGTCTAAGAAATTATCTTAATAATTATTTATACCTTTATAATTTTTTTTATAAATTAAGTTAAAATATTTGTATATATTTTTTAAAATAAAATGTGATGACAAATCAACGTATATTAACTTTGAAAATAATTAATACTTACCAAATGTAAATAATTATAGAAGAAATTTGTTAGAAATTTGGATCATTTCTCGATTTATGCTATTACTCCATTTATCTTAATGTTTCTCAGATCGTTCTAATTTTATCGGATATCCCCGAAAAAACGTAAACTATAGATTTCGTTTATAATATATTTTATAAACTCAATGTTAAAAAAAGTGAAACAAAAAAAATCAACCATTCTTTCAGTAATAACTTCTTATAATCATTGAAAATGAGCCGAAATTAACAATCAAATAACGAGAGAAAAAACTTGCAGAGGCTAAAACTTTAATACCTAAACTAATTTCAGAAAACAAATGGGTTACCTTGGAAAATTGAATCATCACAACAAAATCTAAAGATAAATTGCTACATTGGACCAAGAAGAAGACACAATCCAAACATTTTATTAAAATTGAAGAAGAAGAAGAAAGAAAGGGTAGGCAGAAGAGTAGAAGAGCGGGTAAGTTTTTTTTTTTTTCCCTTTTGGCGCCAATTAATTGATAGGGAATCAGGTTTTGTGAAATTTTTAATGGATTAAAATAAGTTTTACACATCAACAATGACTTCCATTAATGGACTGACGGAAGGACGGCTTGGGATGTGGGGGAGAGAAAAGGAGAGTCACTACCCAAATAATTTACACACAATGACTTCTATTTTTTTAACTTTTTATTAAAGGGCTTCTAAAACAGAGCCACTACAACCGCCCTAAGGGGTTTTAAAGTGCTCTATTGTGGTCACTCTAAGAAAGGAAATTGGTTTTTTTTTTTTTTTTTGAGTGGTTTTTTTTTTTTTTTTCAAGATGGGAAAATGTAATATTTTAGGGGTGAGCAAGAAATCAAACCGATCCAATAATAAAAAAACAAATGAAATGAATACTAAATATATGTTATCATCAAAATATAAAAAAACAAATGAAATGAACATACATATATCAAAATATATGTTATCATCATGTAAATCAACCTAAGAACATATAAATTAGGCTAAATATGGGAATCGAATCCGGCATATTGTTTACATGTCATTGCATTTCCTGGTATAAATCATGGTTCGATTCTCATCTCCGCTTCGAATAAAAATCTCGTCCCCAAAAAATTTATATATATATATATATATATATTGATGTTGCGTGGAACACCAGATTTGCGGTAACAGTGTTTATCTTGTGGACATAAGGTTGTAGCGTGTGATTTCTACGGTGAAGATACGGTGGTGATTAAGAACAATGGTGGCGGTTTGAGTGTTTGCAATGAACAAATGAACTAGTCGACAAATTGGCAGAGTTACTGCTTGTATTATATTAATAGCTTAAAAAGCCCCTCTCTATTACAATGTGATCCCTTATATATATAGGCGAAAAAAGTAAGTCGGTTTACTGTTCATCGACAAGACAACTGAGAGTATATAGTTAAGTTAAGCATGCATGCAGTACAAGTGTCCTAACCAGCTGTAAAGTGTTGCCAGCTGGATAAGCATGGCGAGCAGCGAGTAGCGAGAAGTATGATCGAGTAGCGGACTCGTTTGTGCCTTGAGTATATAGGTTGGAATCACATGGAGAGAAATGGATCAGGCTTACTGTTGGCGGACATGGTCCGGCTTACTGTTGGCGGATAGGCCCCGGTTTGTGGCTAGCGGCTAGAAGAAGCTTGGTGGCAGCGGCCAGCGAAGGTATAAGCCCATTATCTGTGTTGATGGGCCAAGATTGTAGGCCCAATATGGATGAACAGGGCCCCACTCCAATCCGGGTATATCAATGGCCCTCTACTTTGTGCCTGGCGTGTCCGCCAAGGCGGAGAGTAGAACTTGAAGAAGAGCTTTAGGTGAAGCTCCTTTGTAGTCGCCGTGATGAGGCTCGCCGATATTGCTTTATCGGGCTTGAACGGTGTTGGTAAAACCACCACCTATATGTCTTTGTGCATTTGTAGCGAAACGAGGCTTGATCGTCGATAATGTTCTATCGGGCTTGAATCAGTGTTAGTATCGCGTAGCGAATTACCGATTATATGCTGTGCATTTGTAGCGAACAGGCTTGATCGCCGATAATGTTCTATCGGGCTTGTTTAAGTGATAACGCTCTATCAGAGGTGCTTTGTCAGGATAAGCCACAGCGGGCATTGATTGATGCTAGCCGCTTGAAATAATGTTGGGAGATAGTGAAACGCTGAGGTCGCTTATTCCGCGGAGAAGTGATGATCGTCAGAAGAGATTTGAACGGTTGGAAAGTGTAAACGGATGTATTGGTACACGAAACGTCACCTCAGTCACGTGCTCTGACACGGCGGTTGGAACTGAACCGTCCTTTGCTCTGATTGGCGGAGAAAAATCGGTAACCGTTCCTGTCATCATTACATTTGAATTTTTGAATCCCAAGCGTCGTTCCCCCTCAATTCTCCCTCTATAAAGTGGCGGACTGGGACAAAAGATGCATGAAGGTGGAGTCCCGGGTAGGCTGGCCGTTTGAGAAGCTAGAGGAGAACTCGGTCAAGACTGATCACTTGAACTCAATAAAAACTCAATCTGACGATGATGAGTTTATCTCCGAACTTAAAGACGATCTGGGTTATACCCGCAAAAATGAGCCTCAGGCCCAGGCATTTAACTGGAGGTTGTTGCTGGACGTTGGCCAGCCCTATCTTAGACAGGCCGGACTTTCTGGAGCCGGCGTCGGCGATCCTTTGGTTGTAGTCGATTCATTGCCGACTCACCCAGACTGGTATGGCGAGTGTCATCACGGCAGGTTCATGCCCTCTCAGTGCGAAATCTGCGGCGGTTATCCTCCTATGCGAGCACTGAGTAGGATTTTTATACTTTTTTTTTGTTTCTTTTCATATCTTTTGGTCGCTAATAAACATTTGTTCCCCGCAGGTACCATGGATAAATTAGTTCGACGCAGCCAGCTGTCAAAGAAAAAGACTATCGGCGAGGTGAAGAGGGCCGCTGAGCTACAGGGGATCAAAACATCCCTCCCCATGGTCGACTTACAGACGTCGGCGGCCGGAGCCTCTGGACCTAAGGTCGTGAAATCATCCCACCGCCTTGAGGTAGAAGGTTACGGCAGCAAAACTATGAAGCGCACCACTCGACAAAGCCGCTGCGCGGGTGATAAGAAGAAGAGAGGGTCTTTGTTGAAGAGATTGAGCCCATGGAGACGATAGCGGCGCGGAGAGGTCCTCCTCTTAAAAAAATCCAGAACTGATAAAGGTAAAGAAAAAGTTGTTGACCAAGGCGAACCTGTGTCCGATGAGGTAGCATCTGCGGGCACGAAGATAGTGGTGCCCTTTCTTTGGAGTTCCTATTGCCGCTGGTTGGATAAAGAGTTCATGCGCGCAATGACCTCTCGACACGCCAAAGCGCGCACAATTTCAAGCCGGTATCGTTGATGTGCCCCCGCTGAGACATTTCAGATGGGGTATCCCTAATGATATCCAGATGGAGATAGGCCGCGGGATAGCGGACAGGGTAGTGATGGCGGATCAGACTGATCCCCGCCGTGCCTTTCTCGGGAGTATTGACGATTTGTGGGGCTTATACGGCGCCACGGTGAGCATGGTAAACCTCCTTTCTTGTTTTTGTTTGTCATTCTTTTTATTGTCGTTTTCTTAAGTCAATATTGACTCCGCCGTTGACTTTTTCTCCATTAGGTTGGCACTGGCTTGGCCCAGTTCATCAATGATTACAGAAACACCATAGCTGAGAGTGCCGATGTCAGAAAAGAGCTGGTCGAAACCCAGAAAGCTCTTGGTGCCGCAAATGCCGTGTCCGCTGGTCTTCGTGGGCGGTTAAGCGCAGCCGAGGCGGAAAACGAAAAGCTGAGATCACATCTTGCTGAAACTAATAGGATTAATTCTGAGCTCGTGGAGCAGAGTAAGTCTGTTGATCAAACCATGGATGAGATGAAGCAGAAAATAACCGAGGCTCAAGCTCATTGGGAGGCTGAGCAAGCAGCGTGTGCGGACTTGCGGAAACAATTGAAGGATCTAGGCTCAAGTGTTGAAGGCCAGATCAAGGTCGCTAATGATGATGGCTTTATGATGGGATATGACCAAGGGTTTTATCACATCGCGAGGTGCGTCCTGGCTCATGACGGTGGAACCCCCGACCTCGATGTCTTAGAGGAATGGATTCTCACCCATCCCTTCTCCGATTATCTAAGAGAATTTCATGACCGCATACCTTTCTCTGATATTGAGCTTCAGCGCTATGTCCCGAGTGTGATCCTGAGTGGGTGGCCCCCGCCGTGATTGAGGCGAACCGAGGAGCGTGTGCGTTTGCTCTGGCGAGAGAGAGAGAGAGCTGCCAAGAGAGGCGAGCAATTTGGGGAGAGGTAGAGCAAACAGTTGAGCCGATGGTAGAGCCCACTGATTCTGAGACAAATGCCGATCAGATGCTGCACCATTCTCTCCGTGAAGAGAATGTCCATAATGAAGAGATGCAGCCTGAGAATTCTTAAATTTGTGCTCCTTTTTTGTAAAACATTATTTTGATTTCGCATATGTATAACTCTTTTCTTTTTCGTATTTTTGTCCGCACATTTGCTTATGTAATAGCTAGTATGAACCTTGTCCAACTTATAATCTTGAATTCTTAAGTTTGTTTTTTGCTCGAATTTATTGTCTAAATTGAGTCCGATATCCGGCCCCTTGTTTTAGATAAGATTCCACGTCGATCTGGTGCCGATTTATCTCTGAGATATCCCACTTGAATCTTGTCTGAAATAATTTGTTTACTAGAAACTTGTGGCCGCTTTAAATTTTTCTCAAATTTTTCCCAAGTCTGAAGTCTGGCCGAAGTTTTTGTTGAAAATGTTTTGAACACCATTCTTTCTCTACCTGCGCATATTCATAATAATTCATACAAAGAGAAAATGTAAAATCGGGCTTTATTAATTTCAACTCATCCCGCTAGATGAGTGAAGATTACAAGCAAATAAGAAAACCTAACCACTCAAGTCGTAAACGAGAGGATGGCCATAACCCTAACCGATTTATTACATGTAGTACCTTTTGAGGTTGTCCGCATGCCAAGGTCTATTGAGCTCGTAGCCTTGATGATTTCTGAGAACATAAGTCCCTTTTTTGATCTCCCTCGCGACTTGGTAAAGGCCTTCCCAATTTGCTGTTAGCTTGCCTTTATCCGGCTCCATACCGGTGGCCTTTCTATTTCGAAGAACAAAATCCCCGACCTTAAATGAATGGTCACGGATTCGCTTGTCGTGTTGTTGTTTAGCGATTTGCTTGTAGTTCGCGAGTCGATGGTATGTCGCCAGTCTCTTTTCCTCCACTAGATCCAAGTCGATCTGCCTGTTAAAAAGGTTGTCCGCTGGGTCATATAAGGCGACCCTGATGTTGGGTAGAGTCATTTCGACTGGAGTCATGGCCTCTGATCCATAAGTAAGAGCAAAAGGTGTTTCTCCCGTAGGTGTTTTGATCGTGGTGCGGAGTGCCCAAAGTATACCGGGTAACTCATCAACCCACCCTCCTGCTTTTACTTTGTCGTCCACGCTCTTCTTCAACATTTTGATTATCTGTTTGTTGTCGGCCTCAGCTTGGCCGTTTCCTTGAGGATAAGCTACTGATGACTGCCAATGTTTGACTTTGAATTCCTCACAAAGATCTGAGAAGTCCTTCCTGAATTGTGGGCCATGATCCGATACTACTGCCCGTGGGATGCCAAAACGTGAAAAAATCTGATCGTGTAAGAAATAACCCGCCGATTTCGCGGTTATCTTGACCATCGGTTTTGCTTCGATCCACTTTGTGAAGTAATCCACAGCTACTATGTTAACTTTGCATCCACCTCTTCCTGGTGGAAATGGTCCGATGAGATAGAGTCCCCACATGTCGAAAGGCCAGGGTGCGGTCACGATGCTTTGTTTGACCGATGGTATCCGGGGGATGTCCGCATGCTTTTGACACTCTGGACATTCTCTAACCAATTTTTCTGAGTCTTTAAGAATTGCTGGCCAATAATACCCTACGGTTATAACCTTTTGCGCCAAGGAGCGACTAGCGGGGTGGCCCCCACACACTCCTTGGTGAAGTTCGATAAGGATTGTCTTGCTCTCTTCCTCTCGAACACATCGTAAAAGAGGCCTTGTTGCGGACCTTCTGTAGAGTATTCCATTGTTTACGATATACCTGGCTGCTCTCTTTTTAAGTGCGCGAGCTTTGTCCGCTCCATCTGGTAATATACCTGTTTCTATGTAAGTCTGTACTTCATCAATCCAACATGTAGTCGGTGTTGGTGTGTCGATTTCCATGATTTGTTTTTCCTCTATAGCGGGTACGGCTAGATACTCAATCATTATTGAAGGATCTGCAATCTCCTCCTTGAGTGATAGTTTGGAGAGATAGTCTGCTCGCTCGTTGTCCTCTCTTCGAATTCTGATAAACTCGCAGTAATTAAAGTCGCCTTTTAATCGTCGAACAATCTCACCATACTTCTCGAGAATACCACAGTGCGTGTCATAGTCCCCTGAGATTTGGTTGACGATGAGTTGGGAATCACAATAGACTTCCACATTTTCCACGTTTAACTCCTTGGCCAGTTTGAGCCCGGCTATAACTGCTTCGTATTCAGCTTGATTGTTGGTAGCCGGGAACTCAAACCTCAAAGCTTTTTCGATTTCTTCCGTCGATCCGGGCTCCATTAAGATTACTCCGGCCCCACAACCATTTCGATTAGATGCCCCATCAACATATAAATGCCAATACTGATTGGGCTTAATTCTGGCCGCCGCGGGCTCTCGTGATAATGGAGAACTATGTTGTGGCGAGCTGAAACTTGTTTCTACAATAAAATCTGGTAATGCTTGACCCTTGATAGCTTTTCTAGGTTGATAGTGTATGTCGAATTCAGTAACTTCGATAGCCCATCTGAGCAGTCTACCCGAGAGATCCGGCCTGTGCAATATTTGGCGCATTGGACTATCCGTTAAGACAATAATTGTGTGTGAAGTAAAGTAGGCCCTGAGTTTGCGGGCAGCAATGACAAGCGAGTAGGCTAATTTTTCAATATTAAAATAGCGACTCTCCACCGGACTGAGAGCCTTACTTACATAATAAACGGGATTTTGGAGGGTTCGGCCCTCCTTGATAAGAACGGCGGCAACACCGGTGCAAGCCGCCAAGTACAAAAACAAAATATCTCCTTCCACAGGGCTAACCAAAATAGGCGGGCTCCCTAGATATTCCTTTAGAGCTTGGAACGCCTGCGAACACTCTGCGCTCCATGAGAAAGTTTTGTCGCCTCTGAGAATCTTAAAGAAAGGAAGACACTTCTCCGCTGACTTTGATATGAACCGACCCAACGCGATGATGCGGCCATTAAGCCTCTGAACTTCTTTGATAGTTGTAGGCTCTTGCATGTCGATTAAAGCCTGAATCTTTCTCGGATTAGCCTCAATGCCACGACGACTAACCATAAACCCGTAAACTTGCCCGCTGGACACCAAAAGTACATTTGGCCGGATTCAGCTTCATCGAGTGTTTTCGGACATTGTTGAAAGTTTCTTGAAGGTCAGCGGCGTGACCGTCCCCAGCGGACTTAACAACCATGTCATCTATGTAAGCTTCCATATTTCTGCCTATCTGTGAACTGAAGACCCTGTTGACCATTCGCTGATAGGTCGAACCCGCATTTTTCAGCCCAAATGGCATCATCTCATAATAATACAATCCTCCAGCGGCTCTAAAAGCCGTTTTTTCTTTGTCAGTCTCAGCCATCCGCACTTGATGATACCCAGAATATGCGTCCAAGAAACTTAAAACCTCAAAGCCAGAAATAGAGTCAACTAACCGGTCAATTCGTGGCAGCTGATAAGGATCCTTCGGACATGCTTTGTTGATGTTCGTGAAGTCGACGCACATTCTCCACTTGCCGTTGTGCTTCTTTACCATAACCATATTTGCCAACCAAGTAGGGTAGGCAAGCTCCTTTATGATTCCTCCTTGTAGAAGCTTTCCAACCTCTACCTTCACCGCCGCTTCCTTTTCTGTTGAAAATTGGCGCGCTCGCTGCTGTATCGGCTTGAAAGTAGAGTCGACGTTAAGATGATGTAGGGCGACGTTTGCTTCGACTCCCCGCATGTCGGTAACCACCCAGGCAAATGCACTCAAATTATCTTTGAGTAGTTGTATCAATTTTTCCCTTTCGACAGGACTCAGCCGAGCTCCTATCTTAACCTTTTGCTCGGGATATTCATCGTTGATGACCACCTCGACCAACTCATCTTCTGCTGTAAAATCGGGTTCATCTCTGACTTGCAGTGTTTTGCACTCCACTTTTACTGGTTCAGGATCAACAGCAACCCTGATCATATCGATATTTTCCATGTTGTGTGGCTGTTCGATTCGAACCCTCTTATTCCCTGTTCTCGTTTCATGTATGTATGTTAGGACAGCGGCAGGCTCGCTGATCGACGTTCCGATCCTGTCCCCGACATAAAACTTTATCCGCTGATGCGGAATGGAAGCTACCATCTGAAATTGTTTTAAAGCTGGTGTCCCAATTATCATGTTATAATTGGACTGAAGATCGACAACTAAAAACATCACCTTTTCAGTGCGGAAGGGTGCATAATCTCCCATCTGTACATCGAGGTCGATGGCCCCCTTGACCTGTATCTTATGATTGGTGAAGCCCTCAAGGGTGCCATTATACGGCCTCAAATTAGAATCGCTGAACCCCAGCTCTTTGAAGCAGTTGTAATATAAAATGTCGCGGCAAGCTCCTGTATCAACCATCACTCTATTGACACACAGCCCGATTGACAACCACCGAAATGCAAAGGCACATATCCTCTGTATTGATCAAGTCACCACTTCACCGAGAGTAAAAGCGAGGGTTGTTCATTTCCTCACAAAACAATAGGCTTCTCCACATGTTTGTTGATGGAGCCGATGCGATTCTTAATCTGATTGTTACTGGGAGGAGGCTCAGTTATCATTCTAATGTTCCTGTCGAACTGACGAGTTTGTTGATTTCTCCTATCTGGACCACCAGCATCGAGTTTGAGGTGATCATGGTGTCCGCGAGCGAGTAACTTCTCTATTGCTCGTTTGAACTGGATACACTCATCAGTAGTGTGACCTTTATCCCTGTGATAGCCACAAAATTTGGATGCATCGCGGCGTGTATCCGGAACCATCGGGTATGGTTCAGGTATTTCGTCTCTTATTTCATTCAACACTTGAGAATAGGAAATTTCGAGCGGCGTAAAATGCTCTTCCTTAAATCTTTCAGCTTCTTGATTTCCGATCCGCCCTCTGCTGGTATCTCTTCATGGCTACGCCACCCTCTGCTTGCCTTTGTTGGACGAAGACGCTCCTTCGTTTCCCGCAGTTGCAATGTACTTCCTAGTCGAGCTTAACATCTCTTGTAGGTTCAGTTGGTGGCGACAAAGCGAAATAAGATTTCAAATACCCCGGCTTCAACCCTGTTTCGAAGCTAGTCATGACGACGTTATCTGCTATACCCCTGGTTAGCTCATACACTTTATAAAACCGCTCATAATAGCTGCGGGTAGCCTCGTTGTCGCCCTGTCGGACCTCATGCAGGTTAATGTGGGTCTTTTTAGGTCCTCCTACCGACCTAAATTCAGCTATAAATTTGTTGATCAGATCATCCCAAGATAGAATCGAACCCGGGGGAAGACTGTGGATTCATGATGCTGCCCGATCTTGCATTGACCCTACAAATGCTATACACCAAGCCTCGTCGCTAGATGTACACAAACTGATTCTGCTTTGAAAGGCTGACAGCCAATCTAGAGGATCTGTAGCTCCATGGTAGTTAATAAAGTTGGGATAGTGAGTCCCTCCTCTTGGTGCCGCTTTCAATATACTGGGATGGAGTACACTCGTTCCCCATGTTGGAACCACTTTGACACCCTTCGTAGTTTTTTGTAGCTCCTCGATCTGTTTTTTCATGATGCCCATCTCCGCTTGATTCGGGGGAATGGGCGGAATTGTCATATGCCCTCCTTGATCTTGCGATTCCCCATGTCCTTCTGTGCGAGTACGGACCTGTCGAGGTTCCTTGGTCGCCCTGGGGCTGCACCGCGGTCGTCGACCACGGGCCCCAGCCGACCTAATCTTGATCTCTCCGCCCTCCTCGGCCGTGAGGTCGCATGGTCGCTTTCTTATATCTCATCGTTGTGGTTTGAAGCTGTTTTTGGGGGGATGAAGGTGGGCTGTATTTCTGTTTGTGTGGGTTGAGAAAGGGTGAATTTGCGGATTGGTCGGGGTGACAGTCCCTCAGCGATCAGCATTGCATTCCCTACCCGCATCTCCTCTACATACTCCATATGTGCCTGTAGTGCTATTTTGTATGAATCTTGTTTTGGGGGCGTTTCCCCTGCTGAGACAGCCTCCTGTTCGTTATTTGGGCCAGATGCCCCTGCGATCCCTTTTCCTTTATTTGTTCTGACCGCCTCCTCGTGTATTTTGCGGGCTTTAGTTCTTTCCCGAATATACGCTCGCATGTCGGTCGTGAGGGCAGGGTTGACGTCTGCCCCATCTGACATGACCCTTCTGCTTGCCTCTCCACGCAGCGTGTTCGCTCCACATGTCGGGCGCTGATTGACTGGTTTAGTCGGTGTTGCTGGGTTCAAGTTTTTCCCGCCAGCCATCACTTATGATTTTTTGTGAGTATTTTCTGGAGATGTGATTTAGGTATTTTTGGTTCAGTATATCGAGGTAAAAAGTGTTTGTGTTTTCCAGGCGGCTTGTAGCAAAAATGACCAAACTTTCTTTACTTGAAGATCTGAAACTGCCAAAGAGGGCGTACAAACCAACCTGGATATTTAAAGATGGACTCGAGCGTGAGTGTGCGATGAAGTTGGTGATCTCCGTGTAAGTTGTTTGAAATGAGGAGAGCAGCGGTTTCTGGGCTGTATTATCCCAAAAAGTTCAAAACTTTGGTAACCGACAGACTGTAGATGATGATAACTTCGCCTGAGACACCGTGAAATCGTCTTTGTGGTGGAGTAAGTGGCCTCCAAATGCTGAATGATAATGATTTTCCCGGTAACGGAGGCAACTGATGTTGCGTGGAACACCAGATTTGCGGTAACGGTGTTTATCTTGTGGACATAAGGCTGTAGCGTGTGATTTCTACGGTGAAGATACGGTGGTGATTAAGAACAATGGTGGCGGTTTGAGTGTTTGCAATGAACAAATGAACTAGTCGACAAATTGGCAGAGTTACTGCTTGTATTATATTAATAGCTTAAAAAGCCCTTTTCTATTACAATGTGATCCCTTATATATATAGGCGAAAAAAGTAAGTCGGTTTATTGTTCATCGACAAGACAACTGAGAGTATATAGTTAAGTTAAGCATGCATGCAGTACAAGTGTCCTAACCAGCTGTAAAGTGTTGCCAGCAGGATAAGCATGGCGAGCAGCGAGTAGCGAGAAGTATGATCGAGTAGCGGACTCGTTTGTGCCTTGAGTATATAGGTTGGAATCACATGGAGAGAAATGGGTCGAGGCTATCTTGTTGGCGGACATGGTCCGGCTATCTTTGATGCGAGATAGGCCCGGTTTGTGGCTAGCGGCTAGAAGAAGCTTGGTGGCGGTGCGTGAAGGTATAAGCCCATTATCTCGTGTTGATGGGCCAAGATTGTAGGCCCAATATGGATGAACAGGGCCCCACTCCAATCCGGGTATATCATATTTAGGCCCAAAATATATAAAGCCCAAAAAAAGCTCGTGAGAGGTTGATTGGGCTCATTATTTAGGCCCAAGAAACACAGGTTCCTCGACCTACATGATCCGCACCTCCATAAGCCGGGTCGGGCCGAGATCACCCAAAGCCTTAGCGATACTTATCATGGCAGGGCCCAAGAGCGTCGATCTGCGAAGCCTCCAACCCGCCCTTAACAGGTCGGCGATGAGCATTGGTGGACGACCTGCTCGCCCCCCCAACTCGGCCGTCCGACCCCGACTCGGACCAATCCCGCTCAACAGGCAAACACCAGTTAAAGCACGACGGTTATGGCCTCTAATCCGAGACGATTACCATGAAGCCCGACCAACCAGAGTTGGCCACGTCATCCATGTTTAGTGCTTTTTTTAACTGTTGTATCTATGCCTGTAAATAGCGGCACTTTTCCCTTGTTAAGGACAAGCTAATACACAAAAGCAGAAACCCCTGTCAATTTCTCGATAGATTCAGCTCTTATTTACGTTTCTTAATTCCTGCATAATCCACATTTAAATACTAAAATATATCGTGATATTCTGTGCGATATCAGTTGGTTGCGTTATCAAGAAACATATTCATGTCACTTCAGTCTTGATTCGTGCTAATGTGAAGCAGAGGATTACTTTTTAGCAATGATGAAAGATAAAGAAGCTCCTGCTCATTTTGCTTTACCTGTAAAATGGACCCCTCCCTCGAATGATATCCTTAAATTTAATGTAGATGTCGCTTTGATCATTAAATCTTACTCTAGACAACATGAATGTGAGTTTGATGTTTTTGTTGGTGAAGCACTTGCGATAATACAATTTACCATGTTCTAATCTTTGCTCTCATGTGAATTTACTTTAGGGCGGTGTTCGAGGACGACTCTCGGTAAATCCATTATCGCATGTCATCTTTTTCAGTTAATTTCTCCTCTATTTGTAGTGTTATAGAATATTGTCGTGTTCTTCTACCAACATTCATGTTTGTTTCGTTCTCTTATGTCAATGGGTTGACAATGTGACTGTCTTTGATTAGCTAGTGAATGTCTTGTCTTTCTGGATGCGTCAATTGGGAGCCCACTTCTCTTATGTTATTTGTGGTTGTTTGAACGATTGTGATTAATAAAATTTTCTGCAAATTCATAAAAAAAATCGAGGTGATTTTTTTTCTTTTCCTTTTTCTAATGAGGTATACCAAAGCGGTAGAGCTAGCACATAAGAAGCAAGAGTAGATTAATAGTGTATACATGCCCCGGTAATTTCGTTTCAGCTATAAAAGAAAAAAACAAATAATGAATAAATGTTAAAAATAATAAAATTATGTATTAATTGATATTTAGTTCAGTGGATTGAATATAATGATAAAAATGATAAATTGTCATTTCATTAGACGATTATGTCTTTTTTTACTTTTTTTTTTGTTTTTTCTTTTATTTTAGTAAATTTATTTGACAGTGAATTTATTTTATAGATTATTTTTAATGGATTTGTATGATATTATTTTTTATTTTTTATTTTTTTAATCATTTTTCAATCCAATTGTTTTTTTTCGACAATTTATTCTTCATTTTTTTTTATAACCAATATCCCAAATAAATAAATAAAAAAGAAAAGAAAAGAGGAAAGTCTTCACCCGCCGTCCGTACCTCATTTCATTTTCCGTTCAGCAGTCATCAAAATCTACATTTTTCATGGGAAGTTCATCATCGCCGGCGCCTCCTTCCCCCTCCCATCAACTCATCCCGATCGGCCCAAAACCTAAAGAAGCACCACCCGACCTCTCGGTACTAAATCTCGTGCCTGAAAAGCAAAAGAAAACCCGAGACCTCCCCAATTTGTCTGACTGCCATGGCTGCGGCCGCCGAATCAATTACAGTAACCCCTGGGAAAGGCTTCAGCCATTGGATAGCGTCTGGAGACTCGTACTGCTGTGCAAGAAATGCAGAAAACAGGTAAAATCTGGTCAGTTGTGCCCTTACTGTTTTAAAGATACTTCGAAATCAGTTTCTGATTGCTTTAGTTGCGGAAATTGTCATCACCGTGTTCATAAGGATTGCATTTTAAAGTATGAAATTTCTGCGCCTAGCGGTTATTCGAAGGGAGTAGGGGTAGAGGTTACTGTGTGCATCGACTGTTGGGTGCCGGAATTGTTGAGAAGGTCAATTAGGGTTAGGGGGAAAAAGAGAGATGGGAAAGGTTTAGCATTGAGATCAGTTAACAGCAATATACATTGTGAGAGTTTGGGGAAAGATAATATTGTCGGCAGATCTTTGAGAGAAGTTAGGGAGAGGAAGGTTTCTTTTGCAGTGAAGGCGAAGAAAACTGCTTTGAGGAAGGCAGTAGCAGCAAGGAATATGGTAGAATCGGTTAATGATGCATTAGATTTGGTTGGTGAAAGTCGTAATGGCAGTAGCAGCAGTGATTCTACAAGGGTTGTTGATGATGCAGAATTGGCACTGCAGTTGGGCCTTGCAATGAATGGCTCTGCCAGGATACCGAAAAACGTGAAGTTTAGCTGCTCAGATCTTTCAAAGACATCTGAACCATTTGGTGTTCTGACAAAATCAATGGATTTTAAGCACAATGCCAAAGACGGGGAAATAGCAGGATGCAGTGATACTCTTGAAAATAGGATGCACTGCGGAAATATCTCAGTGGAGCCAAATGGAAGCTGCACTTTCACTGAGTTACAACCAGAGCTATTTACTTATAAGCGCAAGAATAAGAAGATGAAGAGGCTTCAACAATCTTGTATAGAGACGAGCCGAAACTACGCTTCTACTTCTTCTGAATTAAAGCCAGAATTATTCACCTATAAGCGTAATAGGAGGAAGAAGAAAGATAGCCAGCAATCCGATATAGAGGCCATTGAAATTTGCACTTGTAGTGATTCTGGGGTGCTAAAACCAGAATTAGTTACTTACGAGTGTAACCATTGGAAGGGGAAGGAATGCCTACCATCTGTTGTAAAGGCAAACGGAAGCTGCTGTACTATTGAGTTTAGTAAGCTGAAATCAGAATTACTTTCTTTTGAGCATAATGATGAGAAGAGAGAGGAATGCCAGGTATTTGGTCAAACGGCCAATGGAAGTTGCACTTTTGTTTGTTCTGCTGTGTCAAAACCAGAATTAGTTACTTATAAGAGGAAAAAGAGGAAAGCAAAGGAATGGCCGGAAATTGGTGTACAGGTTTATGAAAATTGCGAATGTAATATTTCTTTTGGGCAAACTTCAGGGTTATTCACTTACAAGCGGAAAAACAGGAAGATGAAAGGCTGTATTGATGGTTCTGTTGAAATGTATACACATGCTGACGTTAGCAGCTTAGTCACAAAATCCCAATCCTCTCTGCAAGATGATCAAAAAGGGGTGGTTTTCAGCAATGATGGTAGATCTTCTTCACCAGAAGGCTGCATTATTGATTGTGGTGCTGAAGATAGGAATAGTAATTCAATGGCTGGCATTTTCTTATCGATCGACAATGAGAGATCGTCTGGGGGTGATGATTTAACCCAAAATAGGATTGGCAATTCATATTCCAGGCCCTTTTCTTTAACGTATAGCAGGAGGACGGCTGCTTCTCGTAACACGTTGCCTGACAGTAATGGCAAGTCAAACTGTGACAGCTGTTTGTGGAAGTATAGCAGAAGAATCAAACGTGCTGGGGAACGCCTACATAAAGAACCTAAGTCTCCACATCAAGAAACCAATACGGGATGTGCATCTATCCAGACAGAAACCGAGATTTCAGCTCCTGGAACGCAAACATGCTGCCCTGAAAAGCATAGCATGTTATCTGAACATTCCTGGGATGTTAATAAGAAGACTTGCTCTTGTGGTGTGGGTTCCTCTCAAACAGACACTTAAGTACACAGGTAAGAAGTAGCCCATGCTTTATGCTGATTACAGCTTGTTACTTGCTTTTGTATCGTTGTTTTTTCTTTCTTGTTTTGCGTTTTGACCTGTTTGTTGTATTATGTTTGAGTGTGCTGAAAATCTTATTTGAGTGTGAAAATTTTGAAATAATGCTAGGGTCTATTCCTTTCTGTCTAGTTGGTTACCGTACGGAAATCAAAGTTGATAGAAGAGTTCCTTTAGATGATGAAATTATTGTTGGCTATGATAAATGATCTTGAACATGATCTTCACCTCACTCCAATATAAAGTTGACCATTATCAATAATCTTATTAAGTTAAATTTGTTTGGTTGGTTAATCCAGTCTTCTAAAAAATTACTTGGCCATCAGAGAATATAACCATACTATGTTTCCGATCATCATTTGCAGAAACTGTTTTTTGGATTGTCCGTTCTTGCTGCCTTATCTTCCTCACAAAATTTCAAAAACACCTTTTTATAATTGGCCTTAAATTCCTTATTTGTAGCATTCAGTTAAATGCTCATTTGTTAGCCTTAGATGATCTTTTTATTGGCATCAGATTTAACATTAGTTGTGAGCTTTAGATTACTTTCATTTCTGTTTTTTCGTCTCTGGCTGTCTTTTCCAATCTGAGAAATCTGCCTCTTTTCTCCATTGATTCTTTAAATAATTAGATGATGCTAAAAAAACAACTATAGGAATTTCATCTACACTTGTTAGCAATATGTTCAGTTTATTATAGGACATGCACATACATTTTGCAAACTCCAATATTCTGCTATACATCCGCGGAACTTTGTTTAAAGCACCTATATTCAATTCCAGTTGTATACGGTTTCCCTATTTAGTTTGTAATCAAATTTTACAATAGACACTGAATACGTTAAGGAAGCGATGCGGTTCAGTTTGGCCTAAACTAGTGATGATACCACATATATTCCTGTTCCTGGCTGTTGTCATTATGTTTTTGATTGTTTTAGTATTCATTGCACCATCACCGTTAGATGTAGTTTCTTGCTACTTGTCTGACACTTGTCATCTACCGGGCAATGAGAACTCCCTGCAAAAGTCAATCATTGGTGCTAAACAAATTCTTGAAAAAGTGGTACAATGTGCTAAACTCCAGGTGTGTGATATTTGCAGGTACTTGTACTACTGGAAATTGGATGACGCAAGTCAAAGTGGATTATGCAAGATAAAGAAGTCTTTTTTGTGTTTTTGCGTAAGCCCCCGAGGTGTCTGGACCATTGGCGGCCTGACTAATCTGAAGTCGGCCTTTTGGATTCCCGGAGAGTCTAACTAGTACTCGGGGATTTCAGACCAAGCCACCACCACTTTTGCCAGACTTGGGGGTGGAGATAGAGAAGTCTTTAAAGGTACATAATTTCATTTTCAGATGTCTGTTCAGAAAATGTCTGTAAAAAGAAACGAAACATGATTTAGGTTTCTGGAAGTAGTTTTGTATGTAGAAAATGTGTACAAATCCATGGACAGAGCACAGCACCAAACATGTATTTCTTTTTCTTTTTGGTTTAAAAGTTTGATATGTGATTAGGTTGTTGTACCCTCCCCTCCCCCCCCCCGCCTCCCCCAAAAAAAAAAACACACTTGTTAACAATGCCATAATACAGATACAGGAGATCGTGAAGGAAAATTCTATTGCGGAGATTCCTTGTTCAATCAACGCCAAACATGTGGCATGATTTTATTATATTTTGTAGTGGCCTACAACTTTCGTGTAATATGTTTGATGCCATGTGTTTAGTTTTGATTGGATGCAAGTAGAGTTCCTTATTAAGGAGTCTCTGCAATAGAATTCACCGAACGGGAAAGTTGCTTCCTTTGTATTCCAACATTACTACATTCTAAAGTTACTGTGAGAATGGTAGATGTTTGGATGATGATACTAATTTTACTTCATTTTATCCATTTAATAATTTTTCGTAATACACAAAAGGGCATTTGGACTAAGCTGGAGTGTAGAGGCTCGAACCTTGTAAATGATGATTTCTTTCAGTTCTTTAGTATAATAGCAATCTGATGACTCTGAGGCATTAAGTTACATGATTAACATATTCAATCATCCCGTGAGACAGAGGGAGTGAGAACCCTTGTGGTTATGGTTTTACCATTTTTTTTAGAAAAGTACAATCTACTTTCCTTGATTTGGTGCTCTATTTGGAGAAGTGGGATATAAGCAAATGCACACTTTCCATCTCCTAATATAGGAACGAAAATTAAATTGACAAACTTAAACAAGACGAGAATCGAATCCGGGCCTAATGGTATATGTCATTGCACGATCCGGTAAAACCAGAGTTTGATTCTCATCTTGTGCACGACCCGGTAAAACCAGAGTTTGATTCTCATCTTGTCCCAAATAAAATAATCCCTTCCCCCCACACACACACAACCCCCAAACAAAAAAAAATAAAAATAAAAAACAATTAAACATAGACAGTCAGAAAAGATGAGAAATGAAAGAGGATGCTCCGGCATATCTAGCATGAGTGGTTCATTCATCGTCCATCGATGAAATGCACAAGAAGAGAACAGCCGCCCGGCCCGGTGCCGGATTCAGAAAAAAATAATGCACATTTGTTTTTTCTAAGTAAATTGTTTTCTTCAACGGGTATACAATTTTTTTCTAGTGTAATGTTAACTATTTTTCTTCGGCTCAGCAGGGTCGGTAGACCCCATTGTACTAGCTATGTGTCCGCTTCTGCCGTTGCCTGCCTTGGCCTTGGGCCTCTAATTATTATGGGCTTCTAAATCTCTTTTTGTTCAAAAAAAAACTTGAAAGTTTGTTGGCATCACAAAATCGATAATGACATCACAATTAACATAAAAGATTTATTCAATGTTCTCGACTGAACTGCAGGCCCCTCGATTAACATCTTCACTCATTCTCATGGGACGTATGAGTGGGCACGCTCGAGGTTAGAGTTTAACCTTTAAGATTTATTCAATAAGTACTACCTCCGTCCCAAAATGCAAGTTCTTTTAGACTTTTTCACACACATTAAGAAAAGTTAGTTAAATTTGTTATTTGTCATTAATTTTGGTTAAAAAGACTAAAATGATATTTCATTGGTATTAATGCAAAGTAGTAAAAAGTGGTTGAGTATATAATAAATGAAGGGTAGAAGAAGAAAGATGTAATAAATGCTTAATTGGTTTTGTAAATGGATTTACATTTTGAGACAAAACTAAAAAACTAAAAAGACTTATATTTTGGGACGAAAGTAGTATGATGATAGATAATGACACCACGATAAATCTTCAAGGATAATTATGATGTTATATTAGTAATTTCATAGCAAATAGTATTGAAATTACGGAAATAATAGTATTGGTACTAGTCAACAACATTATTAAAATAAATAAATAAAAAAAAAAGAAAAAAAAAAGAAAAGAGAAAGGTAGTACTCGAAGGAAAAGACAAATGAAGCCGTGCACATTAATACGTCTATTGCTGTGACATCCCTTTCTCACGAGCGTGCAACTTTGACCGAACTTTTACTCCTTCTCCAGCAGCACCACCCCCGTTTTCCTTTTATAATTTAACTACTAGAATCACTTGTAATTATAAGAGGTTTATATTATTACTATTACATCAATATAATCAAAGATTATTTAAGTTTTTTTTTTAATTTAAATTTATGTCATTCAATTATTTTCTTAATCGAAACAAAAACATCAAAATAAGTTATAGTTTGAAACGGATGGAGTAATATATACTTAAAAGTGTTAGACGATTATTCATCGAAAACTTTAATATATTTTGTGATAAAATTTTCTTTTTTTTTGAAGAAACAAGGAATTTTTATTAATCCAAATCCGCAATAGCGGCAGAAGTTACATCACGTGGAGGGACTGTACCCTAATCGACACGATCTAAGTGATCTAAGTCATGCCTAACTAGTAAATGCACTGGAAAATTGCCAGTTTGCTTGACAAATGAAAAAGACGAAGATATAAAAGACATCAAAAGGTCCAGACAATCTCGTGCTAAACAAGAGGAGACAGACAAGTCATCTGACGCCCGGGTCAAAGCTTGGACACATGGTAGACAATCAGTCTCAAAGACGACCGTTGGAAGGTCCAAACGAATTGCCTCCTCAATCGCCAACAAAATCGCCTACATCTCGAGAACCTCAGGACTGATGCCAGGATCAAAATGAAATGAGAGAGCATCAACAATTGTGCCAAGTGAATTCTTAAAGATCAGACCCACACCAGAACCGAATTCCATGATTGAAGCATCAGAATTACATTTCCAATTACCCATCGGGGGAGCACTCCAAGTAGCCGGGTAAGAAGGCCCCTCAGACGTTGTGTTAAGTGATTACATTGCTTGCCAGTACTACATCGCCCCAGCCAGGAAGTCGAGACAATGCGGGAAACATAGATAGACATCGCATAAAAAACTGCACTGCAACGAGCCCTCCAAAGGATCCAAAGCAACATACAAAAGGTAAAAACCTCGTACGGAGTGTAATGCGCTACCACCGCTCCAAAAAACTCCTTAAAGCTCAACCCATGCTGCAGCCGCTGACCTCCAAACGGTGAAGCCATCCAGATCTCCCTAGCATAATCACACTCAAAGAGTACGTGTCTCAAAGACTCCACCTCCCTGCCACATGCCAAGCACTGATTTGTTGAAATAGTGTCCTAAACCCAATCGGGTTGGACCGTATCCGACTGGGTCGGATCATTTCTACTATTTCTTTATGTTTATACATATATTAAATGGCTTTTCTGTTGTCATATATCTGTTCTTTTAAAGAACCAATTATGAATTGTTATATGATAACGCCCTTAGTGTTAAAAGCGTGATAGAGAAACCATGATAGGCGATTATGGTTGATGAGATCTCTAATCACTTTAATAAGTTTGATACTTAAATGTCTCTAGTCGATGTACTATCAAACAGGGCATTGATAAGATGAACAAAGCTAGCACGTATTGGATGTCTTCGTCTTTAGGGTAGGGATAGATCTCGCCTCATCGAAGTGTAGAGACATTTGACCGCACGTGGGACGTGTATTAGAGAATGCGACGTTAGGATCGACTCCACTTACACGGATAAGTGTCACACTATGTGACAGCTTGTGTAATTATCCTTTGACCGAGTCTTCATGGCATCACGGTGTGGATTGTCATGCTTTGACACTATTGAGGTTTTCAGCCACGGGCGATCATGCGGTAGTGATTGGGTATGATATTGAAGCACGCGGAGTATACATGATTGGTCGTCCGGGAATCGCGCACCTATCAAGTAGGGTAAATATCCGAAAGCGGCCTTCTTATGCGAATGTCTCGCTCGTGAATCTTTGCAAAGTGGGAGTAAATGTGTTACTTGAGAGAGCTTGATATCCGCATTATAAGATACGGTCGTTGATGTTTTGACACTCGACTAACGATCGTATGGATATTATTACAAATGATAGATTGTAAGTTACACGGTAAATCGCTTTCACATGAAAGTAGTAGTCATTGCATTTGACTCTTCCGATGATCGGGGTCACGGTGTGTTGCTGACGCTATCCCGTGATCGTTAGGCATGAAGGGCATTTTCGTAATTTGCGCTTTGTGTCTACGGCCAACATATATTCGAAGCCTATCGGGTCACACACATATGAATATCCACCGGATTAAAATGTGGTTATAGATGATAACCAAATAAGGAAAGTTTATCTCGAGACTATAGAGGTTATAGTGGTAAATTAATATGGTGGTATTTATTTATTATGAATAAATATAATACAAGATATTAATTATGATGATTAATTAAATATGTATATTGATACATGTGTAAAATTAAATGTGTACATATGATATATATATGGATTTTGCAAATTAATTAATCATAACATTATATTAATTAAAGAATTTTCCATAATCCAATTTATGGAAACTTTGGGCGCCACATTCATTGTGTGTGTATACACACACTTGGATTCACAGAATTTAATTAATAAGATTACCATATAATATTAATATGTGATATTAATTGATTTCGAGAAAATAGATTTATGGTAATAATATAATTTACATTCAATATAAGATATTGGAGAATTATAAATTATGGATTCATTTAATATAAGATATTAAATTAAAAGAGATAAATCAATCACATTAATTGTTTTTCCTTATTTTTATTGGAAAAGGTTTTCCCTCCTACAAGCCTCTTGGGCGCCTCTCTAGTATAAATAAGAGGGCTTGCCAAGCTCTTTAGTACACCATTCTTCCAAGAGCAATTGTTCTTGTGAAAAATTGCAAGAACTCATAGTTCTTGTGTAAGAAAGAGGGCTTCCTATAGTGAGTTTGTGAGGAGGAAAAAGTCCGGTCTAGCAACCGGGTTTTCCGATAGCAATCCATGGTGGGATTCCGCGGGTGCTCGTGTGGACTAGCGGCAGAGGCCGAACACTGGGCGGCTCCATGTCGAACTACTCTCCTAGACGGTCAAAGCGTCGATCTTTTATATCAACAAAGGTAACCACCGTCTACTACTTGTTTGTTTATTGCTTAAACGAAGTCGATCTTGGGTCGATAGAAATAAATTTTTGAATTCGCTGCTCCTCGCGTAGATTTCTAACAAAGTGGTATCGAGAGAAAGGTTCGAGCTTAAGCAATAAGCATGTTTATATGCGTGAGTTAATTTTATCGCTTAAATCACGTAATTAAAAGATGAAAGTTTTTGATTCAGAAACGATACACCTAAAAGAAGATTTTTGTTTTGTGTATTTTATGTTTCAATATAGTTCATAGTTGTGATTAATCGATATATATGCAAGATTCAAATCACGACACATTAAGTCGAGGTTGAGTGATGGATTCTCGTGAACCCACTCTACGATTATTCGATGTGCTCGACTTTTCGTTCCGTGATATTTATTGTGCATAGATATCTCGTTGTTTAGTCGTGTCATGGTTTAGAAACTAATCGACATCCCTTTTGATTACGAATCAAAAGGAAAGAAACAAAAGAGTGATTTAATTTTAATTTAATTTTAGAATAGTTCTAATTGATTAAAATCAAAATTAAAATCGCTTAAAATTAATCGTTAATTTTATTTCGATTAAAATCATTTAATTAATTAAATGTTAATTAGTTAATTGATTAGATAAAATTATTTAATGGATTAGATGTTAATTGATTAATTAAGACGCAAGTAGTTAAATTTTAATTTTATCTTTTTCATAAGATTTAATTGTATGGATTAGATAGTGTAGATATAATATGATTATATGGACTCGATTGATCGCTGATTTAACCGATAGGATAGATGTGAATGATTTAATTTTTTCGTTGGTTTAAAATTGTCCCAGTCGTTATGAAGAACGCGTGACCTAGTTTATTTTCTCGCATTCATCCCATTCCGTTAGCTCCCGTGTGCGGCGGGTGTATTTATTTTATTAGATAGAATTAAATGTAACAAGAATGGAGCAGAAGATGGATACCAAAGAAAGACGAAAATAAAGATCACATTGGAGAATGGAGCATTAAAGATCCTATTGGTGGTTGCAGCCTACCTTAGATTGTGACCCGCGGTTTCGCTGGGTTTGTATTCGAAACCGCACCTAGGAAAAGTCCATGATCATACCGGTTACTTTACGATTTATTTATTTTGTGCTTGTATTTATTTTATATGATACGATAGATGCATGACTAAGCACGATCTAGATAAATGTGTAGGATGTATGTTTATAGAGATAGACATATTTATGATGAGACCATAATTAAATTAATTAAGTGAATTAATTTACATAAATACTTCCACCTCAAAAGAATCAAGTTGAAATTGCCTCCACATATTATAATGACGGTGAAGAGCCCTTATTCGATCCAACTCATCACCAAAGCAGGGTTGACCTACCCGGGTATATCGTCATTATCGAGATATGATCGTATTTGAGATCTCACGAATATTGGGGTTATGACTTGACTAAGAATTCTCTCGCCACCACCAAAGCGGGTCGTTTTGATTTTAGAGGCAAGGGTTTGACTACTTCATAAGATAAAAGTTGTCAAAGAGTCGACTAGTCAAACAACAAGAGTCGTATAAGATACGATTGACAAAGGGTTGTTGTCTACCTATTAGACTATTTTCGCCCACCACCAAAGCGGGGTCGCGGTAGTTTAGTGGGATCTTGTCCACTAAAGAAATTAATAATTCTTGAAAGTCAATTGGAAGTAGTTGACTAGTGGGAGCAAAATCATAAACCAAAAGACCATTTTTGATTTTTGCGTATATAAACAACAACACTCATTTATTTTCATTTTTTATGTTGTAGTTTTAATGACTTTATATTTATGTTTAATTCTCGATTAGTAAAACCAAATTATGATCATACCTTTTGAGAAACGTTCTCAAATATGGTTAAGTAATTTTAATCCTTTTAAAATGAGCAATGACACGAGAGATCCCGTTGTAGTAGTTAGAGACAAGGAGGCTACATATTTTATGGAGTACTCCAAAACTTTAATTATTAATGAAAGCGGAAGCTCATGATATGATTAAATCATTTGAAATAAGTTTCAACGAATTAGTCATATATTGGATACGATCCAAGATGTAATTTTTGAATTCCGCTGCGTTCCCGCGTAGATTTCCTAACATGATTCGTACCCATGCCACGCTTAGCTAATTGCTCCCCTAGCGGCAGACAATCCTGCAAACACCGTCATAAGAAATGATGCACTTGTAACGGCACACTAACCTACCAAACAGTCCGCCACATGCGACCCGCCCTTTAGATGATGAGGCACGGCCTGATTCTGACAAGCCACCATACAACCTCAATGCAAGGTGGTATCCCGACTTCACTGTGTACTTTCCTCTGCGATCATAATGCCAAATCAGTTTGTCAGGATGCGTACGACTTGCAACTGGTGTCTGTAGAATAGCATCGACCTCCTAGGCTTTGAATTCTTGCATGAGAAGAGGTCGGTTCCATTGCTTAGTTCCCGGCAAAAGTAAATCATGCACCTTACTGCCTGTAGGCAAAGAATGAGTGGAATGTGCAATACGAAAAGAAGGCGACCTAGAAACCCATACATCATGGAAAACAAAGATCGTACTCCCATTCCCTATACACCATCTCAGCCCATGCATAAGCAGGTATCGCCCCTTCAACATGCTCCTCTATAGAAAAGATGGTCTGTTTCCCAACCTCGCCGCCATATTAGTCATATTCGGGTGGTATTTTGCATAAGAAATCGACTATCAAGGATAGTCGGGCAAGTAAGGAATCGCCATGAATGCTTGGCCAACAGAACTAGATTAAAGCCCTCCAAGTTTTGAAAGCCCATGCCTCTAAGATTTAAGGGCAGACAACAAGTATCCCAGTTTCGCCAATGTACTTTCCTCTTAGTCTCGGTATCTCCCCAGAAAAAGCCTCAGTTGCAACGCTCAATCTCTTTAACTATCGTGAAAGGAACCTTGAAACACTCAATAATGAACGTGGGCATAGATTGCAGAACTGATTTAGTCATAACTTCTTTGCTAGCCGGGGAGAGGAGTTTGTCTTTCCAGCCCGATAATTTCTTCCACACTCTTTCTCGGAGAATATCAAACACCCGTCGCTTATTTCGACCAGTCATGAATGGCATGCCCAAGTATTTACCCATGCCATCCTCAATAGGGATCTGACAGCCTTGGTGTATCAGGCTATCCACGGGGGCTTGCTGCGGGGTATTTCTTTTGAGGGGCAAGCACATGTCCAAGTCTCACATTTGCTTTTTGCTGACAATGCTGTTTTTCGAATATCTGGATGGCTCGTTGGAAACTTTGCTAGATTTGTTTACTCAACATGAGATGCTTTCTGGCAAGGCTATTAACTTTCACAAGTCTAGCCTATACTTTAGTTGGGCTATTCGTCAAGAAGATCAAGAGTATATATCAGACTTCCTTCAGATCCCTATTGAGGATGACATGATTTTTCTTAAGTCTTATGAAGACTACACTAAGAAATAGTTACGAGTGCTTAAAGGATTAAAATGAAAGTTAGGGCATATGCTTAAATAAGAGAACTTATCGAAGTCTCTATCCTAAGCAAGTAAGTTGAGATAAATCTATCTAAGCTCAAGTCTACTCTAAGACATATGATATCTTACGAGTGTGATTAAGTTAGAAAGATTAAATACAGAATATTCTAAGATATGAAAAGTGAAGCAAACGTTGCAGCATTTACTATATAATGTTCTGAGTCTCGTAAACTGATAAATGAACTAAATAAATGTTATTAATGCTCCGGTTCTTACGAAGAACAACATTTCAGTTATCCATTAGGATTTAATTGACAAATTCAATTGTAAGGAATAAACGTTATTCCGATAAAGTTGAGTAGTCATCAAGTCTAACATACTAGACAACAGTCACTATATAATTGATATAGGTGATGAAATCTCAACCAAATATTAGTATGGTCGTTATCCTTGATATTTGTGGTTGTTCTAGATGTAGACTCTCGAAAGAGAAACGGTAATCAAATGTCATTTCGATGATGTCCGAACCAGTTGATTATGAATCATGGGTAATACGTATCTTATCTTAAGATAACTAAAATACCCTTTTATGAAAAGTTTATAAGTGTAGAAAATTTGTCTAAAGCCTAAACATACTGACGTTTGTGGCTTTTGACAAATAATGCCATGAATGATATTATTGTTTACTAATCTCTTTGACTATTTTAGAAAAAGTTGAATGTACTTAGTGAAGTACGACAATTCAGAAAGCCCGAAGAGTTCGAGCTAATATGAATATGAGATTGATAAAAAAAACTACCTAAGAATTAATCTTCAATTGGATTATAGTAATTAATACCTGAAGGGTGTTTCAGAAGTTGTCTGAAATGGAATCAGATTCTCCCTTGAAGGATACCATTTGGGATACACAATCAAATTATGTTTCTAAAATGGAAATAACACTTTATACGTTGAAGATGTGAAGTAAGCCATGAAAAGTATCTCTTACCTGTTTCGGGATAGTGCCCTTACACAATACGTATATTTAACCAAGTTCCAAGGATTAAAGGTTGAATGAATTCCATATCATATATGGAAGACGATGACATCGAATCTATTCTAACCGATGGTTTAGAGTTGCCGTGCTTCTCGCAAGTAGGCAATGTCTGAAAGGCTTGGAGCCTAGTACGACATATACAACTTTGTGCCTACTCACGGAGCAAAACTGTTTGTCTCCAAACATGCCGTCTTCTAGAGGAAGTGTCCCTTCCAAAAGATACAGTGGGAGTAAATGAAATCTCAAAAGAGTTTGAGAAACCACAAAGAGATATTCAACCATTGGAACATGAGCAGGCGTCGCATAATGATGAGGTGCAGGACACTGCTCAGTGCATGCAAGTACTCTATGAGTCTGAAGATAGCCACAAGCCTGAAAAGGCTACTGGTGTTTTCATCTTGAAGAATGAATATATTGCGAATTATGCAAGAAATGCTTTAAAGGTAGGATTAAGAGATATGGCTGGAGCCATAATATCTGAAACAGATTCCATGTGTGACAAACGGGTTATGAACCTAATATGTCTTACCTGAAGGGAATGTCTCTGAAAGGTGTAGCATGTCTTTATGAAAGACTGACATGGATGGTAATACGATTACCTATTAGGCTGAGTTGATGGCTAAGAGGCTACGAGGAGTAATCCTTGTAATTACCTTTATGCTACCAGTTGTGCTTAAATCTATTCAGATAGTGCATGTTGTAGCTACGTATCATGGCTATATGATAGCGTTGAAAATGTTGGCCAATGGCTTGATGTTCATAGACGATAGCATGATATGTAAGCTTATGAATATATTTATGGGCTCAAACAAGTTCCTCTGTATAAGTACTTTGCTTTGATAAATAAAAATAGTTTGATTTCATCAAGAAGGAAGGTATGCCTCATATGCAAAAGGGTTAGTGGGAGTGTTACAATTTGAGCAAGGTATTTCCTTCTCGGAATCAACATCCCATACCGCAGTCAATTAGTGTTTGGTAGTCCAAGGTCTTTATGAAAGATCTTGAGAGTAGCAGTTCTTATTTTGGAAATAAGAATCTATAGTGATTGACATAGATACTGCTTGATTATCACAGTTCACCTTTATAGATGGGATGCTAACAGGAGTTTAGCATAGATCACATCAAGAGATACCGCTAGCCGGCATTCTTGGGATCTATCTATGATAGGACGTCAGTCCTAAAAATAAAGTGAAAGATGATACTTATGGAAGGTTCCCTTTGCTACTGCAATAGGATCCATCATAAGAGTTATGCTAGATGTTCACACTCCATGAAGAGTCATGAGCAAGTATGAAAGTGATTAAAGTAGATGTCGAGAATGTCCTTTTTGTGTTAAAGAAGAGTTCCTAGTTTATTGAAACTTGGAATTAAATAAACGTAGATATACAAATGTGTACCCTGAATCTTATGAAGATAGTGGGAGCTACGGTCTGGGTTTGCAGTCACTTTGATTAAGTGATATAGTGAGCTGGAAATGTTCTTAGTTAGAAATCACTGAAGATACTACAACTGGGCCAAAACACAGTAGTGCCTCAGAGGCGCAGCGGGAGCAGTACATGGATCTAGAAGGTTCATTCCTGAACCTTGTATGTTTCTTCCACCTTTTCTATATAGCTGATATAGTAAGTGGATTCATTGCTTAAAGCAAGGACCAGGGTCTCGTCAGAGATTCATGTGTGTGTTGACGCGGTTCCTTTGACTTGATCATTTGGAGCATGATATGAAGATAGTCTGAGTCCCCACGTATAGTGATCCGTTCACGCTTAGGGCTGGTTGCAAGTATTGCATGAGATTCTTGTGTTTCAACTTGGTCTTGTGTGTACGAGTGATTGGTTTTAGGCCAAGTGGGAGATTGTTGAAATAGTGTCTAAACCCAACCGGGTTGGACCGGATCCGACCGGGTCAGATCATTTCTACTATTTCTTTATGTTTATACATATGATAAATGGCTTCTCTGTTATTATATATTTGTTCGTTTAACGGACCAATTACGATATTGTTATATGATAACGTCTTTAGTGTCAAACCGTGAAAGAGAAACCATGATAGTGATTATGGTTGATGAGATCTTGAATCACTTTAACAAACTTGATACTTAAATGTCTCTAGTCGTATGTACTATCAAATGGGACATTGATAGTACGATTAGACTAGCACGTATTAGATGTCTTCTATCTTATGAAGGTATGGATAGATCTCGTCTATCGAAGTGTAGAGACACTTGGACTGTACATGGACATGTATTAGAGAATGCGTACGTCAGACTGACCCACTTACTTTATATATAGTCATTGCATTTGACTCCTCCGATGATTGGGGGTCACGGTGTGTTGCTAGACGCTATTCTGTGATCGTTAGATATGAAGGGCATTTTCGTAATTGCACTTTGTGTCTACGGCCAACATATGTGGAGGCCTATCGGGTCACACACATATGAACATCTTGCCCATTATAGTTGATGAACATCTAGCCAGATTAAAATGTGGTTATAGTGATAACCAAATAAGGAAAGTTTTATCTCGACTATAAAGTATTATAGTGATAAAGTAATATGGTGGTACTTATTTATTATGAACAAATATAATACAAGATATTAATTATGTTGATTAATTAAATATACATATAATGTATATGTATGTCGAAATATATTGTGTAGATTGATACACTTGTATTTTGTAAATTAATTATAGTATTATATTAATTAAATAATATTCCGGATGCCAATATTATGGTATATGGGGCACAACTTGTGTGTATAAGATACATTTGTATTGTGCAATTTAATTAATAGTATTACCTTATATTAATATAGGATATTAATATATATAGATATATTATACATACATATATGCGTGTGTGGTCAGGGCCGGCCCATCAGTGAGGCCTATGAGACCCGGGTCTTAAGCCCAACGGTACATGTTTCGCTAAAAGAAAAAAAAATCGTGTAGATTCAATCCGATCCAACCTAATATAATATGTTAATCTTTTTTTTGATAAAGACCCTTTTTTTTTTACTCCAATTGATAAAGGTCACGATAAAAAAATTTAATTGACCCAAAAAAATAGATATACAATCAAGTTTTTTTTTGTTTTATCTATATTATTAATTTGTTATATATATCTATATTATATATTAAAAAAAAGCACACACAAAAGAAATAAAACAAACTTATCATATATATCTACAGTGACTTGTTTGAATCAAACCCGAGGACACTCAAAGTTTTTCTGATGATGTTGTCAAACTTATGAATTTTCGTTTGCATACTTATGCCTTTTATAGGTTGCATGTACCCATAAACGAATGGAGGTATTCTTGCATTGAAAGTAGTAGGGTTGTCAATGTTCATCGGATGAAAGCATGCAACCCTTACACTAAAGGGTAAGTACATATTAGTTAGAAAATGCATGATCGAAAATGCATATCCTCATGAATCGATGAATGCATTGGTTTAGGTTTGAGAGCGTTGCCCCCAACCCCCACGAGTTGGCGCGCCCATCGACTTCGTTCGCGTTGCGATAACATTAATTTCAACGGCAACTCGTATGCAAACGATAACCAAAATATTTATTTATGAAAAATATCTAACAATAAGTATGTTTTAAAAAAAAAACAATTTCAACTAAATGCCCAATTCGGGTCTTAAGCCCAATAAAAGCGAGGGCCGGCCCTGTGTGTGGTGTTCATATGTGATGTGCATGCGCACTAAGTAAAGTATGTATATATAATATATATAGATTTATACATAATATATATATATATATATATATATATATATATATATGTGTGTGTGTGTGTGTGTGTGTGTGTGTGTGTGTGTGTGTGTGTGTGTGACATATACACATGTGTAAATTGATTTATGGTAATATAATAAAAGATATATTCAATATTGGATATTGGCAATATATATCTTGAAGATATTTAATATAAGATATTGAGTATTTAATGAGATAAATCTAGAATATCTATTTTTCTTATTTTACTAATAAAATGTTTTCTTTCTTCCCAATCTACTATATAAAGGGAGGTTTGGCTAGCTTTTTGTACATCACAATTCCAAGAGACTAATAGTTTCTTATGAAAAATAGAGAGCTTCTTAGAGAGAGATTTGAGAGAGAAAAAAGGTCGGTCTAGCAACCGAGTTTTTCTGGTAGCAATCCAAGGTGGGATTCCGGCGGGTTGTTCGTGTGGACTAGTGGTAGAGGCCGAACGCTTGGGCGGCTCCGTGCACCACTACTCTCCTTAGACGGTCAAAGCGTCGATCTTTTAGATCAAGCAAGGTATTCACCGTCTACTACTTTTTTGTTTATTGTTTAAACGAAGTCGATCCTGGTTAAAAGGAAATAAAATTTTAAATTCCGCTGCGTTCCCGCGTAGATTTCCTGACATTAATAAAGTAAGTGGGTCAGTCTAACGTACGCATTCTCTAATACACGTCCACGTACAGTATAAGTGTCTCAACACTTTGATAGACGAGATCTATCCCTATCTTCAATAAGATAGAAGACATTTAATACGTGTTAGTCTAATCGTATTATTAATGTCCTGTTTAATAGCACATACGACTAGAGACATTTAAGTATCAAACATTTTAAAGTGAGTCGAGATCTCATCAACCATAATCACTATTATGATTTCTCTCTCACTATTTGACACTAGGGACGTTATCATATATACAATCACATGTTGGGTCATATAGATAAACTGAATATATAATAACATTAAAGTCATTTATCATATGTATAAACATAAAGAAATAGTAGAAATGATCCGACCCGGTCGGATCCGGTCCAACCCGATTGGGTTTTGGACACTATTTCAACAACACCGACTCGTCTCCAACCAAGTCCCGTACGGCAGTGCCTGCCTCTCCACCGCCTTCAATTCCCTCGTAGAATGCGGGCACAATCTCAACTTATGATCCACGATGCCACAGCGCAAACAAATGTACGACAATCTTTTATACTGCCGCAATACTTTCTCCGTCTTTCCTCCCACATCAAGCAACAACACTCGACGTAAAGGCTGCATGACATCCACCTCCAACCGTAGCCGAAGAAACCGGTGACCCGACGCCATTACTGTTGAAATAGTGTCCTAAATCCAATCGGGTTGGATCGGATCCGACTGGGTCGGATCATTACTACTATTTCTTTATGTTTATACATACATTAAATGGCTTTTCTGTTGTCATATATTTGTACTTTTAAGAACCAATTATGAATTGTTATATGATAACGTCCTTAGTATTAAACTGTGATAGAGAAACTGACGCGATACGTGCCCAGGAAATGGCTAAGGGATCAACGGCGAGCTATGGGGAAACCTAGACCTAGTGTCTCTGACAATCTGAGTAGGATATAACCTTGAAGCTTCTATCTTTTGAATACCATATTCCTACATCCAAAGTCTCTTTTAGATATTTGAGAACTCTTTTGACTGCAGCTAAGTGACTTTCCTTAGGTTTTGATTGAAATCTTGCACAAACACCTACAAAGAAAGGATATATCAGTCTCTTTGGCAAGAAGGTACATCGATCGCCTATCATCCTTCTGTATAAGGTCTGATAAACATCTTTGCCATCTTTGTCTTCATCCAATCTTATGTTTGTACTCATAGGAGTTGATACCTTGGTGCTGTTTTCCATACCAAACTTCTTCAGTAGCTCCTTGGTGTACTTGGTTTGATGAATGAAGATTCCATCTTTCATTTGTTTGACTTGTAAACCCAAAAAGTAGTTCATTTCTCCCATCATACTCATTTGGAATTTACTTTTCATCAGATTTGTAAACTTTTCACAAAGTAAATCATTTTCAGAACCAAATATTATGTCATCAACATAAATTTTCACCAGCAGGGTGCTGTCTCCTTCACTGATTCTGAAAAGAGTCTTGTCAATGGTACCTTTGGTAAAACCATTGTCCACCAAGAATTTAGATAAGGTCTCATACCATGCTCTTGGTGCTTGTTTCAAACCATAAGTGCTTTATTGAGTCTATACACTTTATCTTCTTGATTTTTAACTTCAAATCCAGGAGGTTGCTGAACATAGACCTCCTCTTCCAGAATGCCATTCAAAAATGCACTCTTGACATCCATCTGATATACTTTGAAGTTTTTATCTACAGCATATGCCAAGAATAATCTTATAGCTTCCAATCTTGCAACAGGGGAATATGTTTTATCAAAATCTATTCCTTCTGCTTAAGAATAGCCTTTTGCTACTAGTCTGGCCTTATTCCTCACAATGGTACTAGATTCATCTAATTTGTTTCTGTATACCTATTTGGTTCCAATTATGTTTGCATTATTAGGCCTTTCCACTAGTGTCCAAACTTGATTTCTTTCAAATTCATTCAGCTCTTCTTGCATAGCAATTATCCAAATCAGAAATTGCTTCTTCAACAACTTTAGGTTCCATTTGAGATAGAAAACATGTAAACATTGCTTCTGATTATCTTCTAGTCCTCACACCTTGCTGTATATTGCCAATAACTTGTTCAGCAGGGTGATCCCTTAACCATTGTGGATTTTGGTTAAATTGATTCTCGTGAACATCATCTTCATAGTAGGTTTGTTGTTTCTTCAACAGGGGTTCAAAGCAGATCCTTGAACTGCTTTCGATTGTTGCATCGCAGAGTGTTACCAGCAGGTGTTCAAAGAGGGGCGTAATCGTAAATCTTTAAGTCATTAAACCTTTCCAAAACTTCAACACATTCGGATCGCTGACTTGTTGATTCTCGCCAGATCTCGAATCTTCATCTTGCATTCCAGTGAACTTAGGTTCATCAAACACAACATGTATTGTTTCTTCATGTTTGTTGTCCTTTGTTCAAGAGACTAAATGCCTTCTTCGATGTAAGAATAACCCAAAAAGATTCCTTCATCTGATTTAGGTTGGAAGGTCTTCAATTGCTCATTATGATTTAAGATAAAACATTTGCTTCCAAATGGATGGAAATAAGATATATTAGGTTTCCTTCCATTCCAAATCTCATAAGGTGTCTTCAGCAGCTTCTTGTTCACTGAGGTTCTATTTTGTGTGTAGCATGTCGTATTAATCGCTTTCAAATTGACCCAATATCTTTCAGGCAATAATGCTTCACAAATCATAGTCCTTCCTACTTCCTTTAAAGTTCTCGCTTTCTTTCAAAGAACCCCATTTCTTCGAGGTGTACAAAAAAGTGAGAAGTTGATGTAGTACACCATTCTGTTTACAATATTCTCTTATAACTTTGGTGAGAAATGTAGTACCCTTATCTGATCTGATCTTCACTACTGTCAAATTTTTCTCATTTTGCAATCTCTTCAAAAGTTCTGGGATCTTTTGAAGTGTTTCACTTTTCTTGTTCATGAATACTACCCAAGTGTATCTTGAATAATCATCCACAACCACTAAGGTGTACTTCTTTCATATTACACTTGTTGGTGTTACTGGTCCAAATAGATCCATATACATCAGCTCCAAAACGCTTTTTGTTGATTGCTTTGTCTTTGATTTGAAGCTTGATTTTGTCTGTTTACCTTGGCCGATGTGCATCACATATAGCATCTTTTGAATGTAATTTGTGTAAACCAATCACCGCTTTTCTACACCAACTGATTGATATCATCAAAATTTAGATGATTCAACTTCTTATGCCATAGCCAATTAAGTTCTGCCTTGGTATGCACAATCAGGCAGGTTTCTGGAACAGCAGTAGACCAATCCACAACATACATGTTTTGTTGTCTTCTTCCAGCCAACACAACTTGATCACCTCTTTCACTAATGACAATACAGTTGTTTTTGTCAAAAGTGACCTTGAAACCCATGTCACAAAATTGTCCAGTGCTCAGTAGGTTGTAGTCCAGTCCTTCCACATATGCAACATTCCTGATTGTTAATCCATTTCTCACAAGTGTGCCATATCCTCTTGTGTATCCTGGTGTGTTCTTGTTGCCAAAATTCACTCTTGGACCATCCTTTGCCACAAAATTTGACAAACAGTGCTTATTCTTTGTCATATGTCTGGAACATCCACTGTCAAAGTACCAGACACCCTACAAAACAAAGTTAATGCATTTTAGGTACCCAAAGCTGTTTGGGTCCATAGTGGTCAGTGGCAAGCATGACCCTTGGTAAATTTCCATAAGGTCTTCTTTGAAAGGTATCATACTTTGGTTCATACATGTATTCTACACATCCATAAGGTTTAACAATTGGTTGTGTAGGATTCACATATGCTTTCTGGCCTTTTGAAATATAATGTTGTTTAAAGTGATTTTTTTGTTAGAAGCACTAGCATAACCATTAGTTTGTTGTCTGTTTAGAACAAACCTACAGTAGTATGAGTCTGCTTTGAGGTCTTGTATAAGTCCTCTCATTGATTCCATTGCTTAGGTTTTACCCTAGCAAAGATGGTTATACTTGTTGTTTCTAGAAGAGGTCCGACAATCAGTCTAAAATGTCCAGTTTCTTGCGGTTGAAGCAAATATAATCGAGTTCCTTTTCATGTTTTAATTCAGATACCAAAGTTTGAAGTGTCCGGTTTCTTGCAATGATAGCACAAATAATCATTATCTTTCTTTGAGTCTTCCTTCTTCTTTTCACTGAATTTCTTTGTGAAATTCCTTGGAGAACCCTTTCATGTTTTCATCATTCTGATTTTCTTGCTCAGTAGGGCAATTTGCTCTTGCATCTCATCCAGTAAATCATCTTGAACTCCTAATGTCTCTTCTTGATGTGAAGCAGCCAATGCAGTGGTCTTTGGCTCTTCTTTTTCAGTCTCAGGCACAAGCTTCTTGCTGAATTCATAGGCCTTAAGATCTGAAAACAATTTGAAGGTGTCCTCTTCATGCAAACTCCTCATTTCTTCAATGGCAGTCACCTTCATCTCCCAAACTTCTTTGCGGTGTAATGCTTCCAAGATTTTTGAGTTGATTTCTTCTTGTGAGTACTTCACACTCAAGTAGAGGTGAGTTCATCCATGATTGCATTGAATCTTGACTCCATTTGTTCAATGGTTTCATTTGGTTTTATTTTGAACTCCTGAAACTTCTTCTTTGCCACACTGATCTTATTCTTCTTGATAGCATCAGTGCCTTCACAGATTAATTGCAACTTGTCCCAAAGTTCTTTTGCAGTCTTGCAATCTTTCACCTTCATATACATATTGCTATCCAAAGTTCTGTATATAATATCAATAGCAATGTTGTTGAGGTTTGCTCTTTTCTATCTTCAATCCCATTCTCTTTTGGATTTGGAATGTACTGTGTCTCATCTCCCATCGTGGATCGACTTGGTGATCTCTAGTGGTCCATCTGTCAGTACATCCATCATTTCATTATATGTTGCAGCTGGATAAGCCTGCATACGACGTTTATACTCATCAAAACGATCTAAGGAACACATTAACATTGTTCTAGCATACTGGTTGTTATCCATGATGCAATGCTTTGAAAATCAGAAACTTGAAAAAGTTTTCAAAGTATTTTCACAAACACAACAAGTAGGATTACTTGCAGCGTAATAATCGCTCGATACCAATTGTTGGTCCCTTGAAAAGGCTTTAGTTAAGTTTAGAGGGGGGTGAATAAACTTAACACTTAAAACTTTTTGGAGTTAACAAACTCAAGAACTTCAAAGACTGGCCGATGGTGGTCGAGAGTCGCCGATACTCGATAGTCTGTTGGATCGTTGAGTTTTACTGAATTTGTTGCAGCGGAATATATATAAATTAAGCCTTATTACTTGTTGATAAAATATGAAACCAAGTATTAGATACTCAGTAGTATATGTGTGTGATTCAGTTGCTAGATTCAGTAGGTTGATGTGCTAAATATACTAAGTGCAGAATATAAATGTAGAAAGTAAGTAGGCAGATTTTATAGTGGTTCCAGGTGGTGTAATCCTGGCGATCCACTCTTCTCCCGTGATGTTGGAAGTAATTCACTAGAGATTCTTGAGGTAGCGATTACAAAAATCCTTAAGTTGCTTGTCCTTCACCAATAACTATGGCTTCACAAATCGAACACTTGGAACAGTAGGATTGTCGCTCCAAAGTCTTCCATCTGGTCCTTGAAGGCAGGATTGCCTCTTCACCAGCTCCACCACAAACAACAGTCATTGACACACAAATGTGCTTCACTGTCTTCAGCAGATTCCTTGTAAAAGAAAGTATGAATCAAGTAAGTGATTCAGCTTTTAGCAGCTTGATCAGGATGATATGATCAGCAGCTTGAGGTCTTCAAGTGTGTAAACTTGATGTAGCTTGAAAACAAATTACACTTGAAGAGTTTTACTGGATCAGCAGCTTTATGCTCAGTAGGGTCAGCAGGGTGTTTTCTTGATAAGAATCTGAAGCTCAAGATTATACTATGTTTATCTCTCAAAAATCATCATCTGTATCTGAATTTGGAGTCCTCTATTTATAGGTAGGAATCCTTGTGACTCATGTTTGAAATTCAAACATAGCCGTTTCAGATTTGTCCTATTTGACTTGCTTTCTCGTCATCGTTCATAGTAATCGACATCGCCGTAATGCTTTTTGATGATTTTGATCTGGCATCCACCCTTTGACTTGTGTTCATTAGATAATCCTCTGTTTCTTACCAACGTCCAATTAATCTTAACCATTGATTTGTTTGATAAAATCAGAGGTTGTTAGCTGTCCTTTTCTTTGTAATCTTCCAATGTAACCTTTAAATAATTTGAAATATATATCAGCAGGTTCCTGAAGGTATTAGTCTGCTGAAATATGTATAAGTCACTAATCCAAGTTGCTGTGTTTATTAAAACACTTGGTGACTTCTCTTATATCTAACTTTTTATTGTGAAGTTAGATTACACCATTTTGAATATAACTAAGTTCCAATCACCACTTAACATGTGGAACTTAGACCTTGTACACAAGGTATATGTAATCGATTTAGGTCATCACTGAGACTTTCCTAAATTCTCGATTCCATATCCTTGACTTTAAATACTAAGTTTGATCCCTTAGCCTTCAATAATCGAGTTTGAGCCTCACTTTCAATCTTCAAAGAGGTTCCTATACTAGTCTATCGACTCGTGTACCCTCTTGATCTAGACAAAGTCTCGATGATGTAGGTCGGTGACCTTTTACAGTGCTTGTTTGATCAAACCTATACAAGATCAAACTCTAATAAGCCTATACATTTGATCTAGACATCTTTTTGCCTTTGCTCTATAACAGCTAGTCTGACACTCATCACTAAAAATTAAAATAAGTCCAACACTTGTAGTGTTGAACCTTCTTTTACTTGATATCGTTGATAGCAATCTAGGAAGTAACTAACCCTAGTTTGCACACACACACTTGATAGAAACCGAAAGGATATATTGAGTGTGGAAAAGAAGTAGAAGAACCGGAAGGTAAAACCGACCTTAAGTGGAATTCGGTTTCTTATCTGAGGGTAACTTAGGCTTTTGTTCAAGTGCATATCATGTCGAATCATTAAACTTAGGGTGCCTAAGTCAATGAGGAGACATAGAGTGATCTCATGCATTCGAAAGAAGGGGGATTGCTAGTCTAGGAACATACCGGTTCACGCTCTTGACCATCTTAGGGAGGAAGGTAGGCAACCAACTCTCTCATAGTCAAGAAAGTTCGTTGGATCAAAGCATTGTCTTGGTTAGTTCCACATTTCAATTGAGTTTAGTTATTTGGAGCATCATTTATCTTATACAAAAATTACGGCTTGGATCGAAAATATGAACCTAATCTGTGGTTAACCAACACACTCCTTGTGGGATACGATCTTGACTCACCAACTAGGCTACATTTGACCCGGTACACTGCCGGTTAGACTGAACACCCAGTAGGGACACATCAATGATCAAAAACAGCATCAACCGTCTCCTAACCATCCACCCACCGCCGCAGAACCATCAGAGCTCCATCAAAACACCATAGCGCTTCCTTTAAACCCTAGCAACAACCTCATTCTCCACGAAAACAAACTAGAATACGTTTTTACCTAATCGAGTTACCTTAAATTTGCATCCCTAAGATTTTTTTAGAGTCAGCCGGAGACCTTTGACATCGGCATCATTCTGAGTACGACATCAGCCAATCAAACAGCGGTGCCACAACGCCTCCTTGCTCGACTCCCTACCGATACAACAAAGGCCGGTCTGCCTCAACAACAATGAGGAGAGCGACTGAGTAGGCATCAAGCGTCTCTCTTTATCATGGGACGCGGCGATCTTCAGGCAAGAAAAGGAAATCCCGTCAGTGGGAGGGTTTTCTTAGTAGTTTGTGATAAATTTTATGTGATTAAAATAGAATTTATCAATTAATATGACTTTTTTTCTATTATTACTCTTTTTTTTCACCGAATTAAAATTATCTCGTTTGAAGGACTATAACCCACACATTCACTCGGTGGGACTCGAATCAGTGACCCCTTGGTCACGGGGCCTCAGCTTAACCATTGAGGTAAGCCTCATTGGCTCTTTTATTACTCTTTAAATTAAGGGAAATTGCATCATATAGTTTTTCATACAATAAAATGTGAAAATTTACAAAATTGTTGGATAGCATGACCTGGCCAAAATTGCATCCAGAACCCAGATCTGGGATAAACTGGGTCGGCTCCATGAGGGGAGTTGTCGTGGATCCGACCCGTCCACCCTATCTGGTCCCTATAAATAGTTTTCATATGATCTACTCGGATGCAACAGTGGAAATCAATTTTTTTGTTTGAAAACAAAACAGTAAATTGCATAAACTAAAAACACACTTTGATCTTATACATATGGGGGTTAGAGATTGTGACGTCTCTGTCCCGAATACCGAGTCATTATCCGGAATAAAACGTCCGACATGCATATACTTAAAAATAGTTCTATTATATACGTCAGTCTGACCTCAATTAACATCATAGTACAAAGAGGCAACTCAAAAACCTAACTCGGGAGAAGAAAAAACAACAACAACAAAAGACCGAAAGAAACATCAATGTTGCAGCTATTACATCATTCTGAATCTAAGACGGAAATCTAAACATACGATTCAATTGTTTGACAACCCTCATAGTCACCACTGGCAAAAACTATTGACTTAGACCCGTTATATGATAAAGAAAAGTCTATAACAAAACATATAGAGAAAAGAGATTGTTTATACCCGAACCGGATCCGAATCGTGAAAAACCCGACTCGAAAATTTCCAGGGTCAGACCGCAACATGGGTTGCCTTAGCTGCGGCCTGAGATTTTTTGCCTTTTTCGTTCTGGTTGCGAATCAGGTTTACAGAACCAATCGAGACACTTGATCATGCACAACGGATGTTGAAATTGATCATACGAGACAAAATAAAATGCGGAATTCTCATTATTCAGTAAAATGATCAATGTTAAGTGATGTATGAAAAATATATGATCAAATTATAAGACTTTTTATTATTATTTTATGATATTTTAGTATAATTTCATATAAATGCATCGAAAACTTATAAAAATCATAGTTAGTTATAATTAGATGCATAAGTTATAAAAACGATAAAAATGATGTTTTTTTGTCAGATTTACGTTTGGTGTTTCATTGATATTATTGCAGGATCAGATGTTTACCGAGATCCCAAATTATGACATACTTTGAAGTATAAATCATGAGTTTTTGTGGGATAAAAGATTATGCCAAAATCTAACAACTTTGAACAGATCAACTGTCCTTAATGTTTCTACCGTAACTCATCTTCAATGGACATTTGATCTAACTTAGAGGCATTTTCAGAGAAAAAGTCCTTGATGAAAGTTGTAGGCCTTCAAGAAAGCTTTCCAACGACTATCAAATCATGTCAATCTGAGGTCTACAGCTCGAGATAGGTTTTTACGAACATCAGATATGTTGTATGTCCGGCACGCGCTGGAGAAGGCCGAATATTGCAGAAAAATCTCTGAAACTGGCCCCACAAATCTCTGACAAGGGAATATATACTGTGTAGCCGGCACGCGCCGGTTGGTGTCCGGCACGCGCCGGCCTTGTGGTACACTCTATAAATAGACCTCAATTGCAACCATTTTGAAGTGTACCAATACATATATCTCTCTTCTATATATCTCTATAGTTTCGTTTTGTTGTTTTTAGTTAAATAAAAGCTGTAAACGGCACTCTGCCGGAATAATGCTGTAGTATAAAGTCTCGTTATAATGCTTAGAGGATGTATCAAGGCTCATTGATGTCAAGGAGTTGCTATTTCCGGATGATACAACTCTGAATGCTTCAATTGTAACCTGGTAACTTTTCTAATGTATTTATGTTTATGTATTAATTATAGTATCTATATTTTAGTTATTATGTTGTTAGGCTAAACTTAGTATCTAGCCAAGATATGAAATTGGATTAGTATTATCTTTTTAGGAAATGGATGATGACTATACTAAAATTGGATAAAAATCGGTTATAATGAATCTCTTTCTATATTCGTATTGAATTAGCTACTTGATATGAAAGAATTCATAATCTAATTATGAATTGACGATCGTAGTTAGGTTATGAACTCGTTAATAGAAAGACCGGAGGGTAAAATTGGCCGAGTGAAAACGTGACAACGGAATCCGATTTCTAAATCGGGGTAGATTTGTTTCGGGAGAAACAAATTCTTATTGACATATGTACTCAAGAGATTATTACGTTTAATTCGTTTGTTTAATTGACATACCTTAAAATTGGCCGAATGACAAAACGGGAGTGACCCATGCTCGAGGATGACCTTGGACAAATGATTGGACATATGACAATTTAGGATGCTCGTGTGAGGATGAATTGTTTAGTTTAGGAGTGCACCGTTCCGTATAATTGATTTAACTTAAAATAATGATCGAGCACATCTAATTTCCACTAGAAAGATATAATCATTCAATAACATATTCTTGGCTAGTCTCTAATTATAATATCTATCTCCTCTCCCTAGATATTGTTTTGGTACCTATATATATTTATATCTATATATATATGTATTGATATATATATATATATTTATATACTTATATATATCTGTTTTAGTTTTATGCTTTGTTAGTTTTAGAGTTTGGTTGGATGATAAAATTGCGACTTAGATTGAGATAATAATAGTTTCTCGGTGTTTAATCACACGGTGAATTACCAAGTTTTCCTCGAGGATCGACACGACTCACCATACTATCACTACAATTTGACCCGGTACACTTCGCCGGTTAGGATCTGTATAGCCTAGGTAATGTCCGTCAGCTTTCTGGCGCTGTTTCCAAGGTTAGGTTTAGGTCTGTCAGTATTCTGGCGCCGTTGCCGGGGAACGACGCTAATTCATTGTGTTCGAATGATTTCTACTTATATTAACTCAAAAGTCTCGAGGATAAGTCAACACTCTTCTTACCCCATTTCTATTTTCTTTTTCGTTGGTACTTACCTAATAAGTAAGTTACCAATCTTTACTTTTATCGATTTCAACTATTTTCGGTTTTCATTAGTGATGACCAGAAAGAGTAAGGCCCCACTTACTCCTTATAAGCCTGACATAGATACTTACGAAAGGCGTTAAGAGCGAAAGAAAACAAGGTCATACTAGTCGTGGAAATCGACGGAGAATCATCATCAAATCAAAATACGAAAATGGTCAAAACAGTTGATGAAACACTGAACAAGGGCTAGATCATGCTCAAGGCATGGCCAAAATCTTAATCAGGATCTACCAATACCAAATAAATGAGAATAGAAATAATCAAAATCGGAACCGTAACAATCGTAATAATAACCCACCAAATCCGAGACCTATTTGTGATCGGACCTTAAGAATAAACCGGACTAATAATCCGATTCGTTTACCCAATGAAGGAGCAAATAATTTTGAAATAAAATCTCATCTTTTGGTCTAATTGACGCAAGAGCCCAATTTCTAGGAGAGGATGATGAGGATCCACATCACCATCTCTATCTTTTCAAGAATTGTGCAATACTGACCAAAAGTCAAGGTGCTCATCGTGAATTAACAAGGATGTCTATGTTTCCTTTTTCTTTAAAAGGAAGAGCACGAGATTGGTTTATGTCACTCCCACATCATTCATTGACTAGTTGGGAGGAGATTCAAACCGAGTTTTTAAAGCAGTATTTTACTCCGGGTAGAAATTTGGAATTAAAGGTCGAAATTGCCAACTTTAGACAAGGATCCAAGAAACGCTTGGGAATGCGTGGGAGAGATTTAAAAGTTGTTAAGATCTTGTCCCGATCATGGTTATTCCTTAGATATGCAAATCCAACTTTTCTCGTCAGAATTAAGGAAAGATTCACGCAGTGATGTAGATCATGCATGTGGTGGTTCATTAATGATGAGTGAAGCCCAAATAGTTTACGATGCTATAGAAAAGATTTCCAAAAATAATGAATGTGGGAAACCGGTTCTAGCACCAGTGAAAGTAGCATTTGCAGGAGAATGCACATCGAATCACGGAAGTTCTAGCACACTTGGAGAATTTGAGTAGAAAGTTTGACAACCTACAAGGCTAGTAGGATCAGTAAAACCGTAAACTATCATACCAAATGACTACTCAAGTCATGATAATGTGTCATTAGGGATAGAAGAACCGAAGGATACTCAAGGAAGAGGTGAGTTTTTACAACAAAGATAGGAATTTGAACAACGCGTATTCAAACTCCTTTAATGCTATTAGAAGAGAGCACCCAACTTTTAGATGGCAAAACCCTAATAAGCCGGGACAACCGCCATATCCAGTCAAAGTATAAGAATCCATATAGTAATCAAGTTCATCAAGGAAATACATCAAATCGGAACCTACAATCGTTACCAAATCTTATCCACAACATACTACTCAAACTATACCGGTCACCCAAAGTTCAACCCAACTGAAGGAGTTGATAAATGGGATAAATTAATGGAAAATATGATGGGTGTAGTATCTCAATCAAGCTCGAATATGGAAACTATGATAACTTCTATATAGGTTCGGTCTCTAAGGATATGACTATGTTGAAAACGTCTATGGGTGGACATGATACGAGAATGAGAACTATAGAAGCATCATTAAGGAATATGGAAGATCATTTGAGTAGAGAAGGAGAACGAATAACAAAAGAGACCTCCAGGAGGATTACCAAGTAATCACCGAAAGAAACCCGAGAGAGGTAAATGCTGTGATTACAAGAAGTAGGAAATATTGTGAAGATACTAGAGCAGAAAACGCAGGAAACAATGAGGTAGAAAATGATTTTGATAATATCGTAAAGGAAAAGGACGAACTTGAATTTACTGATGAAGAGGAAGAAATTATCGAAGAATTCTTAAAACAGAATGATGTTGAACCTGAAATTGAAGGTGAAGAATGGGTAAAAGCCCTAGAATTTCGAAGATCCTATGGATAAGGACACGAGAACCCTATTTAAGGAACATGTCGAGAGAAAATCGGGAGAAAACAGGAAGATTTAAAAGTAATCGAGAAGGATAAAGTTGATACAGGGAATGTTTTAAAGGAAAATTCTCAAGATAATGAAACTTGGCGATCAAGTAATTCTCAAAGATTCAAGGAAAAGGAAAGAGAAAATGACTTGAGAACCAAAGGTTATAGATTTAGAATCTTTGCCTTATCCAACGAAAGATCAAATTAAAAAGATAAAGCGATAAGAAATATGCTCGTTTCTTGACACTTTTCGTCATATTCATGTCAATATCCTGTTATAGAAGCTTTAGTCAACATGCCCGCCTAAGGAAAGTTTCTTAAAGATATCCTATCTAACAAAAACGATTAGAAGAATATGAGAATATATGCCTTAATGAAGAATGCTCGCAATACTTCAAAGATCGGCTACCTCCTAAACTTAAAGATCCCGGTAGTTTCACTATCCCATGTGAAATTGGAGGATTTTGTTTAAGAAAGTATTGTGTGATCTAGAGCAAGTATCAATCTCATGTCTTATGAGGATTATAAGAAACTAGGAATAGGAGAGCTTACGAATATTGAAATGACCCTTCGGATGGCGGATAGATCAATTAAACATCCTAAGGGAATAATCGAGGACGTGTTGGTTAAAATTGATAAATTTTACTTCCCAAAGAGACTTTGTAATAATGGAAATGGAAGAAGGATATTCGGCGCCAATTATTCTAGGTCGACCATTTCTAGCTACTGAGGAAGAACTTTGATAGATGTTCAAAAGGTGAACTAATCTTTGAGAGTTAATGAGGATAAAGTTTCATTCAATATCTTCAAAGCTATAAACCATCCATACAAAGAACTCGAATCATGTTCTTTTATAGATGAATATTCTACTATCTCGGGATGCCAAATTTAAAGATTATGAAAATACATTAGAAGAATGTTTGGCATTTTCTATCTATAAAGAAGATGAAGATGATACTGAAATGAAAGAAGTAATCCTTTATTTAGATAAAGGAGGGTTTCTTAAACATCCATGGCATCAAAATTTGAAATTGGAAATGGAAGGACCAGCTTTTAAAACCATCGATAGAAGATCCACCAAGGAATGCGGAGTTGAAACCACTTCCTTCGAATTTGAAATATGCTTTTCTTGAAAATAATAATCTGTTACCAATTATTATTTCATCAACCTTAACAAATGAACAAGAGGATCAATTACTAAGAATGTTAAGACAACATAAGAAAGCTTTTGGATGGACAGTGGCAGATATCAAAGGTATTAGCCCTGAGATTTGTGTTCACAAGATTATTTTGAATGAAGAAGCTAAACCTTGTATTCAACCACAACGCCGCCTCAACCCGAATTTGCAAACAATCGTTAAGAAAGAGGTCATTAAGCTATTAGAAATGGGAATAATCTTTCCCATATCAGATAGTGAATGGGTAAGTCCGACTCAAGTAGTTCCAAAGAAAGGAGGTTTCACAATAAAAGAAAATGATAAAAATGAATGGATTCCGACAAGGGAAATTACAGGATATCGAATGTGTATTGACTTTCGGAAACTGAATGATCATACTAAAAAGGATCATCATCCACTTCCATTCATCGTGCAGATGTTGGAAAGATTGAGTGGACATAAGTATTACTGCTTTTTAGATGGTTATTCAAAGTTATTTCTGAGATATTCATTGCGTTAGAGGAGATAGAGAAAAACTACTTTCACTTGTCCCTATGGAACTTTTGCTTATAAAAGAATGCCGTTTGGATTATGTAATGCACTGCTACATTTTCAAATGATGTATGATGGCAATATTTTACGATATGATCGAGAAATTCTTAGAAATCTTTATGGATGACTTTAGTGTTTATGGAGATTCTTTTGATAAATGCTTATCACACTTAGAGCGTGTTTTTACAATTTGTGAAGATACCAACTTGGTTCTAAGCCGGGAAAAATGTCATTTGATGGTATCTCAAGGAATTGTACTAGGTCATAGAATCTCTCAAGCGGGAATTGAAGTTGATAAAGCTAAAGTCGAAGTAATTGAAAAATTACCCCACCAATTAATTTGAAAACGTTAAGAGGATTTCTTGGACATGCAGGATTTTATAGAAGGTTTATTGCAGATTTCTCAAAAATAGCAAAGCCCTGAGTCATTTGCTAGAAAAAGAAGTACCTTTTAACTTTGATGATAAATGTATGGAAGCCTTTAAGACCCTAAAAGCGAAATTAACTCTTGCACCAAGACTTAGTAGCACCAGATTGGGAATTGCCGTTTGAAATTATGTGTGATGCAAGTGATTTATTTGTAGGAGCTGTTTTAGGTCAACGGTATAACAAAATTCTCAAAGCTATCTACTATGCTTCTCACACATTAAACGCAACTCGACTTAATTATGCAACTACTTGAGAAAGAAGCTGTTGTTGTAATATTTGCCTTAGATAAGTTTCGATCATATATTGTTGGTTCTAAGGTAATAATCTACACAGATCATTCAAACTGAAGTATCTTTTAAGTAAGAAAGATGCCAAACGCGTCTTCTTAGGTGGATTTCATTACTTGAGAATCGATATTGAAATTAAGGATAAAAAGGAAGTGAAAATGTAGTAGCGGATCATCTAAGCGGGATGGATAATGATGAAGGAAAAGGAAAAGAAATTCGAGGATTCGTTTCGGATGAGAAATCATTTAAGATAGATACTCCCTCAACCATGCGATTATTAAAAATAGAATACCATCAAAGGAAGATTCGCCATGGTTTGGGGATATTGTTAACTACATTACCTGTAAGTACATCCCACCTCATTGGACTTGGCAACGAAAAAAGTTCTTTTACGACTTAAAGTTTTATTATTGGGATAAACCGGATCTTTTCCGAAGATGCTCAGATGGAATAATTAGGAAATGTATTCCTGATAATGAAATTTTAAGTGTATTATCATTTTGTCATGATCGTGAGGCGAGGGAGGTCATCATGGAGGATGGAAAAGCGCTTTCAAAGTTTTACAATGTGGTTTCTATTGGCCTACACTATATAAAGATGCATATAAATATGCAAAATCTTGTGAATCATGTCAAAAATGGGAAATATATTGAAAAAACATGAAATGCCTATGCAACCAATTTTAGAATGTGAGCTATTTGATGTATGGGGCATAGATTTCATGGGACCTTTCCTATATCTTTCGGAAAAGATTTATTCTAGTGATGGTTGATTATGTTTCTAAATGGGTAGAAGTTTGAAGCTCTCCTACTAATGATACCAGAGTAGTGCTAAGGTTTCTTAAAAGAATATATTCACACGATATGGCATTCCGAGGGCTATCATTAGTGATAGAGGTTCACATTTTTGTAACCGACCATTTACTAAGGTAATTGAGAAATATGGTGTAACTCATAAACTTGGAACACCCTATCATCCACAAACTAGTGGGATGAGTAGAGGTGTCTAATAGAGAAATTAAAAAAGAATCGTGGAGAAGGCAGTGGACTCGAATCGTAAAAGCAAGCGTAAAGACTTGATGATGCATTATGGGCATACAGAACAGCCTTTAAAACACCGATTGGCTGTTCTCCTTACAAATTAGTATTTGGAAAATCTTGTCATCTCCCTGTTGAATTAGAACACCGAGCTTTATGGGCTATTAAATTTCTAAACTTTGATCCTAAAGTCGCCGGTGATCATAGATTACTTCCGATTAATGTAACTAGAAGAATTTCGACTCGATTCTTATGAAAATGCTCGAATCCACAAGAACATACAAAGCTTTTCATGATAAGAGAATCTATAGTCGTGAGTTCCATGTAGGTGATCGAGTACTTTTATATAATTCACGTTTGAAGTTGTTTCGGGAAAGCTTAAATCTAGATGGACAGTCCATATGACGTAACAAAAATCTATAAGTCCTGAGTTGTTGAACTAATCGATGGAAAGACAACTTTTATAGCCAATGGACACAGGTGAAATTGTTCGTGAAACCGAAGGATACCTCAACCGGAAGAAGTATTATTACTTATCGAATTCTCCAACGAATTAAGAAAGCGAATTTTAAACTTAGCCGATTACAGTACTATCTTTCTAATTCACCTTTTAATATGCATTTTAAAGTAGTTTCGTCTTTTACCGAGATAGGCGTAAAAGAACTGGATGCCTTTCATAGATAGAATAAGAGTTTTTATTTTACTTTTAAGATTAGGTCTAAATAAGGATGTCGCGTTTAAGATAGAAGCCTTAGTTTCTAAATTAAATAAGGAATTGCTAATCGAAGTCAGAGAAAGAGAACTTTGTAATGGAAATTCAAGGAGTGCAATAAAAAGAAGAGCAAGGTTTTTAATGAAGTGTAGAATCTGTGGAAAAATGGAACATGCTGGACAGTGTGGAAGAAATACAACCATATCCCAGGATGAGTGTTTGAATGTTATTAAGAAGGGAACGATTAGGTGGTTATCCGAAAATCCCGAGGGAATACAAAGAGATAATTCAAACGCATCACTCCTAGGAGAAAGGTTAAGGGACCGTTATGATAACAATCTTGAGGATCTGAGATTGAGGGAGTTAGCAAAAAATCCTAAGAATTTCAGTGTGTGTTTTAATTTTTCAAATTTTAATTAAATTTCGTATTTTTAAAGTTATTTTTCTAAACTTAAAAAGAAAAATATTTTTATGAAAAATTTATAATAAACCTATTTTATCATGTAAAGTAGGTATATTATATCAAAAATATGTGATTTCAATATTATATTAGTTTTTATATTTTATCAAGTTTTATATAGAAAAATCGTATTAAACTTAGATTATATAACATAAATCATAGGATTAACATCAAATGATTTTTATGTGATATAATTAGAGCTTATTACACAAAAATGACAAAATTCCGTTTTGTGGGGACTATGTGACCGACGCGGCGCCTGTACACACTACCGCAGCGCTGGTGTGTACACACTTAACCCTAAAAATGCGCCCCTTTCCTCATTGCTCACATCCTCATTTCGAATTGAAGAACAGCCCGAATTCTCCCTCTCTTCTCCTCAAAAATCAACAATTTTCCATCAATTTTCTTCACTCAAACATCACATAAGTGTTAATCTCTCTTCCTCTCTTCAACTTAATCATAAAGGAAGATACCCATTGGAAAAAGTTGAAGCTTGGCAAGCTCAAGGCTCTCTTTTCTCTCATTCCGGCGACCCCCATTAATTCCGGCGACCTAGCTTTTCTTTCTAGCATATTAAGGTAATAATATATATATATTTCAATTTTTAGTTAAATTTCTGAAATTATTTTGAATTTATTTTGATTTTATAGCCTAAGTAATTGTTGGTTCTTGTTGTTGGTGTTGTTTGTTTGTGTTGTTGTATTGTCATACCACTATCGCAGATGGCCTCATCATCTAGAAGTAATCCTAAGAGGAAAAAGACTGAAGTACCCATCGTAGTACCGGTAGTTCAAACTAGGCCTTTAACCAAAAGGGAGAAAACTTTAACCTTTGAAAAAACCGCTAGTGCAGAAGCTAAGCGGGCATATGATGAGTACTTTAGTAAAAGTAAGGTTTGGTTAGAACGAGGGATTGATTTTTCAAAGATTGGTAAAGAAGTGAAAGAAATTTTCAAAGATAGAGGATGGTTGGATGTAGCTATGGATAGGAAAGATAAGATTAACGCGTTTCTATGGTATCCGAGTTTTATTGATGATTATCTACTTATGATCTTTGATCACGGTTGAGGAGATGACCTATATCCTCTAAGAAGTGTTAATGTTACTTTTACCCTCGCTATGATTAATGTATTCTATGGCTTGACTGATATACCGTAAGAGGAGGATTATCACAATGTATGGGGTTTAGAACATCCTATGGCTCTACAAACCAAAGCTTATGAAGCCCAACAAGCCTTTGACCCCTTAATCTATTTGAATGGATAGAAAATAGGTTTGCTTATGGGAATTGTATTAGGGACATAAGGGCAATAAAAGCAGTTCTTAGGCCATAATGTATGTCCTTCCACACATGTTTGTGCATTTGGTCGAGAGGAAGTGGTTATTGCTTGGGCCATGGTTAATGATATTCCTATAAATCTGGGGAAATTGATCTTTTCTAAGGCATGTGAGTTTGCAAGCACTCGTTATCGAGGGACGTCTCCCGTTCCCTAGTCTCATTTCTCGCCTTATGTGAGCTTGCGAAGTCCCTGTCTTACCCTCGGATAGAAGCTGTGTCTCCTACATTCCTCCCATTGGTCTTAAGTCGAGAGCCTTACCTACCTGGAGTAATAGATTACAATAATCCTAATCGTCAACAACAACAACCACCACCTCCACCTCCTATTCACACTCAAGTACCAGACCACCGAGGCAGTCCACATCACCCACAAGCAGAGCCAAGTTGAGGCTATGTTTCAAAGATTTAGTTCAAGCTCAAGGCTAGAATCGATGCTAATATAGCTTTAGCTTTGTGAGAAGAATAGATATTAAATGAGGACATCGAGTTGGTCGAGAGGATTTCGGGATGCTATGAGTGAGTTTGATCCTAGATTTGCTGAGATATCTGCTAGACACCCCTATAGTCAGCCTGACCCATATACTATGCCAGATTGGATTCTGCCGATTTCACCACCTGTTATTTATCAGGACTATACGCCGTCATCCATAGGACAGGGTGGTATGTTTACAGGTACACCAGGGACATCCTTGGGCATGGGAGGAGTGACTTCTGTAGCAGATGTGACAGCAGGATTTGGTTCATTTGGTCTTCAGGGATCAGTTTCTATGTCGACGATGAGGACTGAGACATCATTTCGAACTTCTGTATCGGATCCACAGCAGTTCAGTTATGGTATTCATACGACGCAGTCGCAAGGAGCTGATTTTACTTCGTTACTATCTACATTTGGATCATCGTCATCTCAGTACGACCTTACTGGTGACATTGATCTTAACTATGATGAGGACGAGTGATTTCTTTCTTTTTTGTATAACTATCTACTTATGGTTTGCCTTATAATCTTTTATATTTGTTGTGTACGTTAAACGTTTGATGCACTCTCGGGGTAGTGCACGTTGTTACGTTGTTATCTTTTTCGTAGTTTTCGGATGTTTTTAAATTTTTTCCCCCACGTTTTAGAAATATGCAGACTCTATTGTCAGAAAATAAAAGCTGGATCAAGCTAGAAATTGAAATATCTCTGACTGAGCACTATTTGACCGGCACGCGCCGGTTGGTGTCCGGCACGCGCCGGTGTAGTGGGCTGCAGGATCTTCTCAGGATATTTCCATTTCAGTCCAGCTTTGCCTATAAAAGGAAACAGATGCAGCATTCCTAAAATGCTCATTCCCTTCCTTTGCCTTTAATTCTCTTGCTATAAAGAGTTTAAAATGTCCGATCATTCGTCCGTAAACAGTTATTCACCTCCACATACACCAAATTCTGTCATTCCAAATCCATTTTTTCATCAAATCCCTTACGAGCCTATGTATGCTTCGGTTCACAACCCTTATATAAGTAATTTCAATCACCACCGGTGTTGATTGAAAGGGTTTAAATTTCGAAAGGTTGACAACTGGGCATTTACGAGGATGGATATAGATGGGTGGGACTATTTTTGTCGTATGCCGAGAGGTAGGATTAACGTTATTGTGGTAAGAGAATTTATTCAAGATTTTTGAAGCTCATATTGTGCGTTAACACGATGCATTCTACGATGAGAGGAGTTGTTGTTCCTTTCACTTCTACCAACATAAATCAAATTTTCTTGATTCCACCACCAAACTTCACCCAGTCATTTTGAGTACCAATGGAGATTGGATACCATTAACGGTTTTATTACAAAATATTCGGAAGCTTGTTCACTCTTGTTCTACAATTATGATTTTGATCAAAATGTCTCTACGACTGCTTTGCTTCCCCATCTTAGAACGTGGAAGCGATTCATCAATTCACGTGTTTATCCAACTGTTAATTTCTCGGAAGTTAGTGATGATGAATTGATGCTTCGTATGCGATTACTACTCTGGAGTGTTATAGACGGGAAGTCTTGATTCGAGAAATCAACTGTGAGTTTTGCGTTCGGAAGAAGACCGAATTATCATCCTTTACCATTTGGATGGTTGATTTCTAGGTTATGTGTTCGTTTGGCAAGGGTTCGGAAAGAGCTGACAGATGAATATTTTCCACTCGTATTCCTCGTGTTGGGCTTTTACCAGTCGATATTCCGGGAGGATCGTCAAGTGGTGAAAATTAGATAACTATGTTGGTAGAAAAGAAGGAATAAAAAAATCATAAAGTAGTAATGGCACGTTAGTATAAGTCACAATAAATTAAAATAACTTAGTTTAAAAATTAGTTTAACTTAATTTATGGTTTTCTAGTTTAACACTCTAGTAGTTTTAAGTTGTGTTTTAGTATTGTAATATATTTGCATGTTTTTAATTTATGTTTTTAAATGTTTTTCTTTTATATTATATAAACGCTCAAATCTATTTGACACCTAAAATAATCTACTATGATAGAATTCATTTTATTTTCTAATCCAAATTTTTACTACTCATTAGCCATCGGGACGATGCCAATTGTAAGTGGGGAGTAGAGATTGGTTAGTAAATAAATTGAATTTAATACATCAAATAATTACACACTTAGTTTAATAAGCAATAATATATAATTATCTCGATAAAATGATATATTTGGATAGAATAAATTTTTAATTAAGTAAAGTAATCTTGATATATTATTCTTATATTAATTATGTCTATTTTAGATTTTTAATAAGATTTTAAGTATATATATCTTGATAAATATTATGAAATATTTTTTTTATGAAATTAGACAAAAGTTACTTATAATTATAATGAAATTTTAGAATAATTTTCTTTTCAAGGCAAAGTATGAAATTGGAATCGGATTAGGGATGATGAGATTTTTGGCATAACTTTGATAAACCAGAGCCAAATAAGCCTACCCGAACATAATTTCCAATTTTGTCCCCACTCACCAGAAGTGATCAAGACTCACAAAAATAGCCATTATTATTAACTAGAAATTACTAACCTAACTTAATAATGGTCTACATTTCTTTGAAAATCCCATAAGTTTAGTATGTATTTATGGATAGCGGTGACAACATCGAAATTTGATATATCTTTGAGATTGAAATGAATGTTATTCGGAAGGCGAGTTTGTTATCAAATATGGTTATTCTCTATAAATAAAAAAAAAAATATAATAATAATAATAATAATAAAAATAAGAAATGAGTATTATAGGTATCTTTTCTGCTTTTGATCGACAACCCAAAAATAAAATATCGATAAGTCGCATCGATGATAGTAGTCCAAATTAGGGTATTATCACGAAATGTCCTATTCTTTGGGAATGAAGGTATATGCTATAAATCGATAAAAAGAAAATGTCGAATCAAAACTATCAAGAATTATCACGAGTTTAAAGAAACCGGATTCGTGATTTTTCGATCGAAAGAGTAGTACTCCGATCAATCTTGATAAAGCAATGCCTATGTTCTTAAGTTCTTGTTTATGTAAAAAAAAAAAAAAAAAGAGAAACCATATTTTGGAAGTTATTAAAGTTGAAAATTGAAAACAAAGGTCGTGAGTGTTCTTGATTGAGAAATTTTTGATCGGAGAGATGAAGGTAAAACGCATGCGACTTGCTTCTATCTCTTTTGATTTCCTTTGTTATCCTTTTCGATTAGCCAACTACCACGAGCACGAACGTTACAAGCCAATTTGCCAACTACTTGACTTAGTCATTGATTCCGATAAATCATACAGTGGAGATTAAAAAGTTGTTCTAAATATTTTATTTATACTTATAAAGTAATTCATGAAAATTTCATTTAAATAATATTTTATAACTAGTTTATTAAGTTATATACATTTTTTTATCTTCTTAATATCTTAGATAGATGAAAATAATATAATTGTAATATTGACAAAGATAACGTTACTAAGTTAGGAATTTATTCTAGAAGAATTATATTATCGCTATTTTGCTCGAGGACGATCAAAAGCTAAGTGGGGAGTTGTGATGTATGAAAAATATATGATCAAATTATAAGACTTTTTATTATTATTTTATGATATTTTAGTATAATTTCATATAAATGCATCGAAAACTTATAAAAATCATAGTTAGTTATAATTAGATGCATAAGTTATAAAAACGATAAAAATGATGTTTTTTTGTCGATTACGTTTGGTGTTTCATTGATATTATTGCGAGGATCGGATGTTTACCGAGATCCCAAATTATGACATACTTTGAAGTATAAATCATGAGTTTTGTGGGATAAAAGATTATGCCAAAATCTAACAACTTTGAACAGGATCAATCATCCTTAATGTTTCTACCGTAACTCATCTTCAACGGACATTTGATCTAACTTAGAGGCATTTTCAGAGAAAAAGTCCTTGATGAAAGTTGTAGGCCTTCAAGAAAGATTTCCAACGACTATCAAATCATGTCAATCTGAGGTCTACTGACTCGAGATAGGTTTTTACTGAACATCGATATGTTGTATGTCCGCACGCTTACTTTGAGAAGGCCGAATATTGCAGAAAAATCTCTGAAACTGGGCCCACAAATCTCTGACAAGGGAATATATACTGTGTAGCCGGCACGCGCCGGTTGGTGTCCGGCACGCGCCGGCCTTGTGGTACACTCTATAAATAGACCTCAATTGCAACCATTTTGAAGTGTACCAATACATATATCTCTCTTCTATATATCTCTATAGTTTCGTTTTGTTGTTTTTAGTTAAATAAAAGTCAGAACGGCACTCTGCCGGAATAATCTTCAGTAGTATAAAGTCTCGTTATAATGCTTAGAGGATGTATCAAGGCTCATTGATGTCAAGGAGTTGCTATTTCCGGATGATACAACTCGAATGCTTCAATTGTAACCAGTAACTTTTCTAATGTATTTATGTTTATGTATTAATTATAGTATCTATATTTTAGTTATTATGTTGTTAGGCTAAACTTAGTATCTAGCCAAGATATGAAATTGGATTAGTATTATCTTTTTAGGAAATGGATGATGACTATACTAAAATTGGATAAAAATCGGTTATAATGAATCTCTTTCTATATTCGTATTGAATTAGCTACTTGATATGAAAGAATTCATAATCTAATTATGAATTGACGATCGTAGTTAGGTTATGAACTCGTTAATAGAAAGACCGGAGGGTAAAATTGGCCGAGTGAAAACGTGACAACGGAATCCGATTTCCTAAACCGGGGGTAGATTTGTTTCGGGAGAAACAAATTCTTATTGACATATGTACTCAAGAGATTATTACGTTTAATTCGTTTGTTTAATTGACATACCTTAAAATTGGCCGAATGACAAAACGGGAGTGACCCATGCTTGAGGATGACCTTGGACAAATGATTGGACATATGACAATTTCAGATGCTCGTGTGAGGATGAATTGTTTAGTTTAGGAGTGCACCGTTCCGTATAATTGATTTAACTTAAAATAATGATCGAGCACATCTAATTTCCACTAGAAAGATATAATCATTCAATAACATATTCTTGGCTAGTCTCTAATTATAATATCTATCTCCCTCCCCTAGATATTGTTTTGGTACCTATATATATTTATATCTATATATATATGTATTGATATATATATATATATATATTTATATACTTATATATATCTGTTTTAGTTTTATGCTTTGTTAGTTTAGAGTTTGGTTGGATGATAAAATTGCGACTTAGATTGAGATAATAATAGTTTCTCGGTGTTTAATCACACGGTGAATTACCAAGTTTTCCCTGAGGATCGACACCTGACTCACCATACTATCACTACAATTTGACCCGGTACACTGCCGGTTAGGATCTGTATAGCCTAGGTAATGTCCGTCGACTTTCTTATTTGTTTCCAAGGTTAGGTTTAGGTCTGTCATTAAGTTACAATGCTATTGATCATGAAGTATTTATCAGGTATACTACATTACAACGGCCATATTCTGTTATAACAGAATGAAGAAGGAGTTACAACAAAATAAAATGGTTTCTAGATTCAGTTTTAAGATTCTTGGATAAATTCTTCTAGTCTGCTAATCTCTACTGAGCTGAATTCTTCTAGTCTGTTAACCTCAACTGAGTTGAATTCTTCAATTCTGTTGATCTGATCACATTTTTTCTGATCGTCTCATCTAATCATCACACTCGAATCTTCTTAGATGAATATTCTTAATTATGAGTATGTGCACATGTTCTTGCATCCAACACTACTTCATTAAGATCAAATACGTGAACACCCCCTCGAGCTTAGAGTGATCAACAAAGAAGCTTGCACATCATGCTTGATCCAACACTACTTCATTCAGATGAAGCTGGTTGAAAAAAAATCAAAATCCCAATCTGATTTAGCATATAAGAAAAGGTAGGAGAATCAAAAGCCTTAGTTAGGATATTATCCAGCTGTTACTTTGTATGAATTGCCATTAATTTGACTAACTCGTGTTTGATCTTCTCTCTAACCACATTACAGTCAATCTCAATGTGTTTTGTTCTTTCATGGAAGTCAGGGTTGTGTCCAATTGATGAGAGACAAATCGTCACTCATTATCATGACATTTTATCCCTATTTCCAATACACATTTGAGTATTATTGCACCAATTCGAGCTATTATTTTCTTAGTTTCATCCGAATGTGTAGATATTAATTATTATATAAAATATCATATTTTGATAGTTTTGTACCGGTTATATTAACCGGAGCATCGTGTCGGGTTTACGCTTGGTATTTTGATGTTGTATTGTAGGATTATAGGTTGAACAAGACCCCGAGTGATGACACGTGTCGAGCATTAACACGTCTTTTGAGGGCTAGAAGAGTATGCCGGAAGCTATCGGATTCAAACGGATCATTTGTCTTTTGTGCTTTTACCATAGTACATCTTCAATGGACATTTGACCCACCTTAAAGGAATTTTCTAGAGAAGGATCCTTCATGAGAGTTGTAGATCGGGAAACTATATTTCAAACGCATCTTTAATCACATCAATCGGAGCTGTACAACTCAAGTTATGGCCATTTTACGGAGCTGTTGGAAGAATATGGCGCACGCAACTTATAGTGGCGCACACCAAACGTCACTGTAGCTATACAAAGAGTTTTCCTACATAATTGGTGCACGCCAAACATATAATGGCACACGCCAAGCGTCACAGATAGCAGAATTTCAGAATCTAAACCCTCTTTTTGGATCTAATTTTCCAACCAACCATTTTCCATCTTCTTCCCCAAACCTCTCTTGGCTCTTGGAGACACCACCGCCCCAAGGGGCTCTTCTAGCCAAAATTTAGATCTTAATTGCAAGTGTAAACATTAAGAATTCTTGGTTTGATCTTTAAACTACTTTGTTTGGAGCAAGATTGACACTTTGTGTATCAAACTCTATTGGAGGCTTTTGAAGTTGAATGAAGTTTTCTATTTTTGAGTTCATAGTTTTTTGTTGGTAAATTCTTAACTTTTACTTTGTGTTAATTGCTCTCATTGGTATGAATGCTAGCTTTCACATGTTGGTGTTTATATTCATGAGTGGCTAGTTCTACACTAGCCAAGATTATGTAGTTGTGATAGTTTAATCTCTATTGGTTGATTGGGAATGTTAGTTTGCATTTCATAGTTTCATGGGTTGTTGTTATCTTTTCCTATTTTCATTGTATTGCTTGTTTGTGTTGGATTGATCACCTAGCACACACACACACACACACACACACACACACATAGTTGAGACCGAAAGGAGATGCTAGGTGTGGGAGAAGGAACATGAAAACCGGAAGGTAAAATTGACCTTAATTGGAATTTGATTTCTTATCCAGGGGTTATTGTTCATTTATTGCACTCAAGAACTTAATTTATCATGTTGAATCATTAGGTCTAGGGTTCTAAGACCAAGGAGGATACATAGAGCAATTTCATACACTCGTGTGAGGGGGAATTGCTAGCTTAGGAGTGCACCGATAACACACACTTGAACACCATTCGAAGGTTGGTAGGTAGTTCATTCCCATGATGCTAATAGTGGTTTGCTTGATCAATGCATTATCTTGGCTAGGTCTTTTATCATTTTATCACCCTTTTTAGCAGTAGATTCTTAGATACATTTACTTTCTTGTTTCATTGCAAATTAGATCAAGATAATAATAGCTTTTCGGTGTTCAACCTCACAATCCTCGTGGATACGACCTTGACCACTAGACTAGACTACAATTGACTCGGTACACTGCCGGTGAGATTGGACATCTAGAAAAGTCAGATCACCAATGTGAAAAGCACTGGCATTATCATTAAAGAGATCAACATGAGGTTGAACTGGTATCTTCAGATCTTGCAAAATGTATACAAGACACTGAATTGCATAAGTGGAATCAACCCTTGCTCTATATTCAGCCTTTAAATAACTTCTAGCAATTCTTGTTTGTTTATTAGCTTTCCAAGAAATGGGAGCATTCGTTAGAAACATTCTATATCCATAGATAGACCTCCTAGTTTCAGGACATCATGCTCAATCATTGTCAGTAAACCCTTTCAGACTGAGTTTGTTCTTAGCTGGGATGAAGATTCATTGCCCTGGATTAGCCTTCAGATATCCGAGGAGCCTATGAGTCGCTTTCATGTGATTTTCAGTTGGGGTGTCAAAAAACTAAGTTGTTGAACTGCAAAGGCAATATCATGTCTGGTAAAAAAGTGAGGTAAATTAGTTTCCCAACCAATGATCTGTAGGCAGTATTGTCACCTAATGGAGATGAATCCTCATGTTGCAAAGTTTAATTAGATTTTATTGGAGTTATAACATGTTTGGCACCCATAAACTCATATTCTTGCAAAAGATTCAAGGTGTATTTCCTCTATGAAATTGAGATGCCATTAGGTGTTCTAGCAGCTTCAATTCCTAAGATATATCCGAGTTTACCAAGATCCTTGATGGTAAACTGCTTGTGTAGGTGATCTTTGACTTATTGTATATGATTCAGATCAAGACTAACTATAGTAATATCATCTATATAAACCAATAAGGCAATGCATGACTTGCATGATCCTCACAGTGAACAAAGCGTGATCATGTTTGGATTTGAATAAATCCCTAACTTTCCAAAGATACTGTGAGTTTCCAATTCCATTGTCTACTAGCTTGTTTCAATCCATATAATGACTTGACTAATCTACAGACCTGATTTGGTTTATCAGACATAAAACCTTGAGGAACTTGCATGTATACTTATTCATGTAAGTCTCTATGAAAAAAGCAGTGTTGCCATCCATTTGATGTAGATTCCAATTGTTGGATGTTGCAGTTGCTAACAGTGTTTTGATTGTTGTGATCTTCACAACTGGAGATAAAGTCTCTTGATAATCAATTCCATATGTCTGAGTGTAGCCCTTTGCTACCAGTCTGGCCTTGTACCCCTTTACTAATCCATCAGGCTTATATTTTATCTTATACACCCATTTGCACCAATAGGCTTTTTTCCAGGTGCCAAAGTAACAATTTCCCATATGTTGGTATTATAAAATGACTCAATCTCCTTCAACATTGCCTCCTTCCGTTCATCATGTTTGATTGCCTGATTATATGTCTGTGTCTTAGTGACTACATAAATTGCACTGACATACTTGGGATATTCGGGTCATTGAACTACTTTCATTCCCTTGGATAAAATCGTTTGAGGAAAGAACGTCTTTCACAGCTGAATGCGTCTATGGGAGGCTCGCTCCAGGCAGGTTCGGATCACTTACAATACATGGCTCTACGAAGGAAGGGGTTGGGTTAGGAGCGTTTTCAATATGATTATTTTCCTTTACGATGAGAAACAACCGCTATTAAAAAGAAGCGCGAGAACATGGATTATAACTCCTGACCTACGCTCCGGATATCACCAGCTAGATTTAAGATAGGGGCCGGGCGGGCAGTGAAGGCTCCGTTGAGAGTCTATCCAGACTCATGACTTGATTCATCAGATGAAGGGTCTTTACAACATTGGCTTCTCCTTGATAAAAATTCGGTGTCTTTCTGATCTTTGTAGACTTCCTTAATTGAAGTGGTTGTGAATGTGCTTGGCTAGCTGGTTTTGGTCCTCCACTGGATTTCTCAGCTTGATCTGATTCTCTACTGGATTCCTCTACAAAGTGACTCAGTTGATCCTTGAAGCTTTGTATAATATGCAACGGTAGTGGCATATCTGTGGTGCACTTAGCTTTTCCTAGAACCTGCCTGAATAAAGGTAAATAAGTCTTATGGAATCGAGTATTTCTAGCAACAAAGATATATTCCAAGAGAATATCTCCCTTGGAGGTGTTTGTATTTCCAAGGTGAACACAAGTTCTGCATCTAGAATCAAAGTTTGTTCTAAAACGCTGAAGAGTGTAGGAAAAAACCAAACAACCAAAATTTTTAAACACAAAATAAAATGGTTTCGACTCATACAACACTTCAGAAGTAGTGCTTTCTTTCAACAAGGGTGTCGATGTATCATTGATAAGTTTAACAACATGTAGCAAACAATAACCCCGATACTCAATGAGTAGATTACCCTGAAACCTCAAACCTTTGGATACATTCAGCAAGTGCTGATGTATTCTTTCAACAGTGCCATTTTGTTCAGGTGTACTTACACATGAAGTCTGATGAATGATGCCATGCTGTTCATAAAAGGATCTTAGCTGAAATTCAGCACCATTATCAGATCTGATAACTTTTAGAACTTTATTGAATTGAGTGGAAACAAATTTAACAAAATATTTAACCATATCAGAAGATTCAGACTTCTGTCTCACATGTAAAACCCAAGTAAACCTACAAAACCCACTAACAATAATGAGAAAGTATTGTTGACTATTCACAGTGGGATGCCTAAATGGACCCTAAATATCTACAAGCACAAGGTCAAAAATAGAATTAATAACAATTATGCTTAATGGAAAAGGCTTGTTCTTCAATTTTTCCATGTGACATACAAAATACAAGTCATGTTCACAGAATTTTACATTAGATGCATAAGAACTAATGACTTGCAATCTATTATTTGGTAGATGACCTAATCTATAATGCCAAAGAAGTTTCTCATCTACAGTATCAGATGGGCATCTACTCTCTACTGAATTACAAACATAATTGGATACATATGTGTTAGTAACAGATTTTTGAATCATAATGTAAAGGCCTTTATGCATCTCAGTTGAACCAGCAAGACCGACAATATCAACCTTCTCTGCACTATATTGTGGAAAAATTGGCTTAACGAGAATGAAGCCCTCTTCGAAGGAAATAAAATCTCCATCTCACACACGACCATTTAGGCCCATGCACTCCTCGATGCGTACCTCCTTGCCTTATAGACTGAAAAACCACCCCATAACAATGCCTTAATTTCACATACCTGGATCAAACCAATTCATTGGAGGGTCAAGATCAACATTGACGCTGGCTTCCTCAATGGACTTGTTTCTGTCGCTCCAATTATCAATAACCATGATGGTCAGATTCTCCACGCTGCTTCAAAAACTCTTGGGAGACTTGCTTCCTCGGAGAATGTTGAACTCTTGTCCATGGAATTTGGTGTTTCAGAAGCAAGAAAGATTGATTTAGACCGGACACTCCTCGAATCTGACGCTTCTCTTTACGTTGCAAGAGTCCAATCGCAAGACGACAATCTCTCAACTCTAGGCTCCATTGCGGTTGACATTCAATCTATATATTTTCTACTTCTTCGACAATTAGTCAATGGCTACCCATAAACTTGCCCGTCTAGGTTGCCACCTACCAGACGGTTGCGCTTCCTATTGTAACCGGAGATCTACTTGTCATCTCTGCTATTTAGACTGTTTAAACGTATCTAATATAAATTTCCGATTTACCCTGTTAAAAATAGGTTTTTAACTGTCCTAATGATTTTCCTATTTTCCTATGGGAAACTTGAAAAAATAACTTAAAAAATTAATTATTTATGTGATATGCCTAAAAATAATCATATTTGAAAAAATGTCTGAAAAACAATTCGTAGCGATTACGTAGCAAATCGGTAGTGAATAAGCAACGAAATACTTTTCAAACATATTTTTCAAATGTTATTATTTTAAAGCATATCTCATAAATAATTAATTTTTAAACATATTTTTTGAAGTTTCCTTTTTCCTAACCATGGTGAATCATTAGCCTATCAAAAAAGCAAAAGGTAAAATTGTCTCAGCCACCTGCCCATCACTGACAGCCCTTTTCCTTCTTCAAATAGTATCTTTTTTGTCCTCATTATTACACCCCAACTTTTCAATATTTCAACATTCCCACGTAAAATTCCACATGAATTTACTTTTTTCCGTCATTTTCACCATTAACAACTTCAATTAGTACTTTAATAACAAATATACTACTAAATAAAGTAGTGCATTCAATGGCTGAAACCCAAACATTTGACCGAGGATTTTTAATCCATTTTTGAACATTCTCCAACCCACATCCCTCCCCTCCCCTACTCCCCAGCCCCCCCCCCCCCACACACCCCATTACCCACCCCACTCCATCACCATTTGTTTATTCAAACCTTTTCCGGGTTCGCAAATTGTGGTGTTGTTGATTTTTCAAGTGCAACCTTGTCTTTCTATTTGTGTGTGTGTGTTGAATTTCATTTTCATAGTTGTAGTAGTCAGGTTCTGGGTGGTGGGGAGTTTTGTGATAAATAATATTAGGACTGCTGGAATTCAAGTGTAAATAATTTGTGGATGAGAGAAGCTAGCAAGTAAACTAGGGTTTTGACTTTGGAGCTGGCTTCTTTTGACTTTGTTGAATAGATAAGCGGTGGGAGAATTTGTGGAGAAATGTCAATAATGGTGTTCAGAAGATGATAAATTTGAATCTACTGTTCTGGTTTCATTGGCAGGGAATGTAATGGACCGTTCTTTAGCTTCTGCGATCTCAAATTCGATTCTGCTGTTTTTGATTTTATTGTTTCCTCGATTTTCACAAGTGTCCTCAAACGCAGAAGGTTAGTTCCTTGCATATTTGGGATATTTTCAATACTTTTTTTTTTTTTTTTTTTGTTGTTGTTGTTGTGATTAATCTGTGATTCATGGTAAGTTGACTTTCCTCTGCTTTGATGATAAACTGATTAAGGTCAAGTAATGGGAAAATTATGGTTCAAATTCATATGCCTATTGTTACATGAATTGCTGTTTCAAATCTATGAATAAAGCTGTACATAATCTATTTTGTTTCATATGGTAATATTTTGAGAAAAGGGTAATGAAGTGCTTTGTAGTTAGATTCATTCATTTGATGTTGTTAATGAGTTTGTTTGGTAAACTATTGGACCTTTCTGGTTATTATAGGAGATAATTGGTTTGTGAAGATTTGTGTTTTCGACTGACTCGGTTATGTTAATCAGGTGATGCACTGAATGCTCTGAAGACGAATCTAGCGGATCCCAATAATGTTTTGCAGAGTTGGGATCCTACCCTTGTCAATCCTTGCACATGGTTTCACGTCACTTGTGACGGTGACAATTTTGTTAATAGAGTGTAAATCCATGCCTCTTACCTTTTGTTTTTGATTATTAAGTTCTTGGTGTTGCAATTGATTTTATTTATTTTTTTTTTTTTTGGGTAACTTGTTTCATGGGCTTAGTGATCTCGGAAATGCCAATTTGTCTGGTACTCTCGTTCCACAGCTTGGCTCGCTCCAAAAATTGCAGTATCTGTAAGTTGTTTTCTCCGTAGATTTAGCTCCCTGATTGTCTTGTTACATATGTATCCCCTTGTTAGTAACTGTTCTTAGGTGTCTACGTCTTATGCTGATACGTGTTCTTCTTCTTCTTTGTATACTTCACAGGAACTTTACAGTAATAACATAACTGGAGGAATTCCTAATGAGTTTGGGAACTTGACAAGTTTAGTAAGCTTGGATCTCTACCTGAACAGTTTGACTGGTCCTATCCCAGTGTCATTTGGCAACCTTCAGAGATTACGTTTCTTGTATGTATCGTCTCTTTTCCTTCTTCATGAGTGTTTAGATGTCTTTGAAGATGTTGACCAAAATGTCCAAAGACAAGACTTAATGTTGACACTCACAAGCATATTATCTTTGTTTCTGAAAATATTTTGCTGATGCTGATGGGTGCCATTCTCTAAACTGAATAGGCGTCTCAACAATAATACTCTGAGTGGAACAATTCCTGTGCCGTTGACTACTATCAACACACTTCAAGTTCTGTAAGTGGAAGCTAATGCCGTAGCTGTCATCGAATTCACATTTACTTTTTGCCTTTGACTCCATCTCTGTGTTTGGATCGATGCATTATTGCCTTCTCCTGCACTCAAATATAGATGTAATTCTAACTCATGATGGTTTTATTCATTGCCAAGTCATGTTTTGTTGCTCCGGGTTTTTTTTGTTATTTGTTCTGAGGTTAATAGGTATTATGTTGTGATATGCAGGGATCTGTCAAACAACCATTTAACAGGGAAAATACCAGTAAATGGATCCTTTTCTTCTTTCACTCCTATCAGGTTAGTTCTCGGCTATAAGATTGTTGCGGCATTCAGTTGCAGCTAATGCTGATTTATAAGCTTTTTTCTTTACAGTTTTGCTGGCAACCAATTGGATCAGCTACCTGTTTCTCCACCCCCTCCGGTTTCACCTACAACTCCATCTCCCCCGTCAGGTTTACATTTTTTGTTTTTTATTTTGCTTTATAGTTTTGTGTTAATGAATAAGATGAATAGCTTACCTTAACCATGTTCTTCCAATTTTTCTATAAAAACACCATGTTCTTCCAAGTGTTAGAACTTCGAAGTCACACATGATCACGCTGTTAATGCTCCAAAACCAACAAACACATGCATGTATACATATTGCGCGTCTTTAATGGCACAACACCAAATCCACCGTTCAAGTATATATGTATTTGTGCGTGTGCATAGAGAATCACCCACTTTTGATATATATATATATATATATATATATATATATATATATATATATATATACTTGATTTGTTTCTGCTGATGCTAAAACTAATCTTTTGGCTTGCCAAAAATGTTGCGATTAATGATGTCCAATTGCCTTTTCAGTGGGAAACAGCGCAACTGCAGCCATTGCTGGAGGTGTTGCAGCAGGTGCTGCACTCTTGTTTGCTGCACCTGCAATTTTACTTGCTTTGTGCTTAATGAAGGAAACCAGAGGATAATTTCTTTGATGTTCCAGGTTACAGAGCTTATTCTTTTTGAGTCTTGTTTGAGGAGATCATATTCTACTGGTTTGTATTTTTGTTAACTTGCCAACTCACCTAAAAGGTCAAGTTGTGAAGAAGAATCGTAATTTATACTTCATATCTTAACACGCCGTTCGCCTAAAAGCTTAAGTTGTTAAGAAGTGTTGTTGTAGTAAACTAGTATTTTGTTCGTTGTAGCAGAGTTAACAGTACCTCCGTCCCTAAATAAGAGTCATTCAGCTTAAAAAATTTATCCAACAAATTTACATACTTTACAACCATTGCACTGATGATAGTCAAAGGGTATTTTAGACTTTATGAACAAAAATTTATGACTTTCATCCACTTTCTTAATCTGTGTGAAAACTTCTAAATCGATTCTTATGGAGGTAGTAGTTTTTTTTTTCAAAGGGTATTTTAGACTTTATGAACAAAAATTTATGACATTCATTCACTTTCGTGTGAAAACTTCTAAATCGATTCTTATGGTGGTAGTAGTTTTTTTTCCGAATAAACAGGGCAAGAGGGGTTTGAACCCATGACCTCATGCTCCAATACCATGTTAAATTACCAACTCATTTAAAGGCTCGAGGTGCTATGGAGAAATTTAATTTATACCTTTATATGTTAGCACTATTTAACAACCTTTATCATGTTTCATTTCTTTCTCTTGCAGCCGAGGAGGATCCGAAGTTCATCTTGGTCAGCTCAAGAGATTTTCCTTGCGAGAACTGCAAGTCGCAACTGATAATTTCAGCAACAAAAACATACTTGGAAGAGGTGGATTTGGTAAGGTTTATAAAGGTCGGTTAGCCGACGGATCTCTGGTTGCAGTTAAACGACTTAAAGAGGAACGTACTCAAGGCGGTGAGCTACAGTTCCAAACAGAAGTTGAGATGATCAGCATGGCTGTGCATCGAAATTTGCTTCGATTACGTGGCTTTTGTATGACTCCTACTGAACGTGTGCTCGTTTATCCTTATATGGCTAATGGAAGTGTTGCATCTTGTTTAAGAGGTATGGAGCATCACACGCTTGTTTGTTTTTTTTATCGTTATCAAAGCAGATTTTTGAAACTTTGAACTTGTGAACAAAATCTGCCTGTATACTACATTTTCTATGATTAGAAATTGAATGAAAGAAAATCGCATGTCACGTTTTGACCATTCCGAAGGGTCAAATGACACTGGAGACCATTAAACTTTCATGATCGTAACATTTTCGCCCCTAAACTATTTTTTTTGACAAGGTGGTCCCGAATCATTTTTTTGGGTAACATATCTGTCCCTAATCATTTGAAAATGATCTATATTGGCCCTTACAGTATTATGAAAAAACCATTTTTTGATCACACATTCACACCATTGCATAGCCCTCGTTTCCAAGATTTCAACGAATAAATGACATAAAAACGGGAGTTCAAAATCATCGGCAATTTGCGATCAAAGTTGATCTCGTATTGCAATCAAAGTTGAACACCATGATTTGAAACCTGTTTTATGCCGTTTGTTGCGTTGAACTCCTGAAAATAAGAGCAACGGATTGATGTGAAAAATGGGTTTTCAGTACCGAAATGACCAATCCATACTGATGTGGGGCCAAGTTTACTAAAAACATTGTGTAAGTTCAGTTTGTTTAAATAAAAGATCGAGGTCCAAAATGTTACTCTCCTAATAGTTTAGGGGCCTCTGGTGTCTTTTGCCCTTATTAAGATGATGTGCAGTTTCAGATTCTACCCCATATTTTCTTGTGATTCAGGTTCACTGCCTACAGATTTCATAATTTCATCCTGTTTTTTTGCTGATCTATTCGGCTGTTTTGAACTGTAAATCTGAGGATATTTTAGTAACTTGAAATGATGATACATTGTTGTAGAGCGTGCTGAATTACAGCCTGCTCTTGAATGGTCAAAAAGGAAGCAAATTGCACTTGGATCTGCAAGAGGGCTAGCTTATTTGCATGATCACTGTGATCCTAAGATTATTCACCGTGACGTCAAAGCTGCAAACATATTGCTTGACGAGGAATTCGAAGCAGTCGTGGGAGATTTCGGTTTGGCAAGACTTATGGATTACAAGGACACTCACGTTACAACTGCTGTACGTGGCACGATTGGCCACATAGCTCCTGAATATCTCTCCACTGGCAAGTCGTCTGAGAAAACCGATGTTTTCGGTTACGGTGTCATGCTTCTTGAACTAATTACTGGACAGAGGGCTTTTGATCTTGCTAGGCTTGCAAATGATGATGATGTCATGTTGCTTGATTGGGTAAGTATTCAGTATACGGGTCGAGTCAAACTCAATATCATACACCAGTTTTCTTAGTCATGTCAAGTTTGAGCTCTGGTGAGTATCGACTCGGCTCGATTGCCATTATCTGAGTATTGGTGAATGTATATATATACAGGTTAAAGGACTTCTAAAGGAGAAAAAGCTGGAGACACTCGTAGACGGTGATCTTCAAGGTATCTACGTAGAAGGCGAGGTGGAAGAACTGATTCAGATTGCACTTCTCTGTACTCAAAACTCTCCTACCGAGCGTCCTAAGATGTCGGATGTTGTAAGAATGCTCGAAGGTGATGGGTTGGCAGAGAGATGGGAAGAATGGCAGAAAGAGGAGATGTTCAGACAAGAATTCAACCATGCCCACCACACTAACACCGATTGGCTCATTGTCGATTCCACTTCAAATCTTCGACCTGATGAACTGTCCGGTCCAAGATAACAACACGCACGGATCGAAAAAAATTGTATTTGGCAATTGGCAAGATGTTTTTTTGTGTATATCGGTTCTCTCGTTTCTCTTGTGTAATCTGTATCTTGATGTGATTGAATTTTGTTCGACTCGTAAAGAATGTTTGTTGATAGGTTGTGCCAGAAGAAGACGTTGTGATAGTGGTGTGTGCAAAAGTCAAAGTGAAAAGAAAGCATATATGAAATAAAAGGACATGGAATGGAATGGAATGGAAGGCACACCCATTTTCCAGGTTTTCTTTCTTTGTTGTAAAATGTACTTTTTAAGTAGTGAGTTCTCTTTGTTATATATGAGAACAAAATGTAGACATTTTTTTGTTTGGTTCCCAAAAAAGATACTACTGTTATTTGTGTAGTTGTATTGTTGTATGGTGGTATACATGAGAAATGAAAGCTGTATTTTAAAGTTAAATCTGTACAGAGCATCCATCATTTTACTAAACTTTATAATGCACAAAATGCATATTCTTTTATTTGAATTATATTTTGTTGAGATTTAGTTGCTCTGAATGGAGATTTTTTATAATAGATAACCGTAGCGTTTTAGTCTGTGAAATAAAGAATAAGTTGGAAAAAAGAAGAAGTGATGCAAGTACTCTAAAACCAACAATTCCATACGTATAATAGCCGAAGTATATCTCCACTCAACTCTGTTGAAGGTCTTAGCTATATCAAGCTTTAAATCCGCATGCTCAATACACCTCGGAATCCCTGCATTCAACGAGTGAAAAGCCTCAAAGGCTGTAATACGTTATCCGTGATCAACCTTCTGGAGATAAAAACACTTTAATTGCACGAGACTACTTTGTCAATGACTCCCTTGAGTCCCTTCAAACGATTAACAAACTACTTTGATTGCACGAGACTACCTTGTCAATGACTCCCTCCAAACGATTAACCGCTCCCCGAGAAATCAACTTGTAGGCTGAGTTACAAAGGCTGACGGGCCGATTTTCTGTAATACGCTGCGGTTTCTTCACTTTGGGCAATAACATAATAAAGGTTTCATTAAGATGCAAAATATCAAGACCTCTACTCACAAAAGCTCATGATAACCGGGAGGACGGAACTCAGAAGGCCCAATAGAATCCTCATAACTTCCGCAGAAAAACCACATACATACCATCAAGGCGTAGGGCCTTGCGAGCCGGGAGCTGGGATAAAGCACACAACACCTCCGTGAAAGGATTTGACAACCGATACACATATATTGGAGAAGGTGTATGAAAATCCAAGTCGCCGGTTCGGCTGAGGGGCTGATATTCCATAATACGTTGCGGTTTCTTCACTTTGGGCAATAACGTAATAAAGGTTTTATTAAGATGCATAATATCATGATCTCCATTCACAAAAACTCATGATAACCGGGAGGACGGAACTCGGAAGGCCCTTCTGTAGAAAAACAACATACATACCATCAACACCTAGGGCCTTGCGAGTCGGGAGCTGGGATAAAGCACACAACATCTCCGTGAAAGGATTTGACAACCGATACACATCTACTGGAGAAGGTGTATGAGAATCCAAATCGCGACGAACCGGTTCTCCTAAATACCTTCAATCGCCTCCTCACTAGTCCGTAACTTGGGCATGCGCATTGGTAAGAGAGATATATGATTTGTGTAATACTCAAATCGAATCAAAATTAAACAATTATAGTTGAGTAGTGAGTAGTGAGTAGTGACTCGAGACGAGCTGAGTTGTTCTATCGCAACTCGCTCCGCCGTACTCCCGGTTGTAGAATGAAATCGGTGCGTGATTCAGTGGTCGGAAAGCGGCGGAACCGTCGTCGCTCATATAAGCAGCGGAAGCTTTTCAAGCGCCAAGGTATATATATTTTAAATAGCAACAATTTCGTGCAAAAAAACAGCTAGGGAACCAAAAAAAAAAAAAAAAGGATTGTGAATGGACTTTTTGAACATTGAAGCTTTTCGTTGCGCTTGTTGTTCATTGCTAATGCTTTGGATTTAGGTAGAATGCGAGAAGGATTGAGTCCGATTGTAGAGAAATACTGGCGTCAGAGATACAGTTTGTTCGAGAAATACGACCAAGGAATCAAGCTGGACGAAGAAGGATGGTTTTCTGTTACGCCGGAGAAGATCGCAATTGATCATGCTCACCACTGCCGCGGTGGCGACGTGGCCATTGATGCATTTACCGGCGTTGGTGGTAACGCCATTCAACTTGCCTCTGTGTATGTTTCAGATTCTGCTTATTTGCATATACTAATCGGTCGACTTGATTTCTGTTGAATTTTGCTCAGCTAACTCAATGTGCATGTTCATTGCTAGGCAATGTGATTGAACTTGATATGCTGAGTTCATTCAACATTCAACTTGTGCCTTCTAGTTTGGATGTTGTGATTATGTTTGGGTGACATACCTCCATGATTATGGTCTTCTGCATGGCATTCGAGCATTTAGAGCATCCTCTTCTTCCAGTCGAGTCTATTTCACAACTTATGCGAGTTCTTAGCTTACGAGTAGCCAACCTACCGATACATCATGCTTGCATCACACCAGAACGACCTTTAGTTGTCGATTCTTGAGTCAATACTCGACTTTCGATTCTCACAATCGACCTTCGGAAAGTGGCTTCTTTGACTCAAGAATCGAATTTCTGAGGGTTGTTTTGGTGTGGTGCAAAGGTAGTGTGGTGTACCGGTAGAATCGCGGTGGTGTGGTGCAAATAAAGCCCCCCTTACGTTTTTCCCCTATATTTTTCAACATTTACATGGAGATGAGTCTTGGGAAGAATTTTTACCTATTTTTGTAATAGGAAACAGGCTGATGATTAGACAACCTTATAGATTGTTCTAAACTTCAACTTGATGGGGATTGAGGATGATTTTAGAGGTTGCATTATTTCTTGGCTGTTTTGGTCTTTGAAGATCAATCTGACTGGCCTTTTTTTGGAATGTTTGTGATTCATACTTGTGGTACACACTTTCTTTTGATGCATACATTTTTCTGGGTTTCTTTTCGGTGTATTTAATGAGAGCGATTTCATGTGTTTGTATCAGTGCTTCATAGGGTTTAAGACGGTCTCAAACACAGTTATCTTTTTTTTGACAACTTGAACACAGTTAACTAATTGGCCTGCTTTTCCAATACATAATTAATGTAGAATTTTTTGTCTAAGTAGTTAATGTATATAGATATACAAGTATTATTCCGAAACCAGTATGCACTCAAATTTTTTTCGGGTTTCTGGTGAGAAGGTGCTCAGTGGTTGCCCTGACTCCTCAGCTAATTGTCAGGTTTCTGTGTTACGGCTTAATACTGACGAATATTTACATATTAGGTGTCGTCATGTTGTTGCGATTGACATTGACCCTAAAAAGGTTGAGATGGCACTCAATAACGCTACGATATATGGTGTAGAAGACTCCATCGATTTTATTGTTGGTGACTTTTTCCAGCTTGCACCATCTCTGAAGGTATAATTTTCCATTTACATGGTTGGAAATGAAATCCCAGTTTTATTCCAGATCTTCTTGTAGTGCAAATAGAGGCAAAGCTTGTCATGAATTGGCTCAGTTAGTTAATTTATCTTACATGATATAGTGTAATGAAGAACCATGTTCAAAGTGAGTAAAAACCGCCAAATAATGAATGAAAGGTTACCTGAAATGATGAGAAACCACAAAAAATGATGAAAACATATAGAATTTGTTTTGATATTTATCATTTGGTCGTTATAGTTTTATTATGTACAGTTTGGTCTCTTGAACTTTAATATTTACATATATGCCCTTTGTACCCGTATCATTTACTTTTCAAAATCTCGCACCTGCAGCATATTCCATATCTGTGCATCCGTATGACCGTATCCACGTATCCGTACCTGTGCAACCTGGATATGAACGCTCCCTATTTCGTTTGGTGGCCATAGAATAGAGGGTTCTCAAATCTCATAAGCTCTTGCCAATATATGCGTTCGTATTTTCTGGATCATTTGTAGGATCAATCTGCGATTGTGTGCGCTTACTCGTCCTTGATTAATTCCTCATTTCCTGAAGTCAGAATTGTTTCTTCTTGGTTAGGGGGATGTTGTATTGCTTTCACCACCATGGGGAGGTCCATCATATAAGAATGTACCGAGATTTTCTCTCGAGTTACTGAAGCCCAAAGGCGGGTAGGTAGTTATGCTTATGTGAATAATATGCGTTGGAAGATATATATATATTTTTTTGTGTACCCACTGATGCTGTGATAAGTTCTGAATGAACCTGTCTAATTGTGCAGGTATCACTTGTTCAATAACATCGTTTTTGCTGTGATAAGTTTTGATGAAACTAGTCTACTTGTGCAGGTATCACTTGTTTCAAACTGTCAGGGCAATAACACCTAACATTATTATGTACTTGCCACGGAATATTGATTTACTTGAAGTGGAACAACTTTCTTGGTTATATTCACCCCTTTGGATATGGAGGTATCATGTTTTTAAACGATGTTTACATCTTCTGTGGTTCTTTTTTGTTTCAATCAGATATTGTATCTATGCACAGGTAGAGGAAAACATGGTGGGGGAAATTTGAAGGGCATAACCGTGTATTTTGGTGATTCCAGATCGGCATAGCATAGCTTGGTCTTTCCTGTACCCATCCACTGTTCGAAGTTCTATTGCACGGGAAACTGTAGCACGGAGTGTCCTCGACAAGGAGGTCCACTTGCACCCAATCAAAGCACGGCAGGTGGCGATGCTGAGTGACAGACCGACAAAGACGACTTAAATTTATCCTCTCTATCGCATGGAAAATTCTTTCATGGAGAGTCTCTTTTGCACCAGACCGCACCAAACTATCAGATGAGTTCGTCTTTTATACACATGTCATTCATCCGACAGTCTGTTGCAATAGAGAATATATACCTAACAATCTCTCATGTTTCGTTTGATTATGGTAAAATCATCTTAACTTATGCCCCTTAGATTTGTGACAAAGGGAGTCTATGAAATGGTATATACTGCATATATATTAGTATTAAATTTTTTGCTTTAATTGAACAATTTATGGTGTATGGACCACAACACTGTTGTTTTAAGTATTCAAAGTGCAGTTGTTGGACTAGGATTATTGTTTTGCCAGTTAAGACTATAACTACCTTTGTGTCTCTGACATTCAAAAAGAAAATTCAAATGAAAAAAGAAAAAGGACTTTGACTTGTAATTATCATGAAATAAGTTGGTAGTTAAGTTAGCTATAACTATCAAGCATGTGTAGCAAAAGTGCAAAAGGAATTTAAGTCACCTAATAATGGTTTGGTCCCCTTTGGATTTCTAATTTCTATGGAACCAATTTGTTCAAAGTGTTGCAAAGATTGTTTTAAGTGATGCATGCAAGAATTATTCATGGTATTATTATGATTAAATATAGTATATTATTACAGAGGGAACAGGCTAACAGCTTTAGTGAGACTTTTGATGCCGTGGGACCCACTTTTTCATGAGTCTTACATTTAGCAGCAGTGGTCCTAGGTAGGCTTCATTGAAATGAAAGTAATCCCTCTCTCCCTTCTCTCTTGGACACTAAGTCTTGAAGGGTAATTTGATGCATTGTGATTATCCATCGTAACGAACCGTCGATCGGATCGACGATCGTGAACAAACAAAACCATTTTATCTTTTTCTACCCTCGACAGTCGTTTGACGGCTCGTTATAATACGGGGTCCCTGTGAAGTTTCCTAAGTCTTACTAACACTCTATGTGAAGTTATCGAATGAGAATGAATTTGATGGATGTTATGATCTATCCAGTGAGGACATCACGGGTTATTGAAAGGTACTTACGACGTCCCCCACCCCATAATGAACATAACTCGGTGGTTAAAGAGTTTGAGTGTTGTAATGACAATCTTGCTTTGAGCTGAGCTGTGGGTGTTCGACTCCTACTCTACTCTGGGCCTTATAGCAGAAAAAAAAGGTGTATATGCTGGCGTATCATTGAGACGGATCCGTCGATTTACATCAGCTATATAGTTTAGTTTTAAGGCCAGGTCGAGACAGTAAAAACCTTTTGACTTGATGGCCAACCTTTAATGAAAAAATGGTTAAACCCCCACTCCTCCTCGCTCTCACTTGGGATGATTGAATACGTTAATCGTGAAGCCTAGTGATCCATTAAAATCACGACTGCTTTATTATACCAAACAACTGAAAGAAGTATCTCTTTACGGGGTTTGAATCTACACACTTCAACTTAATGTCCGGTTTATGGCCAACATTCAATCAAATTGAAATGAATTTGAATACATGGAGATGCAATGGTCTGAGCTAGTTGCAAGGACACAGGACCCAGTCTTAAACATGCACTTATGCAGCTTGACTGAATGCATCCTTACAATCAGTTGCCACTTTGGATACTTTACATACATATCTTTAGCTTTTTTGACCACAACCCCCCCCCACCCCCACTCCCAAGGTGGTCCTGCTACATGAGCTTGTTCTGTTAAATTCAACATAGACTTGAGGAATTAATGCATTACCGGTCTCCTAGTTCAAAAATAAACCACTTCTATAACAGAGCCTATAAGATGGGGAAAATTTTATAATGCAACCTAGGGCAGTATGAAAGTTATCACAAAGTGGTATATATTACAACAATTCATTTTTAACTTCTCACATACGAGAAAAGTGTATTATGTTAAAAAGAGTAAACGAGAGGCTCTAATATATGCCACCTGGTATAAATTTCCTACGACCGTTGCACCATTGATAGATGGATTTTGGTCTTTTGACTAAGCCATTTTGTTATTAACAAATTCATTATTTAGAAATCTAATCGTGTAAAAATGAAACTATAGGTGCTTCGGTGGCACAATAGTATTTTTACCGTGACATCACACCGGAAAAAAAATCAACCATTTAAAAGATCCCTAGCTCACTCTAGAGTCGACTTTCACCTGGTCGATTGTTACAATCAATCCGTGGAAAGTTGATTCTCAGCTCTAGAATAATCAATCGTCATTCTAGTGTCAAAACAATAGATTTGGTAAAGGTGCCCCAAACCAATGGGATGCTTTATCTACAGCATCACGTTTCTACCGTGGTACTACACTACTTGCACACCATACTGAATCGATCTTAGAATATTCGATTATTGATAAACAACTTTCTTATGGTCGATGTGTTGATCGACCTTTTGAAAGTCGATTCCGGACATAAAAATCGACTTTCTGAAAACCGATTATGTTGTTATATGATGCCGCGGTAAGTTTAGGTGTGATCCATATAAAAGAAGTTCAAACTATAAATGTATGGTACTCTTAAAAGTTTGAACCCCACCACCATGTCCCTAGGGTGGAGGATGTAAATCGATGTATATGATTCAATGGTTCAGTGTACTACGGCTGCATTTAGACCTATTTTTGTTGAAAGATGACACTCCACACGAGATTCGAACCCAACGCTCCAGGTCTAGCTAGGCTAAGCTGTCACTGTAATCATTGTTGGTGGAATGTGTACTAGTAGAAATAGTTGTTAATAGTACAACTGTTTACCAAACATGAATACAAATTATACTGCATACTATTCAAACACAATAATTCAGTGGCTCTACAGCCAGTTTTTCTTCTTTCTACGACTGTGCCTGCTACAGAAAATGACAACTAACGTGTTGCCAACATCCAATGTATGGACACACACTACAACCTAACCCCTTGGTACCCCATTTTATACTCTTCATCCTAAAATCCACCCTTTACTAACCCCCACTCCCACCCCCACCCCCACCCCCACCATCAAAAGTCAACAGTATAATCATCATCATCATCAAACATTTCAAGAACACCCCACAAAAGCTACATGATGAAGTGTTATTGTATAATAGCTTGAGTTAGTAAACCGTAAGACTTACTGTGAAGTGTTTGTGTGTGGTTTTTCGTCAAACACCTTTTGTGCATGATTGTGAGACATGAAGGGTGCAAAGAAAATGAAGGGATTCATGTGCCAATCTCCATCTTCAACCGCAGTTTGCATGGCGAGTGAGACATTGTCTGTAATTGTTCCGAGAAGATCATCCAATGGTGCGAAATCGATGAATAATTCGAAATACATTCGGTTGGGAGAGCAACATAAGAGAAATGTTTCTTCGGATTCTGTAACGAAACCATCACTTTCTTTTCCGCTGAAAATTGATGAAGAAAAACAATCCCAAGATTTAGCTGCAAAAGACCAGGTCTTCTTCTAGCTGAATTTTTTAGAGTTAAAAGTTATTATTATTATTATTATTTTGATGAAAAATTGTAATTAAATAGCAGGTTGTGGTCATGAGGGTATCAATTCATTGTCAAGGCTGTGCTGGTAAAATAAGGAAGCATCTCTCAAAAATGGAAGGTAATTTTTATTTTATAACAGATATGAAATATGCACACATACATACTGCTTTGTTCTCGGTGAGGCTCGAATCAAGAAACCCGGATTATTCGAATCAAATCTTTCAGGTTATTTAAGCTAGGAACCTCCGGATTATGGGACCATAATAATTACCACTGGCTCATATCTCATCGGTAATGAAATGGAAGTATGAACATGCATAATTAATCGACATTCATTAAGTATTTGTGGCACTCTAAACTTTTACTTTCTTCTTGGTTTTCTTCATCATTTCCTCTTCTGTATTAAAATCGACATGCGCGGTTATTATCACGATGAACGACATAATAAATGTATCTCGATCGTTGATTATATTGAATCTAAATTGAGTATGACGTAAATTCAAATGATCAACGATATAGATAAGCAGATTGATTGTACATGGCATCGATTGTCAAGACGATCATTACTCTTAAAAAATCAATCAAAAGGGATTTGAATTAAATATAATAGTACGAAAATAATTGCATTTATTGATTTGATTTTACATAGATTGAAAATAAATGTTCGACATTACAAAGTCGAATGTTGATTTTAGATTCGACTTTCAAATTAAAAATCAAATATCGGTATGATATCCCAAAAGTAATTTCATTACGATAACCACCCACATTTTCCCCCTTAATATTCCTTTTGATCTTTACAAATTCAAATGTTGATTTTAGAAATAGAAAACATACTTTTCAAAGTTTTATCCTTTCTCCATTGAAGAAGCCCAAATACTTAAAATTTATGGAAGTAGCAAAAATACACTTGTTTTTAAATAGCAAGATAATACTTTAAATAATGTTATAGATGATAATTAATGATGCTTAGAAGTTAGAAATATATATCTCAAGCCATCTGGTAATTGTTTTTCATATACTTTAATTTTATGATGTATGTAAGCCTATGCTACATATCCACACTGGAGCATGGATCCTCTGCTGTAAGGTTTTCACAGCAAAGCATGCTGTGATTATAGGGGAAGGGTTAGTTGGGGGAATTTCAGGCAAAATATAATATAAAAAAAACCCACAATCCCGATTCATCCACACCGTACGATTCTACCAATCAACGAATTTCCTATTCTCTAGTCTCTACCATATGTTAAAATAATAATACTAGTACTAGACTTGTATATATATATTTGTGATATATGAGTAGTAGCTCAACTGTTGGATTCTTGTAATGATTGACATATATACTCATTTGGGAATCTTTTCCTCGTATTGTTGTTAAGTTTAGTTCATATGTAGCTATCTTAATTATTAATCAATGCTTCTTTAATTCAACGCTTTATTTAATCATATTTAATTAACACCAAATGAAATTAATGTGCATAGATCATAATAAATCATGCCATGTTATTTACACAAGTTTACTCGTGAAAAAGATTTTAACATTTATTCATCCTAATAATAACAATAATATTTTCTTACATGTATGATAATACGTTGTCGCGTTTCAATAGACTTCATTACGTGTTATTTTGGGTCATGCAATTTCCCGTGGAAACATTGATAAGCATTGTATATCGAAGATTAACACAACATGTTTTTATATCATTGATCAGGTGTAACATCGTTTAGCGTTGAATTAGAAAGCAAAAGGGTGATTGTAAGGGGACACGTGTCGCCGGTAGGGGTGTTGGATAGCATTTCAAAGATTAAAAAGGCTGAGCTATGGCCTTGCTCCTCATGAACAAATTAAAGGCATGTCTTATTAGAGTTTTCACCATGGCATTAGAGGAGGCCTTTCTGATTTCAATATTGCTCTTAATTTTATCAAATATTCCTCTAATTAAGGTGTTGTACTTTGTGTATCCTAATTGCATTTTGTTGTAACTCGGATTTAACAACATAACGGGACACATTATGTCACATTTCAGTCTCACTGTCACAAAATGAATGGTCTTGTTGACACATTTAAGTTGTGATATTCATTGTGTCAGAGTAGTTATAACATAAGCATTTATTCTTTTACCGGTTGGTAATGTGTCGCCAGCAACCAAATGTATATTCCTCTTGTTCCATGTTTTATTCGTTGCTAATTTCAAGCTGGCGTAGCAGTGCTACGGTCACAACAAGTAACATTTAGACATTGATCGAGATATCAGAGGCATAGCTATAGCTTCCAGACCGGGAGCGACCACCCCCATTGATCTTTTTCTTCTTGTATTTTTCTTCACTAAAACTTAATGCCGGATACGATTAGAATTACACTAACAAATCTAATCTTCTTCTTTTGAATACTCTAAGTATACATGTAGAAGAAAGATTTTTCCTGAAACCATAATATAAGTGGCGACCCATATGTGTCGAGAGAGATTATCGTTAGTATTCCTTATATAGGCACAATTAGGGCATCATAAAAGAATTGAGATCATTTAATTAGCCTTATGTCTTAAATAGACCATTTAGCCCAATTAGCATTTCTTCAATCTCATTAAGTAATAGTCTCCTTAGGGAACTCCTCACTTAATCATATTAAGTGGTAACCCAATTAGTAAATGCTTCACTTAGTTATATTAAGAACTTACCCCAAATAAAAAACATTTTCCTTATTTAATATTAATTTCAACGTATCACATAAATAATTTGTTTCAGATACTTAGTTCTCGAAAAAAAAAAACATTTTTTATTTATTTATTTATAATTTTGATGCTTGCAAAAAAAATGATTTAATCTCTTAATTATGCAAGTTGTATGACTATTTGTACAATTGTTTCCCAATTTTTTTTCGTTTTGTCAACGCTACGTGAAGGCATTTTCCCGCCAAAATTCAATTTTCTATCAAATTCAGCTTATCCTCCGACGACATAAGACTAAAAGTACATAAAGAAATTATTGGAGTGAAATTGCTGACAAAACAAAATTAAACATGATTAAAACCTTAATTAATCCAAGTTAAATAGACTAGTAAAACTCTACATATAAGTATAAATAGTAGGAGCAGCACATGATGCGAATATATTGATCGAAAGGATGAACTTGTCCGCGGCGGCGGTGGAGAAACAAAGTCCGGCGCCGGCATGGTGGATGGATCTTCTCTGCTGCTGCCCGGCTTTACAGTCAATGGCCTTGGAGACTCGGCTATATAAATCAAAGGTTTATCATTGTCAAATGTCAATTTTTATTTTTATAAATAGGTCAAAATTTTAAACTACTTTTTAGATAGAGAAATAATACATGTATATATATATATTTTAAAATTATATTGTGTAATTTCATATCATATTCAACAAACCTCTAGCACGCCACTTTCCAACGGGGCGCCGATACTTCGGAATGGAAATTTTATCAATTTGTGTTTTTTTTTTACTTTTATTATTTCAATTTTCTTCTATACAATTCTTAAAATACAATATTTTCAATTTTGACTATGATTTTGACCAGTAAGATAGCCCATTTAGCTTATTCGTTTCTTCATGTTGTTGATAAATAATATCTTTCACACATTGTAATATTTTGAAGGCTAAATAATTTTTTGTATTTTCTTCTATAATCATATGGAGGTCGAATGTCTTTTTTAAATATTCAAAGTGTTTACGTATTATATATGTACCTTACTTTGTCTGGTTATGCATATGTTTTTGAATTATATACATATATATTATAAACATGTGTGAGAGAAGTGTCGTTTAAATAAACTTTTGAATTATCCGTGTCGTATGGTTCGTGTTCGCGTCTACGTGGATCATTACCTCCACTATATTAAAAAAAATCTTCTGCCCTTCTTTTTAATTAAAAGATAAATATGTGAAAGGTCGAAAGAAAATTATGCACGTACCAGGACCACGGCCGAGCAAGTTGTAGTTCACTGCAGGAGTATGAGAGAACCCAATTAGTTCACATATAAATATGACAAAAATCCATATGTTCGGACTAAAGATGTGTAAAGTCCCAAATCAGTAAAATAATAACATGTTCACCATCATATAAGTGTGTGACATAAATATCTTATCAACCTGAGTTAGCATTTTTAGACCAAACAAGAACGATGATCTAAGTAATTGACCGAATCATTTATAACAATTTATGGTAATTTAAGCCAATCGTGCCCCAAGTTCGAGGACGTTATAGAATGGTAATTAGAGTCGACTATTAGACAAATCTAAGTGCCACACCGTGAGAGACGGTGGACAAGTCCTGCCGAGGACGCCACGCCAGCCCCTTATAAGAGGGAGGGGGAATGTAAATGGGGGGAATGTAAAGCTTAAGTTGATTATGAATTAGATAATTATCATCTTATACACTTTGTAAATGGGGGGAATGTAAAGCTTAAGTTGATTATGAATTAGATAATTATCATCTTATACACTTTATGTCCATCAAGTGTAGATCTACAACAAGCCTGAGTCAGCTTGGCACACAAAAGCATGGGGAGGTGTAAAGGGGGAGAATGTAAAGCTTAAGATGATGATGAATTAGATAATTAACATCTTATACACTTTATCACGTCCATCAAGTGTTGGCTTATAACAAGCCTGAGCCAACTTGACACACACAAAAGCATGAGAAGGGGGTGGGGGGTGGGGTGGGGGGATATAAAGGGGGGAGAATGTAAATATTAAGCTGATGATGAATTAGATAATTAACATCGTGAAATTTTAAAATACAACCGTTGTAGGAAGGTTTTACCAAGTGACATACATTACAACCACTCATTTCTAACCTCTCACACACGATAAAAGTGTATTATGTAAAAGAGAATAAAAATGAGAGGCTATAATGTATGACACTTGGTATAACATCCCTACAACTGTTGCATCATAAAACCTCTCATTAACATCTTAAACATTTTAACACGTCCATCAAGTATAGGCCTATGACAAGCTTGAGCCAACTTGGCACACAAAAGCATATAAAGGCACTACAAAGCCAACAACCAACAAGAAAGAGACCCAACACTTGCACACAGGTGTGAGTCTATAACAAACCTAATAGAAAACAGATATAACACTTGCACAATACAAATAGGGAAACGATTATAAAAACATTCCCAACACTTACACAATACAAATGAAAAAACAATGTTAGCAGCGGAGTTGAACTAAAGATTTACATCTCTGATACCATTTTAAACAATCGCCTCTTCCAGAAGGATGGAGAATTAGATAATTAACGTCCTACTTAGTTTAACACTTATGCCAATAATAATGCATATGCTCCATGAATAAATGTCTATTTTTTTCTATATACAAATCATTTTGAAAGAGGAAAGGAGGAATGGCATACTTCCGCAGTCGCTAACGGAGGGAGCTAAAACATGGCAAGCAGCCGGAAGACCGACGGCTCTGGTTATATTCAGTGTGAGGCCAAATTGAGCAGTGTTTCTAAGTCCTTCACACAAGCATTCTGCGTCCGCTTTGAGCTCCAGTTTCAGTCCAGAACAGCACGCACCTTGCGGAGTCTCTGCTGTGCTGCCACTGGTCAAGAACGACAAGCAGTCCGCCATGTTCAGTGAAAGCGTCGAGCAGTCCATAGACGGCGGTGATCCACCTGATCCCGTCTTTTCCGACGCATTGATCATTGACACCATATACAACTCCATTAGCAGAATTCTGATAGCGTATGCTGTGTATGTGTGCTTTAAAGTTGTCATTTTGAATTTTTGATCTAAGAAACTTCTATTATGTTATTGCTCTTTGAGGTGTTTGTCTTTTAGCCCCTGAAGATAGTACATCAACTAGTTTGTATATACTCTTGGTAATTGCAACTAATGAGAAGGTTGACTTTGAGTCAACCAGAGATTTTTTTTTTCCGTGTATTTAATTGACTCCGGTCAAGTTAGTGCACCACGATTGGTGAGGGTCAAAAGTCTCTAGCCCATTTTTGTTTCCAAGCCACACAAAATGACTTTGGTTAACGATACACGCACAATGCTTCAATCATAATAAAGATAATTTTATACTTGTATATTTAACTATGATTTTTATAATGAATATGATTATGATATATCATTTGTTAATGAGTAAGTAGAAATTGAGTATGGAAGATTTATTGCTCAACTCGAAATTCGTTAGTGAAGTTTCGAAATTGTTTTCGTTCGTTCGTTTGTTAAGCGAACAAAAAATTCTATTCGAATTTCGGCTCGCTTAAAACATTTGTTTATTCGAGCTCGGCTCGTTAGACATATTTTTTTGTCTTTTGGCTCGACTTTGGCTCGAATTCGGCTGAAACGAGTTCGGTTCGTTAGACATATATTATAAGCATATAAGCATGTTCGCGAACATTATATAAGTATGTTCGCGAACAATAAGCATGTTCGCGAACATAATAAAGATTGTTCGCGAACATAATCGAACGTTCGCGAACCAAGCTCGAGCTCGGCTCGTTAAGCAAACGAGCCTACAATCATGTTCGAGCTCGGCTCGTTAAGCTAAACGAACAAACGATCACGAACACTAACGAGCCGAACACGAGCTTGTTCACGAGCGGCTCTGTTCGTTTAACAGCTCTAGATATATGTTACGGTATATGGCTAAATGAGGTGATGAGTGCAGATCAAATCAGCTCATCATGATAAACAGCTGAGAGTAGAGATGATAGACATGTGAGTGTAGACTCAGCAGAATGTTCATAGACGTTGTATATAGACGGTTATTCGTTATAACTGTCCAATAAGTTTTTTTTAACTGATTAATGAAATGTATGATACTATAAATATCCATGATCGGTAACATTATAACTTAACTCATTCATTATTCTTTTGAGTAATAATAATACTTCCACATTCTTTTTTGTTGTATTCTCTGAAAATTTTTACAACTTCAACATGGTACTGGAGAATGAAACTTGAGAGTTTTCATAGCTTTTCTTCTGTTTTACTCTGATTTCTGGAGGAACTTGAGAGTTTTCTTCATCTTTGTTGTGTTTTAACATAGTTTCTTGAGAGAAATATGTGTTTATTATGAGTTTTGATCGTTTTCTGATCATTTTTTAGTATTATTTGTATCAAATTAAGGAAAACAAAAAAAAATAAATGATGAAAGATTTACGATGATAAATTCATTTTTATACTTGAATAAGAGAGAAAATGAATGAATTCAAATGGGATATATAGAAGTTTATTTTCTTACCATAAGAAAATTTCCATAGATTAAACGCATATTTCTATTTTTAGATTGCCTTTTTTTTCCGTTTGTTTTACGATTGCATAAATGTTATTATCACACGCATATCACGCACATGAAACTAACATATATATAATGGAGAAATTTGGGCATCAATAAAGTTTGCTGACTTTCAGCTTTTATTCAAGTCGGGATCCTAGGAATTTCGTATATCAAGACATTTTGCTGATTTACAATCACAACTCGGTCAAGACCCGATGGATTTTGAGAGCTCTGCTATTTAGTTGTTTTTTTTCGTTGCATTTGGCGGTTCTTTCTCTCATAATCTCGGAGATTTGGAGACCGGGATATAGGATGTTGCACTCTTTCTTATACACCTGGCTTTTCTCACATCGAGTTTGCCCGGTGATATGCTTGAACCGCAATACCGTCTGCGGATCTCTATTCAGGTCCGTCCGGCTACCAAAGTAGCGGACGAGGCCATCGCCCACTACGGTCCGTGAGCTCATCAATCAGTTTGGGCCCGCGGGTCGTCGGCCCCATACTTCGGCCTGATAGCCCGATGTCGCATAAAGCCAAGAGGGCCGGCCCGCAGGATCCATGAGGCAATTAGGTCCACAAGAAACCCGAGCCCACTATACTTAGAGGAAGAAGCTATCGTCGGTTTCGCAAGATAAGGAGATAATGGACGCGGGATGCTGCGAGGTCATCAAGGCCGCCACCCACTGAACATGCAACGGGTGCACTAATTAGCCGAAGACCTTGTTATACTATTAGTCCTTTATTGTAATTATGCTAAACTATAGTCGGTTTCTTCCCTATAAATATGGCTCATTGTAACCCATTCTACATATACACAATTAATACAAAACTCAGGTTTACTCTGCCCATTTTACTACTCACTCTCTATCATACTTGCTGTTGGGAAAACAAACAACCGCAATACCACACGTATCACAAATACCCACTAAGTCTTCCCCTTAACACGCAACGGAATTAACGAGGCAGCCCCAACGAAATCAAATCACAAATAAAGCGAAACGAAAACACAAGAAAATCAACATCACAATTTTAACTTGGAAAACCCCTCTCGATGTGAGAGAGTAAAAACCATGAGGCCGAGGCCCACAAAAACTCCACTAATCAGAAAAAGATGATACAAAAGTGTTTCAAACACATCAACCAACTCAACTACAATAAAGCATCAACTAAAAATGCAAAATACAAGAGTTGTTGAAAAATATCACCAAAAAACGCAACAGAAACGCAACAGTTAGGTCGTGGACAATTTCCAGAAAATTGAACCGTTGAAATGCAAATTCCACCGTTCAGATTGAAGAAGAATGAGAGACGAACAAACCCTTAAAATTTCGTGCCGATCGGAGTTCGATACCGATCGTCGCCGGAAAGAGACTGCTGCAACACCAAAAATCCTGCGAATTTTTCCTCCATTTGCCTCTCTTTTTATTGTGAAGATTAGGGAAAAATTAACCTAATTTGTTCTCTTAAATACTACTTGACATATTATTATTTTTCCAATTATTTAGTGGGCTTGGGCTCCACAAAGGAGTGATCCACCCAACAAATCTCCCCCTCACGACATTGTGGAGGAATTCGTCATTCCCACAATAGAACGACATATCTCAAGCTTCTCCTTTGTCAACGCTTTTGTCAACATATCCGTATTCATTGTCATCCGTGTGCACTTTTTCAAGTGCTAGCAACTTCAACTTCAACACATCCCGAATCCAATGATAACGAACATCAATGTGCTTGGTCCTAGAATGAAAAGCTGCATTCTTACCAAGATGAATAGCATTCTGGCTATTGATGACCAAAATAGTAACGACCAACCTTAATCGGCATAATACCAGGTCGGAAGTACTATAGAGGTGAGCAAGGTCGTATCCCACGAGGAATCAATCGAGTACCAAAGTCATCTCATACTTAGTTTAGGTTAATCAAATGTGTTCAAGTTCTGAATATGCTAAAACGATATTTAAACTATAGATAAAAAGAGAAAGAGACATAGCCAAACCACGATCCAGTTGAATACTTTCGCCCCTCTAGTCGACTATTTGGGAATGGAAACTACCAACCAACCATCCTAATGCTTATATCGACTCGTTCATAGGTGCAAACTCCTAAGATAGTACTAGACGCCATACAACAACCTAGTACCCTTTGTCCGGTTCAACAATCCGCCTTTAAGGATTTAACTGACCGGAACAAGATTAACGCACTAGAGTTGCTCGATTTCACAACCGATTGAACCTCACTCCCTAATCAATCCAAACAACTCAGTTGATTATAAGAAATGATCTTAAAACCCCTTTTCCCACACCCCTTTGCAACATACATTTATAAAAGTGGTGTGTGTGTTCATGAACTATGTGTACAGTCTAATTCAAGCATTAATAACAAGTTTTAAGACATGAATTCGTCGATATAACAACAATTAAACACTATCCATTTCCAATTTCATCAATTAGAGGGTGATTTCTTCAATTTTCACATGATTTGACTATGAAATGTTTAGCTATTCGTAGTAAAACAAGAAATAACAATCAATTTATTAAATTTATTACCAGCCATGAAACAAGAAAGGAAACTAAATTTATTACCAAAATCGAAGTGGATGATGTTTTTTCAATCTCCATACAAACCCATGTCACTTGGTGAAGAAGAAGATCCAAAAATGTAAAAATAAAGTAAGATGAGCTATAATCTAAGATAGATTGAGCTTAATCTAAGTAAATTAGGTGTAGAAATTAATCTAAAGGGAAGAGGGGTGGAATTTTGACCTAGAGTATGTGTTTCTAAGGTTTTGGGTCTAAGAGAATGAGGAAAAATCTGAAAAAGAGCTATTTATAGGTCCAAAAAAAAGTGCAGGAAAAGTGCTTTTGGCGCGCACCAAAGCCTTTGGCGCGCCCCAAAACTGACTCTGTGATTCTGGGAGGTCTCTGTTCTACTTTGGCGGCCCTAAAGTTTTCAGCGCGCGCCAAAAATCTGGACTGATACACTTTCAGTAATCTGGCAATATCTTTGCGTGTAGAGCTCCGTTTTGAGTGATTCAAAGTGCGTTGGAAAGCTCATTCAATTATCTACAAATTTCATGAAGACCACAAGTCCAGAAAATGCCATCAACATTGCTCAAAGTGCAGATAAAGTGAATGTAAGGCGAAAACATCAACTATTTTTGATCCGTTTCCATCCCCGGGCTGCGGTTTCGTCTTTCTAAGCCTCGTGCCTTAACTTCCGGGTTCATGAGTCACCTATTTCCTGTATCACAACATTCAAACACATACCGAGCATAGTTCCACAAGATAAATAGGTCTCGAAAAGGGTCAAAAACATCGTAAAATGCCGAGCTTTTCCATCAATGTGACGGTTTTCCTCAAAGTGAGTGTGCAATGCATTTTGCCCTGTAAATGGTCTAAAAGTACCCAATATAAGCCAAATGTGTCATAAATGGGGGTTAAAACATGCACCGAAGCATAGTAAAGTTGACTCTCATCAACCACCCCCCACTTAGCGTTTGCTCGCCCTCGAGCAAAATAAGCGTTTTAAAAGAATCCAAAGAGTCAACGTTACATGTGTAGGTCAAACCAATCACATATCAATAATAACCGACAAGTAAAAGAGTAAAAACATGCAACTTAACCCTACCTTATCAAGTAAACAGGATGTGAGTGTGTGAATAGCTTCTCCTACATTTACCATGGTTCACCGGTTTGGATTATGGATGCTAGGTTATTGCGACTACACCATAGGCTCATACTTCATAAGCATCTCCACTAATCGGGGCCAACCGAGGCTAAGCAAGGTCGAGTAGGACTTGCACGGTTATAACGTTAGGCTAGGGACGGGGCTAGCCAAAGGGAATTTCTGGGGAGTAAACAACAAAGAGATAAACACGAGCAAGCTCAATCATGGGGTGTACCAAAACAAAACATAGCTAGCTCCACCCTTCTCTAGCTCAAGACAACTATAGAAACATGATTTATATAGTAAAGTGTCATATGATACCATGTGTCATGTACCATTAGGCAAAAATGAAGAACTATCATGTTTCTATATCACAAGGACTCATCCCAAACACCAACATCACATAACAAGTCAATACATGAGTCCTAGACACTTGGATTTCTTTGACTCAACCTTTATTACACTTTTCAACACTTTATTTGCAAGCTTTCTTTGATTGATTTCATTTTCTTTTGATTTTTGACTTCTTTTTTTTTTCCTTCAAGAAAGCTGCATTATACACATTTAATAGGTTTGAGTCAAAGGCCATCATATACATAATGTGTGAAAATGAGCTCCTACCCTCCAAATCGTGAAATAGCTCGTCCTCTATACATATGTACTCCTCTACCACCCCACACTTGCTTTAGCAAGTGTGCTCAAAGTGAAAAGATTAAGCTTAACTCGTAGGGTGTTCAAGGGAATGTAGACCACAAATAAAGCTTGGGGGTCGGGAAATTACGGGCTAAATACGAATGGCTAAGTGTCGGATGGGGGTCTAACCATCCTACCAAGGCTTAGAGGGGTTACCGTGGAATATGTCATGGGATGGCTATTTGGCTCTGGTTAGTCAAAGAAACACCATAACTTTCATCCCAAACTCAACCAAGGTCGGCCTTTCTATTTCGTCTCGAAGTTAATGATATGAGTTCTAGGTCGCCGAATTGTGCCTAAGTCTATCATAATCGGTCACTACTTACCATGGTTTATGAAATCGAAGCTATACGTGCGTGAAAATCCCGTCTCTAAGATACGATAGTAAGCGAAGTAACATGTATTTAAACGTTCACTAAATCGTTTATCTAATCAACGTGAGGGCTCAACATACAAATGCAACATCAAAACCTTGGAAAATTTTAAAAATTGCTCAAATTTTACTAAAGAAGTGACCAAAAGAATAAGCATACTACACTTTGCCAAATTTCAACAACGAATCATATCAAATAACAAAGCTAAGCCTACCACCCCCTATTTAAATGCAACACCGTCCTCAGTGTGTGAATGATAAAGAGAAAGAAGACTTAGCTTAACCCGGTAGGAAAACGCGAAAGAATGCATGTGACATATCCACAAATCTCCATCTCAAATATCTAAAGCCATGAAACCAAGAAACAACAAAACTCATGCACGGGGTACAACCCTCGTGCTCCCCGGCAACGGCGCCAGAAAACTTGATGACCAAAATAGTAACGACCAACCTTAACCGGCAGAGTACCGGGTCGGAAGTACTACAGTGGTGAGCAAGGTCGTATCCCATGAGGAATCAATCAAATACCAAAGTCATAATCGAACTTAGTTTAGGTCAATCAAAGGTTGTTCACGTTTTGAATTACACTATAAAGATATTTAAACTAACTATAAAGAGATATAGAGAGACATAGTCAAATCATGATCCAACTGAATACTCTCACCCCTCTAATTGACTATCTCGGGAACGAGCTTTACCAACCAACATCCTAAAACTTATATTGACTCATTCATGGGTGCAAACTCCTAAAATAGTACTAGATGCCATACAACAACCTAATACCTTTTGCCCGGTTCAACAGTCCGCCTTTAAGGATTTAACTGACCGAAACAAGATTAACGCTCTAGATTTGCTCGATTAATCAACCGATAAACCTCGTTCCCTAATTGAATGTAAAAAACTCAGTCAATTATAAGAAACGATCTTAAAACCCCTTTTCCCACACCCCTTCGCAACATACATTTATAAAAGCGTTGTGTGTGGTCATGAACTAGGTGATCAAGCTAATTCAAACTCTAAAAACAAGTTTTAAGACATGAATTTATCAATATAACAACAATTAAGCACTACCCATTCCCAATTTCATCAATTGGAGGGTGAGTTCTTCAATATTCACATGATTTAGCTATGGAATGTTTAGCTACTTATAATAAAACAAGAAATAACAATCAAAAAGAGAATCAAAGCCATAAAACAAGAAAGAAAACTAAATTAATTACCAAAATTGCAGCAATTTGAAGTTGCAACAATCTTCATCCACACCCATGTCACTTGGGGAAGAAGAAGAACACACAATGCAAAATCCAAGAGAGTTAAGTAAAAATCTAAGCTAGATTATGTTAAATTTAAGTAGTAACTAGTGTAAGAATGAATCTAAGGGTCAAGGAGAAGAAGAGAATGGTGACTCTAAGGGTTTTCTTCTTTTTGGGGAAGGGACCGATCAGAATATGCAGGAAATTCGCGTTTTTGTGCTGAAAAACGCATAACGAGCCGAGCTGCCTGAAGTTCGGCTCGACAGATGGTTCGGTATTAGATTGTCTTCAGTAAATTGACCATAACTTTGCGTGTAGACCTACGATTTGAGTGATTCAAGATGTGTTTGAAAGCTTGTTCAAAGATCTACAACTCTTCTGAAGAAGTCTAAACCGAATTCTGTCTGTAAGATGGGTCAAATGTCACTTTCAGTCAGCTGTGAGTATAAATGCTCGAGACAATTGATCCGTAAGAACTCCGTGGCTTCGGGTACACGCTCTCTAAGCCTCATACTTCATCGTCCGGGTTTACCAGTCACCTATTTCCTGAATCACAACATTCAAACACATACCGAGCATAACTCCGCGAGATAACTAGGGCTCGAAAAGGGTCAAAATACCGTAAAATGGTGAGGTTTTCCATCTATTTGACGGTTTGCCTCAAAGTGAGTGTGCCATGTATTTTTCCCTATAAATGGTCTAAAACTACCCAATACAAGCCAAAAGTGTCATAAATGGAGGTTAAAACATGCACCGGAGTATAGTAAAGTTGACTCTCATCAACCACCCACCACTTAGCGTTTGCTCACCCTCGAGCAAAATGAGCGTTTTAAAAGAAACCAAAGAGTCAACGTTACACGCGTAGGTCAAACCAATCACATATCAAAGAACCGACAAGTAAATGAGTAAATACATGCAACTTAACCCTACCTTATCAAGCAAACGGGATGTGTGTGTGTGAATAGCTTCTCCTATATTTACCACGGTTTACCGGTTTGAATTATGGATACTAGGTCATTGCGACTACGCCATAGGCAAGGGCGGAGCCAGGATTTTCACTTGAGGTGGGCTAATGAACTATATCGAATTCGTCGGGTGGGCTGAATTAAGAATATTTTATAGATCGAACGGGACTACATACATTTATTAGTGTAATATTTTTTTTTTCCGGGTGGGCTTAGCCCCCTATGTCTTAACATACATCCGCCCTTGGCCATAGGCTCATACTTCATAAGCATCTCCACTAATTGGGCCAAACCGAGGCTAAGCAAGGCCGAGTAGGACTTGAAAGGTTGTAAAGTTAGGCTCGGGACGGGGCTAACCGAAGGGAATTTCTGGGGAATAAACAACAAAGAGATAAACACGAGCAAGCTCAATCATGGGGTGTAATAATACAAAATGTTGCTAGCTCTACCCTTCTCTAGCTCAAAATGAAACTAGAAACATGATACAAGAAATAAAATGCCATATCGCACTATGTCTCTAGTGTAACGAGGCAAAACTGTATAAGAAATCATGTTTCTACACTAAGGACTCACCCCAACACCAACATCATATACAAATCAATACACGAGTCCTAAACACTTGGCTTTCTTTGACTCAACCTTTTATTTACTTTTCATAAATCTTCCTTTTTTTTTGAATCTGAATTTGAACTTGAATTTTTATTAGGTTTTAGTCAAAGGTCATCACATACACAATAAATAAATCGAGCTCCTACCCTCCAAATCGTGACATAGCTCATAATACCAACTCCTATCAAGAATACAAACCACTCTACCACCCCACACTTGCCTAAGCAAGTGTGATAAAATAAAAATGATTGAGCTCAACTCGTAGGGTGTTCAAGGGAATGTAGACCACAAATAAGGCTTGGGATCGGGAAGTTATGGGCTAAATCACAAAGGCTAAATGTCGGATGGGGGTCTAACCATCATACCAAGGCTTAGAGAGGTTACAGTGGAATATGTCATGGGATGGCTATTTGGCTCTGGTCGGGTCAAAGAAACGCCATAACTGTCATCCCAAACTCTACCAAGGTCGTCCTTTCTATTTCGTCTCGAAGTTAATGATATGAGTTCTAGGTAGCCGAATTGTGCCTAAGTCTACCATAATCGGTCACTAGTTACCATGGTCCATGAAATCGAAACTATATGTGTGTGAAAATCCCGTCTCCAAGATAAGGTAGTAAGCCAAGTAAAATGCATTCAAACATTCACTAAACCATTTATCATATCAACATGAAGGCTCAACACACGAATCCAACATCAAAACCATGGAAAATTTTAAAAATAGCTCGAATGTTACTAAAGTAGTGACCAAACGATAAGCATAAAACACAATGGCTACAATCAACAACGAAGCACAAATCATTGCTGAGCCAACCACCCCCCACTTTAAATGCAACACTGTCCTCAGTGTGTGAATGATAAAGGAGAAAGAAAGCTTAGCTTAACCCGGAAGAAAGACGCATATAAGTGCATATAACATATCCACAAAGCTCCATCTCGTACACCTAAAGCCATGAAACCAAGAAAGAAATTTTCACCCAAAAGATCTTATCCTAGGCCAAAATTCACCACTCTTTTACCTAAGGCTCACTCCTACTACTACCAAACAAAGAAAAAGTGGGCTGCCTCCCATAAGCTCCTTTGTTTTACGTCATTGGCTTGACTTATTAAGAAACTAAAAGAAAAAATAAAAAAAAACATGAGTGAAATGAAAGAAAAAAATTGCACATCTTTTGCTCAATAGCCTCAAGAACATGGTGTCACGGATTTATCTAATGCAAAATAACAAGTAATAAAATTTATAAATCCGGTATTCCCCAAGTGTAGGGATCGTAGTATAGCGATTAATACCGGAGTCGGTCACAGGGAATCGGGGTATCTAGTTCATTAATTTTCCTAAGATTGTTACTATTATTATTAAACCTAAAACGATAAAATAAACTGGACAGAGGATTGTCAGTCCAAAGCCAGGAAGGATAAAAGCGGAAACGAAATCTAAACTATAAACTGAAAGGAAAATAAACTTCTAAGATAACAACGAAGAACAAGGCACAATGATTCTTTCAATTAATTTTAGCGAAAAACAAGCTATGATCCACCTATCTCGCAACTCTCAACTTCTACCCTAGATCGGTTAGTGAAGATTTAATAAAGATGTGGTTCACCTATCAAAGGTATGAATTCCTACTCTCGTAGATAATTCGCCTATTAATCTCTCATCTCTCGATCTTAAAGATTAACGCTTCCAAAACAAAGGTGTAAGATTTCTCAATCTAGCAACCTAGAAATTCAACCTAATCAACCCTCGTTATTTTTAGGTTAAAAGTCCAATCTTTACTACGGTGATCTAGGTCTAACAACGATTCTCATCAACATTAAACATCAATAAGCAACAATCCATCGATATAATTGCATAATCAATATAAAAGCATAATAAAGATACAAGCTTTAATAAAACTCACAAAACAAATCCAAAGAAGAAATCAAGTTGATGCTCGATCGGCTTCACAAGCTTGTTCAAAACGCTTAGCCTCTATCCATCGTTGGAATACGAATCATATAAATAAAAAGGAAGATATAAAGATGTTTATGATGGTGGGAAAATGCAGCTAGGGCGCCCCCAAAGAGCCTGGGGCGGCCAGGGATCGAATTGTGGTGGTTAAGGTTGAAAATAACGCATCCTTATATAGATTTTTAGGTCGGTTTCGCTGAGGCGGTGCCGTGGACGCCCGTCCATAGGGTCTGGACGCTCGTTCATACCACGTCCAAACTCTCTGTATGTAAAAACCCCTCTTGGACGCCAGTCTGAAGCAATGGACGCCCGTCCATAGTGGACGGGACTTGGACGCCAGTCCAGCATGCCTAGAAACTGATTTCTTCATCTTTATCCTTTTCTTCTCATCCCTATCTCTTCTCTTCATCAGAAAATCCGAATGCAACCTCTTCTAATCCTCTTTTAGCTCGAAAACATGTATCTAAAAGATAGTAAAACATACCAAAGCGTAACATAACTCCAAAATCATATAAAATCACCATTTAAGCACCTAATTCGTTACGTTTTGAGATTTAACTATTAAAAACACCATTTACTCAATATTTCAATATAAAGCTCGATTTCTATGAAAAACATCCACATATGGGGGAAATTGATATCAAATATATCCTTATAAAACGTATAAAATCACCCTTAACACATGGCAATTAAAAAAAACTTTCATCCACTTTTATTTAGAACAAAAAGAACACATTACCTAAAACATTCTAAGTTTAAAGTCCTTAGTTCGAATTTCTACCCCCAATACTTCTAAGGATAGTTATACCAAAGGAGAGCAAACAGTTGTGTCTCCCTACAAAAATCAAAAGAATTGAGCACACCCTTAAAACGAGGCAAGACAAACAAGGGGCTCAATCCCCACCACCAAGATTGGTTCAAGAAATTCACCGTGTAACACAATGAATTCAACTTCCCCGAATGAGATCTTATGCCAAGTAACAAAGATTCAAACACCAAGCAATAACATTTTGGCTCGACCACAACATCAACATATTCAATGTGATTCACCACCGCAATTTTTTCAATAAGGTTCAAAGGAGAATGAATAAATGATTCACTAGTAGCATGATTCATACCTTTATCATAACACACGTGGTGGGTGATTACCTCAAGGGTCGACTGTGGAGAAAATAAAAGTTCATCATTTTTAGCATTCATCTCAACCTTCCTCTTCTCAATCAATTGCTCTACCCGGTTCTCCAAGTTCTTAATTTCCGATTGAAGCATGGTGGTAGTGTTGTTGACATTTGTTCTAATGTCCCTCAATTCCCGACTATGCTCTTGCAAAGTTTCATTGATTTGCTCCAAAAGGATGTCGGTTGAGCTCTTTTGTGGAGAATGTGGTATTTGTGAAGGTTGTGCATATTGCAAATAGGCATTGGTGTGTTGAAACTGAGAACTTGGAGGACTCCCCCACTCATTGTTGTATGGTGATGTGTATGGGTTGAACTGATAATATGGTTGGAATCCAAAACCCATACCACTGAAATTAAAGCCTCCAAATGAGTAGGGAGGAGAGCCCTCATGGCCATATGGATCCATACACTGCGATTCAAGGGAAAAGCAAGAACACAATCACGGTATCTAGTCACCACCACCACTACCGTAGTAGATGGTGTTTATTCAACAAAAAACCAACATCAAGAAAAAACAAGGAAAAAAAAGAAAGATGGAAAGAAAAGCAACCTAAGTCTAAGTCTTCAAACGACTTATAAGATATCGATTTGATTCCCCGGCAACGGCGCCAGAAAACTTGATGACCAAAATAGTAACGACCAACCTTAACCGGCAGAGTACCGGGTCGGAAGTACTACAGTGGTGAGCAAGGTCGTATCCCACGAGGAATCAATCAAATACCAAAGTCATAATCGAACATAGTTTAGGTCAATCAAAGGTTGTTCACATTTTGAATTACACTACAAAGATATTTAAACTAACTATAAAGAAATAGAGAGACATAGTCAAATCATGATCCAACTGAATACTCTCACCCCTCTAATTGACTATCTCGGGAACGAGCTTTACCAACCAACCATCCTAAAACTTATTTTGACTCATTCATGGGTGCAAACTCCTAAAATAGTACTAGATGCCATACAACAACCTAATACCCTTTGCCCGGTTCAACAGTTCGCCTTTAAGGATTTAATTGACCGAAACAAGATTAACGCTCTAGAGTTGATCGATTAATCAACCGATAAACCTCGTTCCCTAATTGAATCTAAACAACTCAGTCAATTATAAGAAACGATCTTAAAACCCCTTTTCTCACACCCCTTCGCAACATACATTCATAAAAGCGGTGTGTGTGGTCATGAACTAGGTGATTGATGAGAGTCAAATTGGCTATCATTTTCTATGTAATTATACCCCGTTTATACCTCGTTTTATATGTTTTCTGAGACATTTGGTTGTATTTTGATGTATTTACACCTTGGTTATCATTTTGGGACCTAGGACGTAAAGTTCGGGATTCTCGGTCCTTTTCGGTGTAATTTACTATACTCTCGGTCACCCTAGTGTCCTGTAGGGATTACGTGTGGTATTTGTTGTGATTAAGTACAGGTATTAGGTGTACAAGAAGGCTAGAATGCGAGTTACGAGGATTGGAACGTGTGCCCGAAGCTTACACGTTCAAACGGATCAAAACGCGGTGGTACTACAACCATACCTTCCATTTATCTGCATTTTTATCCACCTTAGAGGCATTTTATGGGCTGGAAATCTTCATGAAAGTTGTAGACAATTGAATGATATTTCCAACGCATCTTGAATCACTCAAATCAGAGGTCTATAGACAAAGTTATAGCTGTTTTTCTGAGGGCCTGTCACCATAGAAAGATGCTGATGGGTTTTGTGAGGAAAAATCGACGGGCGCCACTTTGTCAAGTCTGTGCCTCCCGCCTAGCAGTCCAAAACTCATAAAACACTATAAATACCCCCATTTTGGATCTTGATCCACACCAACTGCTCCCCAACTCGTTTTTCTTTAGTTTTCTGCGTTTTTCTTCATATTTTTAGCTTAGATTAGGTTTAGAGGTATATTAGCTTAGATTAGTTGTAGATTGTTGTAATCCGGAGGATCTCGAAGATAGCTTGACGCGTTGTTGACGGGATTCCGTTCGGAGACTCGATTTTCTACGGCATAATATATTTGGTATTTTTTTTTCATCTTTTGTTCTTGCTTTTAATCTTGCTTTTGTTAACTTTTGATGTTGATTTCTTGTTATTTCTGAGTATAATGATTAGATAATTTCCCGATAGTCGAGATATGTGATAGCGTTCAAAATCGAACCCTTAGCTCGTTGATTTAAGTGTTTTGATGTTATGATTGTTAGATTCTCGGTGTTGTTAATGTTCTAGAACTTATTCTTAATGACTTTTGTTGAACTGATCACTCAATAATTGTGTCACACGTATCGTCTTTACATATGTATTTTGCGAGAGGGTACGAGAAAAGGGGTTCTAGGATCACCATGTAAAACCGACTGAGTTGTTCAGATTCGGTTTCGTGTGTGAGGTTTTTATCGTTGTTAACGAGCGTCTCATAGAGTGTAGACCGTGTCGGGTCAGTTAAATCCGGTCAGCGGACATTTGAATTCGACATAGGAAACTAGGTTGTTGAAATTGGCGCTTAGTTTCGGAAATAGGAGACGACATCCTTTAACAATGCCAAGAACATTAAGGTATATCGAAATCACTTCCAGTTACGAGTTAAGGTTCGATAGTAGTCGAATGGATCATAGCTCGGCTATCTACTTTTTCGTAGTTTTAAATCTTTATTTTGTGTATATTTAGTTTGTAGAACCGGTGATCTGACAAATCACCACGTTAAATTATTGTGTTGACCTGAACTAGGGACGAGACCGACTTTGGTACTCGACCAGATTCCCCGTGGGATACGACCTTGACTCACCAATTCTTGGCTACAGTTGACCCGGTGCACTGCCGGTGAGATTGGACACTTAGAAAAGGCCGATCAAGTTTTCTGGTGCCGTTGCCGGGGAATCCGGTTGATATCTATGAGTTAGTTGAGTCTTTAGGATTAGGTCGTTTTTATTATTTGTTTTCTTTGTATAGTTTGTTTTAGTTGTTTTTGTTTAAGTGTCACAACACCTACCTCGGTAGTGGTCGTGACAGGATACCGTGATTGTGTTCGTGTTGTTTTCTTGATTTGCAGATAATGAATCCATATTACAATTACGTCTTATTTCCTTACCCATTCGGATATTATAATTACGGTGCTATGGGTTACGGAACACAACCTTATTATCAGTTCAACCCATACACCACATCATATGGCAATGAGTGGGATAATGCCCCAAGTTACTTTGAGCAACAACTCGATACTACTCCACCTCTACAATCAGAGACCTTAACAGATGAACAGATGGCACTTGAACAGTTGAGTAAAGTAGTCCAAGAGCACCATAAAGAGTACCTTAAAGAGCTCCAAGAGTTTCGTAAGGACATGGAAACGACGCAAACAGCCATACGAAACTTGGAGCTTAAAGTGCAACAACTGTTTGAGGAGTCTGAGAGGAGATAGCAAGAAAGTATGATTGAAATCACCCCGGAAGAACACTACGAGGACGGTATGACTTTTGTATCTATTGAGTCACCTGTTCCGTCTTCACTTAGCCCTAATGTTATATCTTCGGGGGTGCATCCTATTGAGTATGTTGTTGATATTGAGCCAACATGTTATTACTTAGGGGTTGAGTCATTGTTGTTTGGGATATGTTTTAGTTCGGGAGAGTGAATTCGTTGTTCGCAGGCAACGGATTCATCGAACCATTCATGGTGGTGGGGATTGAGCCCCGTTTTGATATTGTTTTATTTTCCGGGGGTGCTCAATTCCTATGATTTTGTGAAGGAGACGCAGCGGTTTGCTCTCCTTTGGTATAGCTATCCTTGATATATTTCGGGCTAGAGAGTCTAACTGAGGACTATAAACTCATAATGTATTTTTATCGCTTTTCTTCCCCTAGTGTGTCATTGTGTTTCTTTAGTGTGCATTCGGGTAAATTTTGTTGTGATATAACCCGATGTAGTGTGTATTATGGGGGTTAGTGTGGTGTTTTTGGTTTTTGATGAATCGTGGTTGTCCGTCTAGTTTCATTTCGTTATCTCCATACCTGTGTATCTCGTGTAGTTGTTGTTTTTGTTGATATTAGCAGAGGTACCCTGGGAGGACTTTCTACGGATGCCACGTGATCGTACTCGCACCATTTTCCGGTTGTAAGCTAACTTTTCTACCTTTATCCTTCGTGTTTCGTTTTAAAGTAGGGGGTGGTTAGTTTAGCTTAAATGTCCCGTATTCATGTCGAACGAGTTATACTTAGCTATTGTTATCCCATTAGTTTAAATGAGTCAGATTCTGAGAATTTTGATGGCTTTGACATTGATTTTGATACATCGAGCCTTCGGTATTGTTTTGGTAAACATCTAGTTATTGTCTAGATGCATTTCATTTGAGTTGGGATCTTGCATTGAGAATGGAATAGTTCTATCACGTTAGCTTCGACTTCATGAATCACCTTGACTAGTGAACGATTATGGTAGTTCTTAATGACCCGGTTACCAGAACTTATATTAGTAACTTCGAGGCAAAATAGAAAGGTAAATCGTTGTTAGAGTGCGGGATGACGGTTTTGGCATTTATTTTGACCCGATCGAGCCAAAAGCCATCCTAATATGTATATCCACAGTTACCCCTCTAAGCCTTTTGTAGGGTGGTTAGACCGCCGCCCGAACTGACCATTTTGTTACTAAGCCGTATAATCGATGTCCCTAGCCTTATTTCGGTCTACATATCCTTGACTACCTTGCAATTGAGCTTTTATTTCCGCACATTTATACGATGTTGCGAGGTGTTGTGGTATGGGAGTGATGTTGTGACATTGTATTATTCGAGTTATCCGGTATGAGAGTGTGACAGTGTGTTGGCTCCGATTTTGTTCGGATATTTTGACACATATATGTTTGTGTATGAAAAAAAAATGTCAATATTTGGGATTTGCTTGTTATTGTGATGTTGGTGATTGGGAATTCTTCTAATCTAGTACGGAGAAGGAGATGTTGTTGTGTTCTGTAGTGGTTTGTTTTAGGTTGACGAGCTTAGGTATGGACTAGACCTGGATGTGACGTATGTTTCCGGCTTGTGGAATGATGTGGAGAAGTGGAAGGTTTGATGAATTTTAGGTTGAGACTCGGTTGACGATTTTTACTATTCCGCTGAGACTCCTTATGAGGAGTTGGATTTTCCGTGCTACAAAGGGAAGAGCTTCGGTTTTAGTGTATGATGTTTGGTAAAGCTCACTTGCTGATCGGGGTCAATCAGGTTATAATATACTTGACCACCATAAACCAATACTAGCAAGAGGACTAGGCCCATCGTAGTATAGCTATAGTGAATCAAGGTCGATCCCACAGGGAACCAATTGTGGATCATTTTATATACAAACAATTAATTAAACATGTCAAGGACATAGAGGCGGTCTACGACCAACATAAAACAAGAAAAGTAAAGACATGACTCGACACAACGTAATTAACCTCCCCAATTATAGTCTTTATCGTTTGGACCTAGATAATTTATATAGTAAACTGAACTTATTAACTGTCAATCCGTTTGTATCTATCTTAGATTGGCTACGGGAGTCATCCTCTTTAACTTGACTTAGTACCGGTTAGGTTACTAGATCACTGTGTTATTGTTACGTGACTTCGCTTTTTAAGGCCTCCATCTCATATAACTCACACGCTTACGACACTAAGGATGCCGATATTAATCGTACACCTCGTCTAGGCAACATTCCTATAGTTAGGCGTACTTCCTAAACGATCGCTCAAGCCCTCGCCCTATTAACAATTACTTGGTAAGTCTCTTGTTAATCTACGATTTACGTGTGACTAGGTGTCGACAATTCCCTAATACAAAACTAATCTAGATCTTGCTTTGAAAGTCCGAAAGATCGTTCGTGAGCCGAACTAGGCGTCTTATATTGGTATTTCCTAATAACACGCTAATGAAAAAGCGACGAGCGACGTAGCGTAGCCATACCTACTGAGATAATAAATTCTATTAAGTTAACCTAACCATAAAGACATGGCTATCTAACGGATGAACAGGGGGCTCGGTCGACCGAATGGTCTTTTTCCCCCAGATTACATCCCTGAACGTATCTCTCTCGTTTTCATCATACACAACGGATTAAGCGAAGAATTCGTAAAGCATTCATATAAATTAACATAGATGCACACAGTAATTAAACAATATAGATTCATACATAGACTCAGGTAGAGGCGTAGGTATGTGATCCTCATAGACAAGGCATCGCCACCTCCCTAACGTCATAGCCTAGATCTACATCATCTAACTATGAACAATTAACTCAAACGATAAAACATAATTGGGGGGAATTAATTACTTAAAAGAAAGAAACAGAAAATAAAGGCTTACATATTGCAGCCCTTAAATTGCTGGAAACCCTCAAATTATTCTACATTGTATCAAAGTTGTAAGATTGAAGAAAGAATGAAGGGATGTAGGAATGTGTTGGTGTGTTTTACAATTTCTCGTAGCTGCTGCTTATATAGGGTTTTCTGCCGACTTATGAAGGATCTAGAAGGTAAATATTAAAAATATCCGATAAGTGACCGAACCGACATACTCGGTCGACCGAATGATAGGGCTCGGTCGACCGAGCCTTCTTCTGCACGTGTTAAACGTTTCTCTTGTCTATCTTGTTCCCCACTGCACGCTTTCGTGTTGATCTGATTAATCTTTCATTTAATGCTCTGATTTTCTTCCTCTATTATCTTGAGATCATTGATTGAATGACATTAATCCTCTCGATTTGTCGTGATCTACAAAATCAGCATTTATCGCGCAATAAATCGGCCTTTTAATAATAAAAACAGCTAAATACCAAATATCATATTAATAATCACTTAACATTAAATAATAAATATAAACGAGTGATTCAATATGAAATATATATTATTAATCTCGATTTAAGGTCAATGTTGATGACTTTTACGGGTATAATTTGACCGTCATCACTTGCACTTTTTACTTTCTATTTTATCGTAAATATCCTTTCGTAGCCCTAACCCTAACCTAAACGACATAACCGTGCAAGTCCTGCCCGATCGTACTAGACGACGATAGACCTCGATTAGTGGAGATGTTTACGACGTATAAGCCTATGGTGTAATCCAGGTATGTACATGTCTATAATCTAAACCGGTCATTGGTGATTAATGTCGAAGAAGCTATATACACACACACAGACATTCTTTTCTCGATACAAGGTAGAGCTCGAGTTTTATGCATTTATATCAATTACTTGTGTTTTATCATTTCAATATTATAGACTTGATGTATGATAGCAATGCTGACTCCATCTTTATTTTTGAATCGCTCATTTTTGCTCGAGGGCGAGCAAACGCTAAGTAGGGGGTAGTTGATGAGAGTCAAATTGGCTATCATTTTCTATGTAATTCTACCCCGTTTATACCTCGTTTTATATGTTTTCTGAGACATTTGGTTGTATTTTGATGTATTTACACCTTGGTTATCATTTCGGGACCTAGGACGTAAAGTCCGGGATTCTCGGTCTTTTTTGGTGTAATTTACTATACTCTCGGTCACCCTAGTGTTCTGTACGGATTACGTGTGGTATTTGTTGTGATTAAGTACAGGTATTAGGTGTTCGAGAAGGCCGGAATGCGAGTGACGAGGATTGGAACGTGTGCCCGAAGCTTACACGTTCAAATGGATCAAAACACGGTGGTACTACAACCATACCTTCCATTTATCTGCATTTTTATCCACCTTAGAGGCATTTATGGGCTGGACATCTTCATGAAAGTTGTATACAATTGAATGAGCTATCCAACGCATCTTGAATCACTCAAATCGGAGGTCTACAGAAAAAGTTATGGCTGCTTTTCTGAGGGCCTGTCACCATAGAAAGATGCTGACGGGTTTTGTGAGGGAAAATTCGACAGCGGCGCCGTGTCGATCTGAGTGCCCGGCTAGCAGTCCAGAACTCATAAAACACTATAAATACCCCCATTTTGGATCTTGATCCACACCAACTTCTCCCCAACTCGTTTTTCTTCAGTTTACTGCGTTTTTCTTCATATTTTTAGCTTAGATTAGGTTTAGAGGTATATTATCTTAGATTTGTTGTAGATTGTTGTAATCCGGAGGATCTCGAAGATAGCTTGACGTGTTGTTGATGGGATTTCGTTCGGAGACTCGATTTTCTACGGCATAATATATTTGGTATTTTTTTTCATCTTTTGTTCTTGCTTTTAATCTTGCTTTTGTTAACTTTTGATGTTGATTTCTTGTTATTTCTGAGTATAATGATTAGATAATTTCCCGATAGTCGAGATATGTGATAGCCTTCGAAATCGAACCCTTAGCTCGTTGATTGAAGTGTTTTGATGTTATGATTGTTAGATTCTCGGTGTTGTTAATGTTCTAGAACTTATTCTTAATGACTTTTGTTGAACTGATCACTCAATAATTGTGTCACACGTATCGTCTTTACATATGTATTTTGCGAGAGGGTACGAGAAAAGGGTTCTAGGATCACCGTGTAAAACCGACTGAGTTGTTCAGATTCGGTTTCGTGTGTGAGGTTTTTATCGTTGTTAACGAGCGTCTCATAGAGCGTAGACCGTGTCGGGTCAGTTAAATCCGGTTAGCGGACTGTTGAATTCGACATAGGAAACTAGGTTGTTGAAATTGGTGCTTAGTTTCGGAAATAGGAGACGACATCCTTTAACAATGCCAAGAACATTAAGGTATATCGAAATCACTTCCGGTTACGAGTTAAGGTTCGATAGTAGTCGAATGGATCATAGCTCGGCTATCTTGTTTTTCATAGTTTTAAATCTTTCTTTTGTGTATATTTAGTTGGTAGAACCGGTGATCTGACAAATCACCACGTTAAATTATTGTGTTGACGTGAACTAGGGACGAGACCGACTTTGGTACTCGACTAGATTCCCTGTGGGATATGACCTTGACTCACCAATTCTAGGCTACAGTTGACCCGGTACACTTCCGGTGAGATTGGACACTTAGAAAAGGCCGATCAAGTTTTCTGGCGCCGTTGCCGGGGAATCCGGTTGATATCTATGAGTTAGTTGAGTTTTTAGGATTAGGTCGTTTTTATTATTTGTTTTCTGTGTATAGTTTGTTTTAGTTGTTTTTGTTGAAGTGTCACACCACCTACCTCGGTAGTGGTCGTGACTGGATACCGTGATTGTGTTCGTGTTGTTTTCTTGATTTGCAGATAATGAATCCATATTACAATTACGGCTTATTTCCTTACCTATTCGGATATTATAATTACGGTGCTATGGGTTACGGAACACAACCTTATTATCAGTTCAACCCATACACCACATCATATGGCAATGAGTGGGATAATGCCCCAAGTTACTTTGAGCAACAACTCGATACTACTCCACCTCTACAATCAGAGACCTTAACAGATGAACAGATGGCACTTGAACAGTTGAGTAAAGTGGTTCAAGAGCACCATAAAGTGTACCTTAAAGAGCTCCAAGAGTTTCGTAAGGACATGGAAAGCAGCATAAGCACCATACTGAAACTTGGAGCTTAAAGTGCAACAAGCTGTTTGAGGAGTGCGAGAGGAGAGAGCAAGAAAGTATGATTGAAATCACCCCGGAAGAACACTACGAGGACGGTATGACTTTTGTATCTATTGAGTCACCTGTTCCGTCTTCACTTAGCCCTAATGTTATATCTTCGGGGGTGCATCCTATTGAGTATGTTGTTGATATTGAGCCAACATGTTATTACTTAGGGGTTGAGTCATTGTTGTTTGGGATATGTTTTAGTTCGGGGAGAGTGAATTCATTGTTCTGTGCAACGGATTCATCGAACCATTCATGGTGGTGGGGATTGAGCCCCGTTTTGATATTGTTTTATTTTCCGGGGGTGCTCAATTCCTATGATTTTGTGAAGGAGACGCAACGATTTGCTCTCCTTTGGTATAGCTATCCTTGGTATATTTTGGGGTAGAGAGCCTAACTGAGGACTATAAACTCAGAATGTATTTTTATCGCTTTTCTTCCCCTAGTGTGTCATTGTGTTTATTTAGTGTGCATTCGGGTAAATTTTGTTGTGATATAACCCGATGTAGTGTGTATTTTGGCGGTTAGTGTGGTATTTTTGGTTTTTGATGAATCGTGGTTGTCCGTCTAGTTTCATTTCGTTATCTCCATACCTGTGTATCTCGTGTAGTTGTTGTTTCTGTTGATATTAGCACAGGTACCCTGAGAGGACTTTCTACGGATGCCACATGATCGTGCTCGCACCATTTTCCGGTTGTAAGCTAACTTTTCTACCCTTATCCTTCTTGTTTCATTTTAAAGTAGGGGGTGGTTAGTTTAGCTTAAATGTCCCGTATTCATGTTGAACGAGTTATACTTAGCGATTGTTATCCCTTTAGTTTAAATGAGTCAGATTCTGAGAATTTTGATGGCTTTGACATTGATTTTGATACATCGAGCCTTCGGTATTGTTTTGGTAAACATCTAGTTATTGTCTAGATGCATTTCATTTGAGTTGGGATCTTGTATTGAGAATGGAATAGTTCTATCACGTTAGCTTCGACTTCATGAATCACCTTGACTAGTGAACGATTATGGTAGTTCTTAATGACCCGGTTACCTAGAACTTATATTAGTAACTTCGAGGAAAAATAGAAAGGTCGTCGTTGTTAGGTACGGGATGACGGTTTTGGCATTTATTTTGACCCGATCAGAGCCAAAAGCCATCCTAATATGTATATCCACAGTTACCCCTCTAAGCCTTTTGTAGGGTTGTTAGACCGCCGCCCGAACTGACCATTTTGCTACTAACCCGTATAATCGATGTCCCTAGCCTTATTTCGGTCTACATATCATTGACTACCTTGTAATTGAGCTTTTATTTCCGCAAATTTATACGATGTTGCGAGGTGTTGTGGTATGGGAGTGATGTTGTGACATTGTATTATTCGAGTTATCCGGTATGAGAGTGTGACAGTGAGTTGGCTCCGATTTTGTTCGGATATTTTGATACATATATGTTTGTGTATGAAAAAAAAAATTGTCAGTATTTGGGATTTGCTTGTTATTGTGATGTTGGTGATTGGGAATTCCTCTAATCTAGTACGGAGAAGGAGATGTTGTTGTGTTCTGTAGCGGTTTGTTCCTGGTTGACGAGCTTTGGTACGGAGCATAGTAAAGTTGACTCTCATCAGCTTTCACAAAGCAACACATATTGATCTTGCTTCAAACCAAGCTCTCGAAGAAACTTCTTCATCCACAACAACTCTTTACATGCTTAAGTTGCTGCAATATACTCAGCTTCAGTAGTTGAAAGTGCAACACATTTTTGCAACCTCGACTGCCATGGCACAGCTCCCCCTGTAAATTTAACCAAATATCCCGAAGTAGACTTGTAAGAATCAACATCTCCAGCCATATCAGAATCAATGAAGCCAACCAACACGGGTTTTTCACCACCAAAAGTAAGGCATAAATCTGTCCCCCTAAGATATCTCATAATCCATTTCACAGCATTCCAATGCTCTCTACCAGGATTAGAAAGAAAATGACTGACCTTACCAACTGCATAAGCTATGTCTAGTCTTGTACATACCATGGCATACATCTAACTACCCACTGCTGAAGCATACATGACCTTCTGCATCTTTTCGTTTTCATCATTGCTAGAAGGACACTGTTTGATACTCAACTTGAAATGAGATGCAAGTGGACTGGACACTGCTTTAGCATCACTCATGCTGAATCTCTGAAGCACCTTCTTTATGTACTTCTCTTATGGAAAATAAATTTTCCCGGCCTCTCTATCACGAGTAATCTGCATCCCTAAAATATGATTTGCATGGCCCAAGTCTTTCATGGCAAAAGACTTGCTCAACTTCTGCTTCAACCTGTCAATCCTTGAAGCATTCTTGCCAACAATAAAAATATCATCAACATAGAGTAAAAGAATGATAAAATCATCCTCTGAGAATCTGCTAATAAACACGCAATGATTTGAAGTAGTCTTCCGGTAGCCCTGCTCCCTCATGACAGTCTAGGCACTTGCTTCAACCCATAAAGACTCTTCTTCAACTTGCACACAAGATTCTCTTTTCCTTTCACATGAAAACCCTCTGGATTCTCCATGTATATGTCTTCTTCCAAATCACCATGAAGAAAAGCTGTTTTAACATCCATCTGCTCAACCTCCAAATCAAGACTAGCTGCCAAGCCAAGAATAGTCCGGATAGAAGACATTTTCACAACAGGAGAGAAAATCTCACCAAAATCAATGCCCTTTCTATGACCGAAACCCTTGACTACTAATATTGCCTTATACCGAGGTATAGAATTACCGTCTTCATTCTTAATTCTGAAGACCCACTTATTCTTCAAAGCTTTCTTTGCCTTAGGCAATTTCACCAACTCATATGTGTGATTGTCATGGAAAGACTCAATCTCGTCTTTCATAGCATCAAGCCATTTATCTTTATGTTCATCATCCATGGCTTCCTCAAAACATTCTGGCTCCCCACTATCTGATAGCAAAACATACTCAGTCACTGGATATCTAGTAGAAGGGTGTCTCTCTCTAATAGATCTCCTAGGAATAACTGGCGGAGTCTCATCTGGTACTGGTACCTCAATCATATCATCATCAATGTTCTGATCGAAATCAACTGCATCATCCTGCTGATTACCCTGGTCATCAACTGCACCATGCTCCTCTATGGGTGTAGGAGAAATTATCTCCAAGTCAGCTGAACCATCACTAGCCTGAGGTGTTGAACTCCGATTTTTATCAACATCCTGCAAAGTCTCATTCTCTGCAAACACAGCATCTCGGCTTCTAATCACTTTCTTGTCAGCAGGATCATAAAATTTGTACCCAAACTCATCTCGACCATAAACCAGAAAAATACACCGTTTAGTCTTAGCATCAAGCTTAGACCTCTCATCTTTAGGAATGTGAACATAAGATTTACAACCAAAAACTCATAAATAATGGTAAGATACATCTTTACCTGACCATACCTTCTGAGGAACATCATTCTGCAAAGGAACACATGGAGACATATTTAGTACATGAACCATAGTACTCAAAGCTTCACCCTAAAAGGATTTAGGCAATCCGGCTTGTGAACTCAAACATCCGACTCTCTCCACTAATGTTCTGTTCATCCTCTCCGCCAAGCCATTCAACTGCGGAGTCTTTGGTGAAGTTCTCTCATGCCTGATACCTTTTTGCTTACAGTAATAATGAAATGGGGTTATGCAAACACAGATATAGAATGCAATAAAATAAAGTGTTGTAAAGTGAAATGCTGAAAGTAAATAGACACAAAGGTTTATAGTGGTTCATGGTGGTGTAATCCCTTAATCCACTCTTCTCCTGTGATGATTGGAGGAATTCACTATTGTCTTTCACCAATACAATAGTTAGATTGTCATTGGCTACACAAGCTTCACAATCTACAAGACTTCCACTCATTTGTTTCAAAAGCTTCAGTGACTCAGTCTTCAACACACTGCTCCTTGGGAACAAATCTTTCAGCAGCTATCACAAAAGGGTGCAACTCCTTCTCAGACTTATCTGATTCAATTGCTACAAATGGTGTGAATTTGATTAACAGATTTGTTGATCAATCTTAGTGCTTGATGTGGAATTGTAGCTCTGAGTTCTGAGTTGATCACTAGATGTGTTCTTATAGATTCAAATAGAAGGTTTAGCATTTTGACAGAGTTTCTGCTTGTTCTTGTATATCTTGATCGTTTTTTTCTTCTGTCTGTCAATGCCTTCTATTTATTGCCTTGATAATTCTTAATTTAAAAATCCGTCCGTTGGCTATTTAATGTGGAGAATAATCCTTGATTTAATTCTTCTTGATTTCAGTGATACGGATTTTCTTCAAACGTCCATCATAAAATCCGTCCTTGATTGATTCTGCATTTAATGCTTGATCTTCTAATTATTCACACGTTCTGAACAAGTATAGATGATATTCCTTACTCAGCTGCTTCTTCACATGACTGTAGTGTCATCAGTTGAGTCGATCTGCTGACTTAGCTGACATGCTTTTTTCTTCACTGGTATTCTTACTCAGCCGATAGAATGTTTACTTCTCCGGTTCACTGCTTTCTTTCTTTCTTTGATTTTACAAGAATACTTGTACTTCACTGATCCAAGGTCATCACAGACTTCCCTGGTTATAAGTCAGTTCATATGTCTTCATGCTTCTCTACTGGTACTTGGCAGCCTTTACTATGCCGAATTTCTGTTTTACTTAGCCATCCTACCAACTAGTACAATACTTGTCTGACTCAACTTATGCAACATGTCAGACTCTAAGTAAAGACTTATACCGAGAATTCTAACTTATTTCAGGCTTGCTATAATAGCTAGTATGGCCATCATCAAAACATAATAAAATGTTCCTAACAATTTCCCCCTTTTTAATGATGCCAACACCCTCATAAGCCCGAAATAAGTAAATAATGATTCATATATTAAAGAGTAAAACTCAGCAATTTTTTTTCATCCCTGAAGGGCAATAAAAGTTCATCCAAAAATTATTCAAAGGCAAAACTTATGCAAAAGTTATTATTGAAGATTAAATGGCTATTTCTTCTCTTCAAACCTGATGCCCTTGCCCTTGCCTGTCGAGCTTTCATGCTTACTGCTACCTTCCCCTTTTTGGTAGCATCAAACCGTTTCTCCAGAATCTTATTTGTTTCCTTAGATACTTGGATGAGTGTGTTGAGCTGCTGTGCTGAGTGATCCAAGATCTCATCCATGGTTTGAATTTGCTGAGTATGCTCATTCAGTGTGTCCACCATGGGGTTGGGTTTGCCATCAAGTTTTTCTGCCAGGAATTCTAGATTTGTTTGGACATGGTGGGGAATTAGATGCTGTAGATTACAAAGTAAGTCTCATTGCCTCTCCATCACTTCATATTGAACTTTGATATGACTGATTAGAGCCTAAATCTTGTGATGCATAGAGGTTGCATTACTCTTCAGTGTAGTTTGGAGATTTTGGCTGCTTAAATACTGCCTTTCCATATCCATAATTAGCGGATTGATATCTAAATTTAAAATTCTGTCTAGATCTTCCTGTGCTGGTGCAGATGAATCAGCTGGTTCCTCATCTTCTTCTCTTTCTGCTTTAGTTTCCTCTTCCTCTTTTTCTTCTTCTTTTTCTTCTATCTCATGATCAGAGAGAGATTGTTGAAATTGACTTGCATTTATAAGTCCTTGTGAGGACTGTCTTTCTTCTCCATGTGCTGGACTCTTAACTGCTTCAGATGGTGTTCCCTCTTAATCAAATGTGGGGTTCTTTCAAGATCAGCGGAGTGAGTTTGGCCAGCTGGTGCTCCTGAGAATCATTTCCTGGAGCGTCAAGTCATCATCAGAAAAATCAAATATTTCTTGATCATCCTCAAGATGATCACTTTCCTTCTGTCTTCTCCATCTTCCTCATCTTCAATCTCAGAATGATGAAGGCACTAATCCGGTGTAGTGACTTCTTTTCTGAGCTGTTGTATAAAACTGTTCCTAACAATCAGTGAAGTGGACTTCGCTGGTTACCAGTGCTTTACCTGCCAAGTGAGCGCACCAAAAATGGAAAAGGTTCAGTTAGCGGGTGAAGTCACTCTACTGGTTACTCCAGTTAGCTTCTCTTTATAACTTAATCAATTTCAATCATCCCTAACTCAGTTCTCAACTTATGAAATCTTTCATGACTGAGTGGTTGGGTGAATATATCAGCCAATTGATCTTCAATTGATATGTATCTCAAGATAACATCTTCTTTTTCCACATGATGTCTGATAAAGTGATGGCTCACATCAATATGATTTGTTCTTGAGTGTAATACTGGATTCTCAGTAATAGAAATTGCACTTGTGTTATCACACATAATTGGAATTGTCTTCTCCTCTATTCCATAGTCTCTTAGCTATTGTCTGATCCATAATACTTGTGCACAACAGCTGCCTGCTGCAATATATTATGCTTCAGCTGTTGAAGTGGATATAGAATTTTGCTTTTTGTTGAACCATGATACTAGTCTGTTGCCTAGCATTTGAAAAGTTCCTGAATTGCTTTTCCTATCAATCTTGCATCCAGCATAGTCTGAATCTGAATATGATATCAACTTGAATCCACCATCTTTTGGATACCAAATTCCCGCATTGATTGTTTACTTCAAATATTTGATGATTCTCTTAGCTGCTAGTAGGTGAGATTCCTTAGGTTGAGCTTGAAATCTTGCACAAACTCTTACTGCAAAAGCAATATCAGGTCTGCTTGCAGTTAAATAGAGTAGAGATCCAATAATCCATTATACAACTTTTGATCAATATCTTTTCCATTTTCACCCTTCCCAATAATAACTCTTGCACACATAGGTGTATCTGATGTGCCACTTGTATCTATATCATATTTGTGTATCAAGTCCTTTGTATACTTGACTTGATTGATAAAGATACCATCCTTCATTCGTTTAACTTGCAAACCAAGGAAATAATTGAGCTCTCCCATCATACTCATTTGGAATTCGCTTTTCATAAGATTTGCAAATTTCTCATATAGCTTTTCATATTCTGATCCAAAGATGATGTCATCAACATAGACCTGAACTAACAAGGTGCTTGTTCCTTCTTCTAGCTTGAAAAGAGTTTTGTCAATAGTCCTTTTGTTGAATCCATTGTTGACTAAGAATTGCGACAGTCTCATTCCAGGCTCTAGGTGCCTGTTTGAGTCCATATAGTGCCTTTTTGAGCTTGTATACTTTATTTTCCTTCCCTTTGAGTTGGAAACCAGGGGGTTGTTCCACATATACTTCTTCTTCTAGAATTCCATCCAAAAATGCACTTTTGATATACTTTGAAGTCCTTGTGTGCTGCAAAAGCTAGAAAGAGTCTGATTGCTTCCAATCTTGCCACTGGTGCAAAGGTTTCATCATAGTCTATGCCTTCAGCTTGAGAGTATCCTTTTGCAACTAGTTTTGCTTTGTTTCTGACAAATGTTCCTTGTTCATCCATTTTGTTTCTGAATAGCCATTTTGTTCCAATGATGTTTGCCATGTCTGGTCTGTCCATAAGTTCCCAGACCTCATTTCTCTCAAAGTCATTGAGCTCTTCTTGCATGGCTGTAATCCAATCAGCATCTTGAATTGCATCATCTATTGTTTTGGGTTCCACATGTGATAGAAAACAAGTTAGCATACTCTCTAATTGTCTTCTGATTCTAACTCCTGTATGAATATCTCAAATGACTTGTTCTTCAGGACGATCTCTCAGCCAATTCAAATCAGGTTGAAGTTGCTCTTAATTTGGTTCTTCCACAGCTCCTGCTTGTGCATCAAATTCATGATCCTGCGTTGTTGCCTCTTGTGTTGTATTGATTGGTAATCATCTTGATTGCCAAAGGTATGGTCCAAAATTGTAGCTGTTACTGTTGTATCCATATAGACTTGTCCTTGTACAGCTTCTTCTTTAAAGTTGTGTAAGCTTTCACCATTTGTGTTTGGTTCATCAAAAACTACATGAATTGATTCTTCAATCACCAAGGTTGTTTTGTTGAGTACTCTGAATGCTTTGCTTGTTTCTGAGTATCCCATGAAGATTGATTCATAAGCTTTTTCATCAAAAGTATGTCATTGATTCCTATTCAAAAAAAAAAAACATTTAGATCCAAACATATGCAAATGTGAAATGTTAGGTTTTCTTCCATTCCAAATTTCATATGGTGTTTGTTGATGATAGATCTGTTTTGAGTATAGCATGCTGTATTTGCTGCTTCAGCCCAAAATCTCTTTGGTAAACTTGTTTCTGCTATCATGGTTCTAAGTGCTTCTTTGAGTGCTCTGTTTCTTCTTTCTGTTACACCATTTTGTTGTGGAGTCCCTGCTGCTAATAGTTGATGTAGTACACCATTTCCCTCACAATAAGATCTGAGAACTTCATTTAGGAATTCTGTTCCTCTGTCTGATCTTATCTTGATGATCTTCAATTCCTTTTCATTTTGTATTCTTCTCAGCAAATCTGGTAGCTTCTTGAGTGTTTCTCTTTTCTTGTTCATTAATATGGTCCTAGTAAATTTGGAAAAGTCATCCACCACCACTAGAGTGTACTTCTTTCCACTTACACTTACTGGTGTGACTGGTCCAAAAAGATCCATATGCAAAAGATGTAAGATCCTTGTTGTTGATTGATGGGGTTTTGACTTGAAAGAGCTTTCAATCTGCTTCCCTTTCTGACATGCATCTTAGAGACTTTCTTTCTTGAATGTGATGTCTGGAAGGCCTTCAATAATTTTGTTCTTTGATAATTTGTTGATGGTCTTGAAGTTGAGATGATTCAGTCTTCTATGCCAAATCCAGCTGGTTGATTGCTTACTCTTGACAAGCAGACATGTTTCTGCTTTTGCTGTCTTCCAATCCACCACATACATATTGTCTTCTCTTTTTCCTGCTAGTACAACTGTGCTGGTTTGATTGTGAATCACTTTGCATCCTTCTTTTTTGAAATGCACATTGTAGCCTTTGTCACAGAATTGACTAATGCTTAGGAGGTTGAAACTCAATCCCTTCACATAAGCCACATTTTGAATCTTCAAATTGTTCTTGAACATTGTACCTTCCCCCTTAATTTTACCGGGGTTTTCTTTGCCTCCAAATGTAACTTTGGGTCCATCAAAAGCTTTAAAGTCAGTCAACCATCCTTTGTTCCCTGTCATGTGTCTGGATCATCAACTGTCTATGTACCAGACATCCTACAAAACAAATTAAGCAAGTTTAGATACCCAACGCTGTTTGGGTCCATACCTGTTAGCAGTCATGCCTCCTACTCCAAGTGTAAATCCAAAGGATCTTCTTCTTGGATGGTTGAATTCATCAACCTCATAAATATAAGGCACAACAGAATACTTCTTGATAGAATTATTCTGATACAATTCTCTACCTTTAGGTGCATTTGCATCCTTTTTTCACTCTCCAATATGCAAGAGGAAACTTATTTTTCATGTTGCTTCTTGTGTCCAGGGATGTGTCTGGGTTGGCTTTTCTTAAACACATGTTGCATGACATGAAATTGTTTCTTCTTGTATTTTGGTGGTGCCATATTCTAATCATCCTCTGAAGGGTAAAGTCTTCCCTTACCTTTCAGTAAGCCTTTGCCTTTAATTGGCTGGTTTGATGATTTACTATGCTGTTTCACTGCACTGGTCTTTGGCTTCACTGGTGCATGATGAGTAGTGGGAACCACGGTATTTCCTTTTCTGGATTTTGGTCCAGGTTTGGTCCTCAGTTCAGATTTGGATTTTCCATTGTTTCTACCCTCATCTTGAATATTGTAGCCAAGGCCAGATCTGGATCCAAACCTTTTTGGGGGTTTGTAAGATGGTTCATTAAATTGTGCTGTGGTGCTCATAACTGGTATGGAGGTTTTCTTAGCTGGTCTGTTAACATCAGATAAGTGATCATATGATGTTTGTTGATCAGTTGAGTGTACTTCCTTACTAGTTGATTCAGCTTTTAGTTCATCCAGTTCTTTCTTTAGTCTTTTATTTTCCTCTCTCAGATTCTCACATTCTTGTTCCAAAATTTCATGATTTGTTTGAATTTCTTCAAATTTACCCATGAGATTTTGAATTAGGTTTGCAGAATCTAATGGGAGAGTAGAAGATTGTGCAGTGTCAGATGTGGATTCATTTGATGAGTATGAACTAGTTATTACCTCTGTTTCTTCAATTTCTTTTGCCATCAAACACAAACATGCTTTTTCATTGTCTGAGCTGGTGTCTCCTTCATCAGCTGAGTCATTGTCAGCGGAATCCTCATCATCTTCACTGTTGGTTTCAGCTTTCAGTGCCTTCTTGCTTCTTTTTCTATCTGAAGACTTGTATCTCTTCTTGTCTTTGTCTTTATCTTTCTCTTCAGGACAATCAGCCTTGAAGTGTCCTTTCTTTTTGCAATTGAAACATCTGTATTCATCATATTTTTTCTTGATGTCTTTGCTTGAGCTTGACTTCTTGTCCGATGATGAACTTCCCTTGAATTGTTTCTTCTTACTAAACATGTCAAACATTTAATTAGTAAAGCAATTTGTTCTTTTTGTTCTTGTGTCTCTTTCTGTGCTTGTATCAATTTGCTTTGCTTTCTTTGGGGTGCCACCAGATGCGGCCTTGTGTGTTTCTCTTTGGTGCCTTTGTCTTCATTATTAGTTCAAATTCATGAGCTTTTAATTGGGACATCAATGTCAAGGTGTCAGTCTTTGCAAGATCTATTGTTCCCTTGAGTATTGATGTGATGATTCTCTATCTTTCTGGTAGACTTCTCAAGATATTCAAGCAAACTTCTTTCTGAGGATATTTGTGACCAAGTTGGTGCAGTTCACTGATGATACTTGAAAATCTGTTTTCCATCTGATCAATGGATTCACCATTCTTCATTTTTAAGTTCTCAAATTTCTGTTTTGCAACAGATAATTTGTTTTCTTTGATTGCTTCAGATCCTTCATTGATAAGTGCCAGTTTATCCCACATCTTCTTTGATGTTGTGCAATCTTTGATTCTCATGAACATATTACTGCCCAGAGTCTTCAAGATGATATTTTTTGCAACATAGTCAAGATTTGTTCTCTTTCTGTCATATCCTTGGTCCAATCCTTTTTGAGTCTTTCTATTTGAATTGGTCCATCATTGATAACATCAAGCATTTCCTCATGAGTGGCTGCAAGATGAGATACTTTCTTATTTTATATTCATCAAAATTATTAACATTGAACACATGTACTTTGGACATGAAACTTGAAGTGTCCATAGTCACAGATAAAAGAAATAGCATATTGATATAGAAAGCACAGATTTAAAAACTACTTTGAAAATATGTGATCTCCTTGTTACCAGAAATCAGATCTGAGCAGGTTCTGATACTAGGAACTCTGCTCTGACACCAATTTTTGGTCCCAGAGAAGGTTAAAAGTATAGTCGGGGAGGGGGGAGGGTGAATGACTATACTGGAGTTTCAAAAACTTTTGGGCAGCGGATAAATCCTTTTTTTAATACTGTTTCAAAGTAGGTTATGCAAACACAGATATAGAATGCAATAAAATAAAGTGCTGTAAAGTGAAATGTTGAAAGCAAATAGACACAAAGGTTTATAGTGGTTCAGGGTGGTGTAATCCCTTAATCCATTCTTCTCTTGTGATGATTGAAGGAATTCACTATTGTCTTTCACCAATACAATAGTTAGATTGTCCTTGGCTACACAAGCTTCACAATCTACAAGACTATCACTCCTTGGCTTCAAAAGCTTCAATGACTCAGTCTTCAACACACTGCTCCTTGGGAACAAATCCTTCAGCAGCTATCACAAAAGGGTGCAACTCCTTCTTAGATTCAATTGCTGCAACTGGTGTGAATTTGATCCACAGATTTGTTGATCAATCTCAGTGCTTGATGTGGAATTGTAGCTCTAAGTTCTGATTTGATCACTAGATGTGTTCTTTTAGATTCAGATAGAAGGCTTAGTATTTTGACAGAGTTTCTGCTTGTTCTTGTATATCTTAATCTTTTTTTTCTGTCTGTCAATGCCTTCTATTTATAGCCTTGATAATTCTTGATTTAAAAATCCGTCCGTTGGCTATTTAATGTGGAGAATAATTCTTGATTTAATTCTTGATTCCTCCTGATTTAATTCTCCTTGATTTAAGTGATCCGTTTTTTCTTCAAACGTCCATCATAAAATCCGTCCTTGATTGATTCTGCATTTAATGCTTGATCTTCTAATTATTCACACGTTCTGAACAAGTATAGATGATATTCCTTACTCAATTGCTTCTTCACTTGACTGTTGTGACATCAGTTGAGTAGATCTGCTGACTTAGCTGATATGCTTCTTTCTTCACTGGTATTACTTAATCAGCCGATAAAATGTTTACTTCGCCGGTTCACTGCTTTCTTTCTTTCTTTGATTTTACAAGAATACTTCTACTTCATTGATCCTTCATTTGTGTGAGATCAGTGTACACCATATTTAAACAATGAATTTCATCACTTGTAATATAACTTAGACTTATCTAAGGTCATCACAGACTTCCCTGATTATAAGTCAGTCCATATATCTTCATGCTTCTCTGCTGGTACTTGGATGCCTTTACTCTGCCGAATTTCTGTTTTACTTAGCCATCCTACCAACTAGTACAATACTTGTCTGACTCAACTTATACAACATGTTAGACTCAAAGTAAAGACTTATTCAGAGAATTTTAACTTATTTTAGGCTTGCTATAATAGCTAGTATGATCATCATCAAAACATAATAAAATGTTCCTTACAGTGATCATCAATAAAAGTCACAAAATAGCGGGAACCACCAAGCGTCCTGATGACGTAGATCAAGTGAAATTAAAATACTTGACCACCATAAACCAATACTAGCAAGAGGACTAGGTCCATCGTAGTATAGCTATAGCGAATCAAGGTCGATCCCACAGGGAACCAAATTGTGGATCATTTATATACAAACAACTAATCATTCATGTCAAGGACACAAAGAGGTCTATGACCAAAAAAAGACAAGAAAAGTAAAGGACACGACTCGACACAACACATAACGTAATTAGCCTCCCCAATTATCATGTTATCGTTTGGATCTAGAGATTCTATATAATTAAGCTAGACTCGACAACTATTAATCCGATTCGTATTTCTTTTATATTGGCTACGGGAGTCATCTCCTAAACTAGATCTAGCTCCGGGTAGGCCATCTAGATCACTATGCTACATCACGTGACTTCGCTCGCCGGCCTCCATCTCATATGACTTGCACGCTTACAAAACTAGGGATGCCGATATTAACCGTATTCCTCACCTAGGCAACATTCCTTTTTTCAGGCATACTTCCTAGACGATCGCATCAGTCTCCGTCCCATTAACACTAACTTTTAGGTATCATGTTAATCTACGATCACGTATAACTAGGTGTCGACAATTCCCAAATCTGAAGCAGATCTAGATCTCATTTGAAAGTCCCGGAAGATCAATTCATGAGCCGACCTAGAGAGCCTATATTGGTATTTCCTAATAATACGCTAATTAAAGCAGACGAGCAACGTAGCCGTAGCCATACCTACTAAGATAAGAAATTCTATGTGGACAATCACACCATAAAGGCGTGGCTAGATTGACGGCGAAAACCTAAATCTCGGCGTTTTTACATATAAAGCGGATAAAATAGAGACTCATAAAGCAATTATACAGATCTACTAAAAACACGGTTGTTGATCATACCAAAGTCATCTATAGGTCACCGGATACAGATCTAGGCGTGTGGATCCTTATAGACAAGGAATCCCCACTACCTCATATCGTATCCTTAGATCTACATCGTTTGGTGAAGAACGAACAACCTCAAACGATAAACAATAATTGGGGGCTTAATTACAAAGAACTAAGAACAAATAAATACAAGAACTTACATTATTGCAGAACTTGCATAAAAACTGCTCTAATAAAAATCGAGAACTTTATTATATATTGTATGTATGTCGTGAGGTGTAAAAAATGTATTGTGTAAAGAAGTGTGTAAAAGGCGTGTATTGTATGTCTTTATTTATAGGGGTTCAAGCTAATTAAGAGATATACATTAAAATGTCAAAACAAATAAGAGATAACTCTCGGCCGATCTCCAATTAAAAGATAAAATGCGCCCCTAGAATGAATCCTCCATTGGCGGCATCTTTGAGTGGTTTGCCGGCTTTTGTCATGCTTATCCGATCTTTTCGTGCTAATCCGATATTTATCTTGAATTTCCTTTGATTTATCTTGAGATTTAATTCTTCCATTTGTATTTATCCTCCATAATTATCCAAATCTGCAAAATAGATATTTATCCCAAAATAAATCATATTTAAATAAAACGGATAAATATAATAAAAACGGATAAATACCGATTTATAAATAAAAACAGATAAATACCATAAAAAATGGATAAATACCAAATTATATTTTATAAATCACAAAACATTAAATAATACATATAAACATGTGATTTAATATAAAATACATATTATTAATCTCGATTTAAGGTCAACGTTGATGACTTTTACGGGTATAATTTGACCGTCATCACGTCCTTGTTTTCATAGGACCACAAACATCAGAATGAACAAGCTCAAGTACTTCTGGCTTTCTTGAAGGTGGATTTGATTTAAAAGAAACTCTAGATTGCTTCCCTGCAAGACAATGAGCACACTTTTCCAAATGCAAATTGTTAGAACAAGACAATAAATTTTTCTTAGATAAGACAGTCATTTCTTTCAAGCTCCTATGACATAACCTCTTATGCCACAACTCGGTCTCATCACATGACTCCACTGCATGAGCCTCATCATCAATAACTTTGGCTTGAGTCAAGAAAAGTGTAGGTATCTTTGTACCTCTAGCCACAACGGAAGGCCCCTTTGTGAGCTTCCACTTATCACAAGAAAATGAGCTATTATAACCATCATCACACAGTCTGCCAACAGAAATCAAATTCAACAAGATCCCGGAAACATGCTTAACCCGTTTAAGAATCAGTTTGGTACCATTAGACGTCTCCAAACTAATATCTCCAACACCTGCACACTTTAAGAAAGAATCCTGAGTTGTTCTCACATCACCAAAGTCACCTGGAGTGTATGATGTGAAAAACTCTCTTCTTGAAGTAGCATGAACCGAAGCACCACTGTCAACAACCCAACTAGTCATATCATCAGCAAGAATAATATCATCAACCTCTTGAAACACAAGGAAATCATTAGAAGAAGCTGCATTAACTATATCTTCCTTCTTCTCATCATCTTTCTTGTCATTGTTTTTCCTTTTCTCCTGTTTCAATTTAAAGCAAAATTTCTTGATGTGTCCCTTCTTGCCACAGTGATTGCATTCAAAATTTTTGTACTTGCCCTTGGATTTGCTTCTACTCCGACCTCTATCTTTACAAGCTCTACTTTGACTTCTCCCCCGTGACTCAGTAACCAAGACATCTGACTGTGAGGAAACACCATGTGCCTTCCTCCTTGTCTCTTCTTCTAACACACTAGTCTTAGCAAGATCAATGGTCATAGCACCATCTAGGGTAGAAGTAGATAGAGAACTTCAAAAAATTTCCCACGATTCCGGTAAAGAGCCAAGAAGCATCTATCCCTGCACTTCATCATCAAACTTAATACCCATAGCGTTATGTTGGTTAATGATACCAAAGAAAGTATTCAAATGATCAGTCATAGGAGTTCCATCATGATATCTCAAATTTATCAATTTATACATCAAAAGCATCTTATTATTTCCAGTTTTCCGGGCATACAAGTCTTCAAGTTTTTTCCAGAGATTGCATGTTTCTCCTCACTAATGTGATTTAAAACATTATCATCAACCCATTGTCTAATATAACCACAAACTTGCCTATGCAACAAACTACACTATTCCTATGTTTTATCTTCAGGTTTTTAAGCACTGAAGACCGGCAAAAAATAATTTTTCACATACAAAAGATCCTACATTTTATTTTTCCATATGGCATAGTTAGACCCATTCAAAGTGATCATTCTATTCAAGTTGGCTTCCATTTCACTAATAAAAAAAAGTTCACCAAAAACACTTCAAAACCAAATCAACTAATCGGGGTTCTGCTACCCCTTGTTGGGAAAAACAAACAACCGCAATACCACACGTATCACAAATACCCACAAAGTCTTCCCCATCCCCAACGAAATCTAATCACAAATAAAGAGAAATTAAAATACAAGAAAATCAACACCACAATTTTAACGTGGAAAACCCCTCTCGATGTGAGAGAGTAAAAACCACGAGGCCGAGGCCCACAAAAACTCCACTAATCAGCAAAAGATGATACAAAAGTGTTTCATACACATCAACCAACTCAACTACACCAAAGCATCAACTAAGAATGCAAAATACAAGAGTTGTTGAAAATATCACAAAAAAAACGCAGCAGTCAGGTCGCGGACGATTTCCAGAAAATTGAACCGTTGAAACGCAATTTCCGCCGTTCAGATTGAAGAAGAATGAGAGACGAACAAGACCTTAAAATTTCATCCCGATCGGAGTCTGTTTCGATACCTGATCGTCGCCGGAAAGAGACTGATGCAACACCAAAAATCCTGCGAATTTTTCCTCTTTTGTCTCTATTTTTATTGTGAAGATTAGAAAGATTAGGGAAAAATTAACCTAATTTGTTCCCTTAAATACTACTTGACATATTATTATTTTTCCAATTATTTAGTAGGCTTGGGCTCCACAAATGAGTGATCCACCCAACTTGCTCCACCACCGTGCGCCACCACTTTCATACACAAATCACAGCTAGATATCCACCACTAATCCACCGCAGAACAACCTGAGATAATTTCGACATTATCACCCGGTATAGATTTTAAGGAGGTAAGGCTATGTCCCGATGATTTAATTGTATAGAGGCAGGACAAGGCTCGTCACGAATTTTATTTTCTTATTGTTGAAATAAAATAGAATAAATTTCCTTAAAAAATAAAAATAAAAATAATAAACCCATATGTAGTGATTCCAAAGTGGGTAATAATTGACAATTGTTACTTCTCTAATATGCTTTCCGGAGCATTGTTTCTTGCCATTAAAGGCTAAAGCAAGTGTATCCAATATGTAGTACAACGAGGTGAAATTGTTTCATTGTATAAACCCGGTCATTCCGACAAGAAAGCATTTAAAGATACTCATTTAAACAAAATATTCTCCGGCACTTGGGTTACTCCACCGTATATTGTTCCATTAAACGAGCCGGCTTTAATCACATTCACAAGAAAAGATTTATGTCCATCTATCGAGTGACAATGATGTTTTATATATGTACATAATTTTTTCCGTCGAAGTCTGAAAAGGAAATATGACCAAGTCGGAATCGTAGTGGATCCGATGAGCTGTTCTTGACCATATGTGGGTTTGCTAGAAGTATATGGTGGTCTGCTAAAGTTCACAGGAGAACTTACTGTTGTAACGGATTGCAAGTAAAAGAATCAGAATAACAGACCTAATAACGTGAAAGTAATAAACAAGAACAGAACAAGAAGAACAAAATGATTTAACGTGGTTTTCGGGTTGTGCCTAATAGCAGATAAAGAAGATCAGAATACACAACGGAAGACTCAAACTTTTTGTTTATTGAATTGAATAAAAAATGTTTACAATGGATCTCTCAATTATATAGGAGAGAAATGATATGAGATAAACCTAAAGAATTATCCAAATATTATTTGAATAATTAAATAAAACAAATAATCAATCTTTTATTCAAATAATATTTGGATAATTCTTTAGGTTTATCTCATATCATTTCTCTCCTATATAATTGAGAGATCCATTGAAAACATTTTTTATTCAATTCAATAAACAAAAAGTTTGAGTCTTTGTTATTGTATTCGATCTTCTTTATAATATCGAGAAGTCGAGGCGAGGTTCGAGTCTTGTGACAATGGTGAACCCTCGCCCGATCCGCCATCACCGAAAGTATTTCGTCACAGAAAGTTTGCAATTAAGTCACAAATTCATCACCGTCCCAATTCTCTTCTGCACCACGCATCCACCATGATCCTCCTTCCCAAAATCTCATGACCATCAAATTTATCTATAAATGTCCGATCAATAATCTATGTTCTTTAATTTTTTTTTTTCAATTTTTGTGCCCATAAATTCCAGAAGGCTAGTCACCAAATAGGGCAGTGCCTCCAACCCAGACTGTCCGTCCAGCATAGTGTCCATTTTTTTTTTTTTTTTTTTTTTTCTTTCTTTTACACAGTTTGAAAAAGAAAAAAAAAATCATCACCATATATATTTTTCCCAGATATCATTCACAGCCATCGATCTATAAATCTTTCCAAATAAATTTTTTATTTTCATTTTTTTTAATTATTGTTTTAATGTTGGTTGTTACAAATAAATAAATAATCTGACAGATATAACATCAAATTTTTTCTTTTGTATCATTCTAAGGCGAGAGTCATAATGCCGACAGATCATAATGAAGATCGATCTCTCCATCGGACGGTGCAAATGGTAGAGCACGGTCGCAGTCATCAGAAAAATTGAACATGTTTTTCGACATACAAAAGAAAGAGCCACATGTTAAAAGCAATGAGCCAGGAGCCAAAAGAGCCAAGAGCCAGAAGCTAAAGCTTTGGGTGTCAAAAAGCAGTATCATCTTCTTTGTTGACAGGCAAACATTGCCTCCAAACCGGCAACGTTTGAAGGAGGGTAATAGGAGATAAAGTTAGAGAAGATAAAACTGTTTGATGATATACTGTTAAGATAAATTAGGTGTTTGAATAAAAGATTGATTATTTGTTTTATTTAATTATTCAAATAATATTTGGATAATTCTTTAGGTTTATCTCATATCATTTCTCTCCTATATAATTGAGAGATCCATTGTAAACATTTTTTATTCAATTCAATAAACAAAAAGTTTGAGTTCTTTAGGTTTATCTCATATCATTTCTCTCCTATATAATTGAGAGATCCATTGTAAACATTTTTTATTCAATTCAATAAACAAAAAGTTTGAGTCTTCCGTTGTGTATTCTGATCTTCTTTAGTGCCGACTATTTCACGGACATAAAATGAGATATTTATTATGCACAAAATTTTACAAAGATACTACTGCCTTATCTAGGTTACAATAAATGCTAGATATTTATAGCCTTGGTGATTAAACCCTAGCCTCCGTAATGACTCATGCGTATTTCCAAGAAATACCCTTAGATGTAGTTTCTCAGAGCTCAGATGAAACCACCAGCCAGAGCTCAGCTCATGCGTATTTCCAAGAAATACCCTTAGATGTAGTTTCTCAGAGCTCAGATGAAACCACCAGCCAGAGCTCAGCTGAATACTACTTCAGCTGAACTTCCTAGACTTGAACACTTCAGCTCAGCTGACCATCACTTCAGTTGGCCTTTCCAGACTTCAGCTTTTCCAAATTCAGACATAGAGATCAAGTTACATTCACTAACACTTACCATGGCTATACTACATTATGACATATCAACCAGCTTTGTGTCACTGAGACGACTTTCCAGCTGGTCATCACGAGGAAGAGTACAAGTTTGTCCCCAAACGCCGGCCACTACTTGGTTGTTGGATTGAACGTTTATCTTCAGAGCCTACTTCGGGCAGTACTGACCAGGAAGATTAGTTGGGATCATTTGGTATTTCCTCTAAAGGGGAATGTTAGTTCTCTCTCAATGATTGGGATGACTATATGGAGCGCACATGGATCTTTGAACCGATTTCTTGCCTTTGTTCACAATGGACTCTCGAGCTAGAGTGTATGACCATTATAGAGAAGCTTCATCAGATATATCATCAACAGAAGCATTTGAGACCTTGATCCTCTTTGAGGAACCTTTATTCCTCTTAAGGCTCTCTCGACTGAAGGACCAACACCAGCAACAAAGGTCAAAGGCTTATTGCCAAGACGCCAACAATAGTTTTAGGTTTGTCAGACTAACCTGGGGGAAAGGGGGCAGAGGCCGCAACTCGGTCAGGTATAACAGCATGAAAAGCAACATGGCACACTTCTTCTTTGATCCTATTTTGGCACCCATCTTTATAGCTATCATTGATCTCACTGCATATGAGGAAAGATTATACTAGCTCAAAAGTATGACATAAAAAGTAAAAAACAGTACAAGCAAAGTAAACATGTATACATTGTATAATAGAACGATTAATATCCTTAGAAATGAGGGGCTTGTAATCCCCAGGGCCAACACTCTCCAGTTTAGCCAGAGAAATCATATCAGAAGAGAAGGAAGAATAACGTAGACGAATTCCGAGATTGTGAATATCCTTCACTTTTTGTGCTGGTCTCTTTTTATGAAGGTGATCCAAACCTAGGCTCTCTCTCTTTCAAAGGCCCAAACTAGCCATATTCGTAGCATGGATGTGGAAGAACCTTTCATTCCACCGATGGATTGATGTAGGATTCTTAGCTAGAATCTAGGTATTTACGACCTTATACGCAATCCAGCGTGCAAAGTAAAACCATCTTAAGAGACTCCCGGGCTCTCTCACATCAAATGTGGGGGATTCAAACTCTTTTCCAGTGAGAGACTCCCGGAGAACCTTATCATTGGACAAGGATCCCGATTCAGAGGATGAAGCAGATGATTCAAAGTTTGCAGCCTTCACACCCTTAGAAATTTCTCTGCTAAGGGTCTCATTGGAAGAAATGTTTGCAGATGCATTACCAGGAAATCCTATAATCGGATAACAGTAAATAAAAATGACACAAGGAAGGCAAGAAGGTTTACATGTTATGAAGATCTAAGATGGATCTCTAGAAGAAAGTTGGGGAGATGCAGAATCTCTCACAACAGAGCTATGAAAATCAAAAGATTGCAAAGAATTGTTTTCATAGGGGAGATCTCCTTTATTGAAAAAAGAAGAGAAAAGACACTTAATCTCACAACTCTTATAGACAATTGCTATTGCAAGAACACGACTTCTCGATAGACTGGTAGACGTAATCATCTCAAAGATGGTAGGGTCGAGCGTCTTAGAACATGCCACATCACATATGAGCAACCTAACCTACGATTTACATCCCAGCTTAGGTCTAGAGGCGTTTGGCACAGGTGAAATTGGTTACCGTACAGATGACTGATATACTATTTTTGTATGATTAAATATACGTTATATTATTATGTTTTATCAACGAATTCTATATAAAATATATGAAATTATGGTATAAATAGTATGAAATGTTAATCTTTATAGTTTAGAGTAGTTAGTAGTAATAATAGTAAAAAGTTATCATTTTGTACCGATTTTAGTAAATCGGAGTGTCGTGTCAGATTTACGTGGGTATTTGTGGTATTTTATTGCAGATTTATAAACTGAAACCCCGAGAATCGACATGTTGAAGTATAATCATATCTCCGGAAGGATTTAGAGAGTATCACGAGCTTAAATGGTCAATCGAATTGCTTAAGTGGTCAAGTGGTCAATCGAAGTGGTCAAGTGGCTAATCGATTCAATTAAGTGGTAATCGAGAAATATCTTCGACAAACGAATGGCTCATCAAAACGACATTATCTGAAGAAGAGTCCTTCACGAAAGTTGTAGATTTTCCCGAGAGCTTTCCGATGCCGCTTGAATCATGATTTTTGGAGATCCAGAACTCGAGATATGAATTTTATAAGTTATATATAATTATAATTATAATTATCACCGCATTACATCTTGATTGTAATCAAAGCGGTGGAATCAATCATTACACGGACCAGTCCGGCTTGATCTCGGACCGTCCGGCCCCAAGACTTTCATCTATATAAAGGAGCTCATTTGCCATGTGAGCCGAGATGTACCAATATATATATATACATCTATATATATATCTTATCCTCTTATTTTCTTTTTAATTAGTAGTAGTTGTAAATAGGCCTTACGCCAAAAATAATAATCTCGTAGTATCGTTGTAATGCTCGGGAAATTATCAGAAGTTCGGTGTTGTTGAAGTCGTTGTAATGTCCGGAAGAATATAACTCTGATTCAGCATTTGTAATCGGGTAACTTTTCTAAAGTATTTATGTTTTTTTTTTATCTTTTTCGTTGTTATAATGTTTTTAGGCTAACTCTAATAACTAGCCAAAGTTATGTAATCGTTTTATTTCGATCTTTTCGGTAAAGGAATCTTTGTCTAATTAAAATTGACTAAAATTGAGTTAATTGAATCTTTTTCTATTGCAGAACGTATTGATAATATTGATTGACGTAATTAACCAAGATGAATCGCACCATATAACCTAACGATGAACCCAACCGGAGAAGTTAGGATATGAGATAAAAGATAGAAAAAACCGGAGGGTAAAATTGGCCGTCTTGGCGTGACAACGGAATCCTATTTCTACCGAGGCGCGATTTGTCTTGGGAAAGATAGATCTTATTAAAATTGTGCTCGAGATCATAATAATGCTAAAATCAACGGTTTAATTGAAACTAACACCGGAAAGTTAAATCGATCCGCGACAACCGGAGCCTTTTGAATAACATCGGCCGTCGACAAACGGAATAACCTCTTTTATCGGGGTAGATTTGTACTGTACTGTTCGAGACTAACCGAGATTAGCAAGGGCGGTTGTGGAGATTGAATCGATGACAATGACATATGACAATTTCATACGCTCGTGTGAGGAGGAATTGTTAACCTCGAAGTGCACCGTTTCATTTACTCAATTGGACCTAATCTAAAAGGAAAGATCGAGCACATTCCGTTTCATTGAAAAGATCGTATAATTCAATTATATAAACTTTAGCTAGTTCTATAAAACTTATATGTCTAAACTATATATTGGTATCTATATATATATATATATATATATATATATATATATATATATATATATATATATATATATATATATATATATTTTGCAATTTATGTACATCTATATATATTTTTATATCTATATATATTATATTAGAATAACTTTTAAATTACGCATTTATTTTATGTTAAGTAGAATAGTAGTCATCTGTGTTAGAAAATTACGGTTTAGATCGAGTTAATGACAACTCTTTGGTGTTTAACCACACTTAAAAGAATTACCAAGTTTCCCTGAGGATTCGACACTCTGACTCACCATACTAGCACTACAGTTTGACCCGATACACTGTCGGTTAAGGACTGATATTAGCACTAGAAAAGGCCACGTCAATGACACGCATCAAACATAACTATAGCATTTGTCTCTGAGATGAAATCGCCATTCTTGGACTTGACAAGAGATCATCTCTGATTTAGCATCAATTTAAGCCACCATGGGCTCAGCTCTATATCGGGCTTTTATCAAAAGACTCGTCTTCGACATGGCGCACATCGTCATCTGTCCCTCACATCGGACATGACGCAGGTCATCCTCTATCCAACATGGCGTAATTCGCTCTTATATACATATCATATAGCTAGCCGGCATGACGCAGACGTTTACGACCTCTTATTGCCGACATGGTGCAGGCTACCTCGATCACTTATAACGTAGGTCGTCCTCGGTTTTAGACTACAGTTACACTCCATTAGACGGGCACTGTCCTATGTTACATAATTGATCTGTGATAATCGCCTCACGAGCCATGACTGCTCCTTAATAGCCTTATAACGACTTCACATCATTGACTCGTACTTAATTGAGCAATGACAACCAGCCTATGATGGAGCATTATATAAGAGATATTCATCCTCCGGTGGGCTTTGTTTACCAGTCATTTCCTTTGGGTTCTCTGACTTAGCCTATCGATCAAAGATCCTACGCTAGGCATGTAACGAAGATTCTCCCGCTTTTGGTAACTCATTGTCAAGGTATATATGCATTATACACCTAAAATTCATATACGCATTTTCGCTCATTGTCTTACGTAGAAATTCATTCATAATCATACTTATTTGAGGACGAGAGAAGGAAAGCACCAGGACCCTCACGCTTTGTATGTTTTGCACACGTACTCACAAATCTATTGAAAACTAGTTGGATCGTCGACACATTAAGGTCCAATCACCGGAATTATAGCAAATTTATACCTTGACGATCCCATGCTTCGTCAATTATAAGGAGGAAAGCACTGGGACCCTCACACTTTGTATGTTTTGCACGCATACTCACAAATCCATTGATAAACTAGTTGGATCGTCTCATTAAGGTCCAATTACCAAAATTACAGCAAATTTTTACTTTGACGATCCCATGCTTCGTCAATTATAAGGGAAGACGATGTAATAAACTCTACAAGGGAGAAAATAAACTTGTAATGCCCCCAGACCCCGTGCCTGGTAGAGCTAAATGAGTCATAAATTGCCCGGTCAACTGCTTAGACCGTCGTCCTCGCTTGGTCTAAAAAGGCTAACCCGAGTTGAGCAGGCCTTTATGTCTCACACTTATATGGGGGTGAACATTCACTTACTTTTCCGATATGAGACTTTACAAAACTTCATTTGAAGCAAGACGAAGAAAAGCAGAAGGCCATCGATGATTTCCTTGGATAGTCTCTTCATATCTGGTGTATGAGGGCACTCCCAGCAGAAGCCCTATACGGTGCCCTATCCCTAAAATGAAGATAAAAAATAGAGTTTTGCCTCAAATAGCTCCTACAACAGAGGCCCTATCCCTATTTATTTTTAGGGATATGAACAGTGCATCCCTATTTGTGGGGATGCACTATTCACTGCCCTAAACATATATAATTGTTAAAAAATATAGGGATAGGGATATGGATGCTGCTGGAGTTAAATAATAAATATTTAATGTGTATAAATAGGGTTGTGAGGTAGAATATGTATTATTTAATATTATTTGAAATACTATAGGGATAAGGATATGGATGCTGTTATAGAGCTTTTTGAATTGAGATGTTGTAAAATAGAGATATGTATTATTTTATATTATTTTAGGGATAAAATTTGGGGACTCTGCTGGAAGTGCCCTGAGTTATCTTCAATCGATTCGAGTTTGAAGAGACCGATTACCATGTGTGAAAATTACAATGCGAAAATCCTTTATTTTAAATAACGTGTTTTGGATTTCTTACAATAAGATGAAATTAATTATGAGTGTAACTTATAACCCGTAAACCCTTTATTATAATGGACGGACGTCTTTTGGATTTCTCTTCATCGTTTTATTTTTTTTTCTCCCCAAGGCGCCTGCGAGTATATATATATAGGCAACAAACCTTGTGGAGAATACCATAATAATCACTATTATCAATTCTTTGGCAATTAATCACAGTGATGGAAAACTTTAAATTTGCTTTGTTTGTGATTTTATGCATGATGGGAGTTATATCATGCACTTCAAATCTTCATGTTACTGCGGTTTCTGAACATCATCACCATCTTGATCGTACGGCTTCAAATGCTGCTGTTTATGTGCATCAGACCACAAATACCTTTATCGGTTCTAAGTATCTTCCTTATGATGGCCCTGCTGCTGTTCCCGGCGATGTCGGACCAGGTAATAAAACCCTTTTTGTCATGTTTAGTGTGATATAAGGAAATATAATAGTTTATTTACTAATAACAATTGGTTTTAATACAACCAGTAGTCATTGATCCAATATGGTGTCGAGCGAGGAGATCCCAGAGTTCAAGCCCGGGGTCTCTCCTTCTTATATAAGCCCACACTTGAAGGAGGATTATATAAGAAAATATAGTAGAAAGACATTTACTAATAATAATTTTATAGTGCGCACACTTGAAGTCTCTCTCTTCTTATAAGCCCACATCGAGGGGGTCTTATATAAGAAAATATAGTGGTATCTTTATTTACACTACATTACATGTATGCACCACAATAGAATCGAACTTTGTGAAAGTTGGTTTTAGAGCCAAAAACCGATTTTCCATAGATAGAGTCGATTCCGAGAATCGTGAGAATTCACCTTTGGAAAAGTCGGTTTTTTCGAGAACCGACTTTCATAACTATTGAGATACATCAAATATTAATTATGCCATTCACATCGCCAAGAACTTTTATAAGAGATGATAGTTCGATACTACTAAAAGGTCCTAAGTTCAAATCCGTTGCAAACACAATTTTCCCACATTGGAGGATGCGTATTGAGATATATAAATATTAATTATCTATCTTCATATCAGCTTAGGTCTGTGCAAGAGATGATAGTTCCAGCGGTAGGTGAGGTGAAATAATAGCCTCATATATTGTTTATTTACATTGAATGTCATTCCGACCTTCATGAATTATGATATGCATTCGGTAGACTTTTGAAAGTATAGCATTATTTCCTTTTGGCTTTGGTACAGCCGGTACGTGCGCCGTCACGAATACCGAGTTTATTGCATCGGCTCCTCCCGATGAATGGGCGAACGGCGCAGCGTGTGGCACAATGATTACGGTTACCTGCTTCGCCGCGAACAACAAGGATGCATGCTCAAGTACTCCAACTACTCCAGTGCAAATTGTTGATCAATCATGCACAGATTGTGGAGAATTGTACTATATCTCCCGGGATGCTTTTAACACTATTGCTGCTGGAGATGCCAGTGAGGTCGCCATCACTGTCCAGTAAACATCAGGTAAGCTCGTCATGACCTTCAAAAAAAAAAATATATAATATAAGATTATTTAAATTAAAGATTTTACACATTTTAAATAAGTGGTTGAGTGTCTTAATGCGTGCAACAGTCGTAAAATAATGAAAAGTTATAATAAAAATAAAAAATAAAAATTGTAAGGAAAAAATTAATAAATACACTTTTGGAAATGTAAAATAACTTATACAGACAAAATCAAAAAATCAGAAGGCATTGTATTTAATTTTTGAAGGAATGGAGCACTTATTATGTTATGTATTACAAAAGGGTTTATTAATTAATACACCATCACTTTGGAGTTTTGATCCCTCGAGTGGAAGTATCTTGTACAATGTGTATGTCATCAAAATAATGTCGTTTTGAATTTTAACGATAAAATATCCGCGTTCGTATATTCCTCGATCACATCACAAATGTGTTGTTGGATCATCGCATTCACTACACCAACACCGTATACATATACAAAAGGTGATCGATCTATGCTTCATCATGCACCATGTGTTTTTTATTTTATTTTATTTTATTTTAATATTTGAGGTATTTCCTTTGATAAAAACATATTTAAGCTAAAAAGCGGCCAGGTCGATAAATTAAGGAAATATCTTTTCACACAAATTTTTATCTTACCACACGAAATATTTTTCCAATTTCCCTTTCTTATTTTTTTTTTTATTACTGGCGTTCATTCGACCAAAATTTGGTGAGAATATGACACATTATCCATCTTGAAATATGGTCGGAATATACGTATTGGAGAGTCCACTCTTTGGTTGATTCGATCATATTTTAGGTAGAATGTTTGAAGTTTTCCAAACTCATACATAGTCGAGCATCATTCGACCAATATTGAGTCCGGAATACTCTACACATTCAGACTAGAATTGGGTCAGGATAACAACAACAATATAAGAGCACCACTATTGATTCTGACTAAATTTCAGACAGAATATTAAAAGTTTTTTGTACTCAATTTTAGTCAGAATGTCTTTCTGACCGGTATTGAGTATGAAAAACATTCAAAATTCTGACTAGAATAAAATCAGTATAATGATCGTATTCTGACTCAAATTGGGTCAGAATGGCTGCCGTGTGAATTGACCATAAATTGGTCAGAATAGTATATATTTCCCGGACTCATTTACGGTCAGAATGGCAGGCGTGTGCAATATCCAAACGAAGCCCACTCTCGGCTCTTGGTATGTGTAAAACAACATTTGTGTGAAAAGATATTCCCTAAATTAAATGATTGCACAATAATTCATGTAAGTTGGCGCAATTAGCGTTTTATTTATTTATATTTATTTGATTGTCTTTTTCAGGAAATGAAGAATTACCCCTCAAAAAAAGGAAATGAAGAATTTTCAAATCGAAGAAATCGAAGAAATCCAAGTTTATCCGAGTAGTTTGTCTTTTGAATTATACCCAGCGTTATGTTCAAAACGCTTCAGCTCTTTAGTAATATACATGTACGTTGTTTTTTTTATTTTTGTTTTGTTTTGTGTTTTGTGTTTTGTGTTTTGGGATTGTGCATTTTTTAATCTTGATTGTCACTGTTGTACGAAAATGGTATTTTGATTTAAGGGGAAAAGGATTATATATGTTTTCTTTAACAATATCAAAAGTATTTTCTTTTATTTAACAAACAAAAAAGGAAAAATATGATTAACCTCGATGATGCTTCTAACCGGAGAAAGGTCTTCTGTATGTAAAAGAAACTGTCAGATAAATTGCAAGAGAATCGCCCTCAAAATTAAAGATACTCTGAAGAAGACGCATGTTGTAACTGATCAAACCATAAGCAATACTAAAATGTTATAGGTCGCTCGATAAGTGCACATCTCATGAACAAATGCACATGCAACTCTAACAAAACAGACGTCTCACACAAAAAAGCGGAAGATAAAAAGAGAGTAGTTATCGAAATGCGCTAAAAACGACGAAACACGCATTAACTAACAGAATCGATCAGACTCGGAACTGAACACACGAAACAGAAAACATAAAATCAAAAATCAACCATGCCGCTGATGTTGGGGTCCCTGCCACATCGACGGTAGGTCAAATTCCCAGAAATTCATATTTTCCATCATATCTCTACAACTCTAATTACACAAAATGACAATCCAAAATTTTCCATAAATTCTCAATAAACTACACACCTCAAATTCCACTAAAACAAAAATGATACAACTAATTTACTATCTATTATATTCGAAAAAAGAATCTGAAAAGACATAAATGCCAACAATATCATTGTGGGTGCGCAACGCAAGAAATAAAGATGTACAATGCATCAAATTTAAAATAAAGGAAACTCATAGAACAAGATAATTATAACTAAGACGTATAATAATATGCATCTTCAACTAGCTCTTCTCTTGACTCCTCGGTTTATGTCTTATCATCATCTTAAATTGTTAAGGGTTGATCACGACGGTTCCCAAAGAAAATATATTTAAAAGTGAACCATGGTAGTATCTAAAAAATAAAGTATTAGTTCATTTTTAATACAAATATATGTATGGGATCATGTGATGACATAAATCAATACCTCTGTTACACTAATGCATAGTTGAGAATTATCTTACAATCCATATCTTATTCATCGTATTCCGTTTACCTTATCTTCCACTAATTTCCATACCATAAAATATGTGCATAAATTAGGAAACCACATTTATTTCTGATATCATATCAATTTTCATTTACATATTTGTCATGCTATAAAGAGTTTGTAATTTTTACACCCAAATAATAATATATTGTTGGAAAAAATTGATAATTAAGAATCTGACAGGATATGAAGATCTCCAATGCTCAAAATTGATAATTAGTCTCTCCTTATCCAAAGCTCAAAATTGAGCTTTTATAGTGTTTGTCAAAAAAGCACGCTGGCGTGCGCTTTATGAAATGTCGGTATACGCGACAACTTTTACAAAATATCCTGTGCAGACCCGCTTGCTGGCGGCGTGCGCGCTAGGTTTTCTTAGGCGTGCGCCTAGGTTTTATCATTTATGGAATTCACGTACTGAAACATTGGCCTGTTTTCAGGGTCTTAGGCGTGCGCCTAAGGAATGCTAGGTGCACGCCTAGCATGTAATTTCCCCAAAGTGAGCCTTTTTGCATCCCGAAGCTACGTATCATGTTTTCCGGGCATTCTCGAGTACCTAGTTCCTGAAAAACATCAAATTACATACCAAATGTAACCCCTACGGGACACTAGGGTGACCGAGAATGAATGAAAAACACAGAAAAAGGGCCGAGATTCACGGATTATGTACCCGAGTCCCGGAATGAGCAAAATGGTGTAAAAAGCACCAAGACTTAGCCAAAAACTCCCGGAAAAGCACAAAGCGAGTCATAACGGGCACAAAATAAGTAGAAAACAGAGTCAAATTGACTCCCATCAATAATCCTTTATTTAATTCTTGATTCCTCCTGATTTAATTCTCCTTGATTTCAGTGATCCAGTTTTTCTTCAAACGTCCATCATAAAATCCGTCCTTGATTGATTCTGCATCTAATGCTTGATCTTCTAATTATTCACACGTTCTGAACAAATATAGAAGATATTCCTTACTCAATTGCTTCTTCACTTGACTGTTGTGTCATCAGTTGAGTAGATCTGCTGACTTAGCTGATGTGCTTCTTTCTTCACTGGTATTACTTACTCAGCCGATAAAATGTTTACTTCGCCGGTTCACTGCTTTCTTTCTTTCTTTGATTTTACAAGAATACTTCTTCTTCATTGATCCTTGATTTGTGTGAGATCAGTGTACACCATATTTAAACAATGAATTTCATCACTTGTAATATAACTTAGACTTATCTAAGGTCATCACAGACTTCCCTGATTATAAGTCAGTCCATATATCTTCATGCTTCTCTGTTGTGATGTGATCCGTCCCGAGACATTTTATTTGTTTTGTTTATTTTAGTTTTCAGTGTTTTAATGAATAAAACGGCCTTAAACCCGTGTCAAAAATTGCCCATAAGTTAGTATATTGGGTCAGGTGTTTATTTCTAGCAAATAAAAGCTATTTGGGCTATTTGGGTCAGGTTAGGTTTAGTGCAAAATAAAGTGGCGAAAATTACTATGTAATTTATCCCATATTGTTTAGGAGTTGGTTAGTCATTTATTTTGTAGCCTATATAAAGGCATTCCTTGTAATTTTATATGGATAACCAATGATGAATCTATTATAATGAAATTGAGAGTTTTCTCTTTTCCCTTGGTCTGTGATTGATCAAGAACATCGTTTATGAGCGAGTGATCTCTTTTGTCGTAGATATTGCACCCCTTTCGAGAGCTTATCAGCGTTCTTGAGCAAAGCGTTGAGTTGTTCTTGGCCCTCTTCGTAGGCTCGCTGCTTGATTAGGTTAGGGTAGGTTAGGGTTTTTTCGGCTCGTATTGATCCTTTCGTCGATCTCCTGGGATCGTATCGCATCGATTGGTATCGAGCTCGACGAAGGTATCAAATATCCCGTTTATTTTCCTTCTTTAGTTTTCTTATTCAAAAAAAAAAAAAAATTAGTTCCTTGTTTTTTGTTCATTAATTTCGTCCACCCTCTCCCAAGAACATCCAAAATCTTCAAATCTTCATCCATCCTACCCGGAAAACTTGAAGATTCTTCAAACCTTCATCCCAAGAACCCTAATTATTTTCCAGATCCCGTTTTTTTGTATCAGTTCGTTCCCTAACCAAAACAACTTGAAAAATTCTGCAATTTTTACCACATATACAACACATCTCGTTCTACAATTTCTCTCTTTACACCCAATCCAGATTCAACATAAATCTTGCCTAAAACCGCCGATTACTCCGAACAATCTGTCCAGAAAAACTGCAGCCGTCAAACGTCGATCGTTTTAGGTTTTTGTGCTTTAGACGACCCCAAATTACCTGAAAATTGGTGATCGTATAGGAAATACTCTGATATACAACTTTTATCTTTTGAGTTTTTCCAAATTCTCTGTAGTTTTGTCGTAATTGGCACCGTAAGACACTGCTACCAATCTGAAAATCATTGACAGATTGCACCAGTTTCCGAAAAACGATTGTTTGAGCGACTTCCGTATCTCCAAAAAATCTGAAAATTTGACATCCTTTAGAAAACTCTCAGTTCTACAACTTTTGTCTTTTGAGTTTTCCCAAATTTGTAGTCGTTTGATACTTAAATACGAGGGTTTCACACCCAGGGTGTAAACATTTTCACACCTGTGAAATTCTGTTGTCAAAACAATTGTGAAACTAAGGCATCTGGACGGTATGAATCATTGAAAGGAGAGATGTTTGTGATAAAGAAAGCCTTGAGTAGTGTGGTGAGCGTGGAGAATGATTTGCACCGAGAAAATAGTTTTCATACGAGGTTTTGGTTAGTGGGAAGGTTTGCTTAATGAAAATTGATGCGGGAAGTGTGCCAATGTCATAAGTCTTTGGTTTTGTCTCCGATTTAGCTATTCTACGACACCTCATCCTCAACCATATACGTTGCAAGGACTCAGTGATGTTGGTCAAGTGCGAGTTACCAAATAGGCCTTAATCTCTTTTAATCTTGGTAGGCTCGATGATGAAGTTTTATGTGATGTAGTCCCTATGCCTGCTTGTCATATCATACTTGGGAGACCGTGGCAATATGATAGGAGGGTTACGTATGATGGGTATTTGAATAGCTACACCTTGCGCCATAAGAGGATGAGACTTACACTCCGTTCCTTATCCCCCGAAGATGCCCACAAAGATCAACTCAAACTGGCAGCTGCATATGAGGAAGTTCATTTGAAACGTGAATCCGAAAGGGAAAAGGCCTCGGTTGAAGCAAACACCGAAGAGAGTGTTATCATTCAAAAGAAGGTAATCCAAGAGTCTATGGTGGCAGATGCAATCACCAAGAAGAATGAGATTGTGGAAGAAGTAGTGGAGAGTGATGAGGAATTAGTTGTGGATGAGATAGTCCACGTTGATGAGGCCTTTGTTGATGGTCATGTTGAGAGTGTTGTTGAGCATGAGGAAGTTCTTGGTACACCAGCCGAAGTTTTTGACCTATCTTTGCAGGTCCAAGATGATCTTCCATATGAGGTGAAGACTAGCCACTCGGATACGTCCAAGGCAGCCCTTGTTGTTCCTTTAGTTGATCTTTCCCAGGTGGTTCTTGGTGGGAAGCCGGCGCATCATTTTGTTGATCCTTTTGTTGCATGTGTTGATGCGGCTCCGATATTGCATTGCTCTAGTTATATTGCTGCCACACCATGTTTCGTCCACAGTTTTGTCAGGCCACAATTCTGTTCTTCTGTCTCATTGTTGCAGCACACGACGTCCTTTTCGCATCAGGTTGATTTGAGGTTTTCACTTCGTCGAATATTTGATCCCGGCATAACATTGATGTTTTTTGTGGGTTGTTCGGGATTGGTTTCGGATGCTGACTTCTATGACGTCCTATTGATTCGAGGACGAATCCTTTCCAACCGGGAGGGAATGATGTGATCCGTCCCGAGACATTTTATTTGTTTTGTTTATTTTAGTTTTCAGTGTTTTAATGAATAAAACGGCCTTAAACCCGTGTCAAAAATTGCCCATAAGTTAGTATATTGGGTCAGGTGTTTATTTCTAGCAAATAAAAGCTATTTGGGCTATTTGGGTCAGGTTAGGTTTAGTGCAAAATAAAGTGGCGAAAATTACTATGTAATTTATCCCACATTGTTTAGGAGTTGGTTAGTCATTTATTTTGTAGCCTATATAAAGGCATTCCTTGTAATTTTATATGGATAACCAATGATGAATCTATTATAATGAAATTGAGAGTTTTCTCTTTTCCCTTGGTCTGTGATTGATCAAGAACATCGTTTGCGAGCGAGTGATCTCTTTGTCGTAGATATTGCACCCCCTTTCGAGAGCTTATCAGCGTTCTTGAGCAAAGCGTTGAGTTGTTCTTGGCCCTCTTCGTAGACTGCTGCCCAGTTAGGTTAGGGTAGGTTAGGGTTTTTCGGCTCGTATTGATCCTTTCATCGATCTCCTGGGATCGTATCGCATCAGTTGGTATCAGAGCTCAGCGACGAAGGTATCAAATATCCCCGTTTATTTTCCTTCTTTAGTTTTCTTATTCAAAAAAAAAAAAAAATTAGTTCCTTGTTTTTTGTTCATTAATTTCGTCCACCTCTCCCAAGAACATCCAAAATCTTCAAATCTTCATCCATCCTACCGGAAAACTTGAAGATTCTTCAAACCTTCATCCCAAGAACCCTAATTATTTTCCAGATCCGTTTTTTTGTATCAGTTCGTTCCCACCAAAACAACTCGAAAAATTCTGCAATTTTACCACATATACAACACATCTCGTTCTACAATTTCTCTCTTTACACCCAATCCAGATTCAACATAAATCTTGCCTAAAACCGCCGATTACTCCGAACAATCTGTCCAGAAAAACTGCAGCCGTCAAACGTCGATCGTTTTAGGTTTTTGTGCTTTAGACGACCCCAAATTACCTGAAAATTGGTGATCGTATAGGAAATACTCTGATATACAACTTTTATCTTTTGAGTTTTTCCAAATTCTCTGTAGTTTTGTCGTAATTGACTAACCAACTCTTGAGCAAAATTACTTTTGAATGCCTTTATATAGGAAATAAATGACTAACCAACTCTTGAGCAAAGCGTTGAGTTGTTCTTGGCCCTCTTCCTAGACTGCTGCCCAGTTAGGTTAGGGTTTTTCGGCTCGTATTGATCCTTTCGTCGATCTCCTGGGATCGTATCGCATCAGTTAAGATACCACGAGGAAAACCCCTCTCGATGTGAGAGAGTAAAAACCACGAGGCCGAGGCCCACAAAAACTCCACTAATCAGCAAAAGATGATACAAAAGTGTTTCATACACATCAACCAACTCAACTACACCAAAGCATCAACTAAGAATGCAAAATACAAGAGTTGTTGAAAATATCACAAAAAAAACGCAGCAGTCAGGTCGCGGACGATTTCCAGAAAATTGAACCGTTGAAACACAATTTCCGCCGTTCAGATTGAAGAAGAATGAGAGACGAACAAGACCTTAAAATTTCATGCCGATCGGAGTCCGTTTCGATACCTGATCGTCGCCGGAAAGAGACTGATGCAACACCAAAAATCCTGCGAATTTTTCCTCTTTTGTCTCTATTTTTATTGTGAAGATTAGAAAGATTAGGGAAAAATTAACCTAATTTGTTCCTTTAAATACTACTTGACATATTATTATTTTTCCAATTATTTAGTAGGCTTGGGCTCCACAAATGAGTGATCCACCCAACTTGCTCCACCACCGTGCGCCACCACTTTCATACACAAATCACATCTAGATATCCACCACTAATCCACCGCAGAACATCCTGAGATAATTTCGACATTATCACCCGGTATAGATTTTAAGGAGGTAAGGCTATGTCCCGATGACGAATTGTATAGGGGCAGGACAAGGCTCGTACGGATTTTATTTTCTTATTGTTGAAATAAAATAGAATAAATTTCCTTAAAAAATAAAAATAAAAATAATAAACCCATATGTAGTGATTCCAAAGTGGGTAATAATTGACAATTGTTACTTCTCTAATATGCTTTCCGGAGCATTGTTTCTTGCCATTAAAGGCTAAAGCAAGTGTATCCAATATGTAGTACAACGAGGTGAAATTGTTTCATTGTATAAACCCGGTCATTCCGACAAGAAAGCATTTAAAGATACTCATTTAAACAAAATATTCTCCGGCACTTGGGTTACTCCACCGGGAAATTTTTGTGTGCACTGAGGATCGGTGGGGAGGTGTGATGTGGTTGATTATTGACCATCAATTTTCAAACAGGATATAAATTGTATGGTTCTGATTAGTCTAAGTGTCACTTCAGTGCATATGGAGTGAGCACACAAGACTTTCCCTACTCCACCGTATATTGTTCCATTAAACGAGCCGGCTTTAATCACATTCACAAGAAAAGATTTATGTCCATCTATCGAGTGACAATGACGTTTTATATATGTACATAATTTTTCCCGTCGAAGTCTGAAAGGAAATATGACCAAGTCGGAATCATAGTGTGTTGAAGATAAGACTAAATGTGGCTAAATAAGGAGCCTTGGATTGTCCTTAATATAGATGGCTAGGATGTTGCCATGTGTCATTAGTTATGTGAGAATCCTAGCACTAGATTTTATATTAATATCTTTGTCGTGTAATCTTTGCCATTATGACAAACATTATTACGAATAACAAATATGGTTATCTCCATTTGCTTTCTGTTTTCTTAATTGGTATCGGAGCAAGGTTCTCGCCGGCGATGGCTACTCCGACATCGGAATCAGGAGCAGTGGTTAGTTCTATTGGAGCTGAATCAACGCCCGTTAGCAGTATCTCAGCTGGATCCAGTTCTCACCCACAAGATGCAACTCCCCAGCAAAATACTCCGACAATCGGAGCTCAGATCTCTGTTTATGGGACCATTGGAGGAATTTCTGGTTTCAGCTTACCCTCTAGCTTGCAGTTTGGTCACGTTTCCAGCATTGCATCTCCGATTTCACAGTTTCGATCAGAACCATATCCTTCACTACTCCGATCTCCTGGGTATGGTCTTCTTCCTTCCTTTACGCCACCCCCTTTCACTGGTCATTTGACTCAAACCTGCAATGTTAAGCTCACTTGTGACAACTATCTTCTCTGGAAATCCATTGTCCTTCCAATTGTTCGGGGTCATAGACTCGATGGTTCCCTTCTTGGAACAAAGCCTGCACTCTCTCCGCATTGAACCTAACAAGCTGGAATTCTTAGTCATATGGGGTCTCAAACTCCGGAAGAGTGGGATATTCTTGATTCCCTTCTAGTTGGCTGGTTATTGAGCTCTATGACAGAGCAGGCCTTGGTGGAGGTGGTAGGATGTCAAACATCCAATGAAGTTTGGACTACCCTAGAAAATCTGTTCAATAGCGATCCAAGCTCGGATGCTCGAATTGAAAAATGCCCCGACCAAAAGCGAAAAGGGTACAAAGACGATGGTGATTATTTGGCTCAAATGAAGTCCTATAGTGATAATCTTGCAGCAGCTGGTTACCCCATCACTAGGTCTGAGCTGATTCTTGCTGTCTTAGGTGGCTTAGATAAAGAATATGAGGCTGCTATTGTTAATATCACTGCAAGAGTTGGTGCACTCACCTGGCAGGAAGTGCAATCACAACTCCTCATACATGAAAAACTGGTGGCTAGATTTAATCCTGGTGGAGGCTCAGGCATGGCTCTTCAGGGAGCTGCTAATGCTAATCTGACAGCAAGAACTGGTGCTTACAGTGGCCGACCTCCTAACCCCAACAACACATATGGCAGAGGTAGAGGAGGAGGTTCATCCAAAGGTGGAAGAAATGGTGGCAGAGGCAGCGGAGGAAGAAATAGTGGAAATCAATAGCAGCATAGTTCCAATGCAAATGCAAGCAAAATGGCATGCCAGCTGTGTGGAAAAATTGGTCATACAGCCAACATATGCTGGCATAGGTTTGAGACAGATTTCAACAATGGCCCTGCTGATACAGCCAATCCCAAACAAATCTCAGCTTTTGTTCCTAGCCCTCAAAGTGTAGCTGATAGCAACTGGTACCTTGACAGTGGGGCAACAAACCATGTTACATCGGATCTAAACAATCTTCATCTCAGTGCTGGATACAATGGTAATGATACTTTAGCTGTGGGAAATGGTAAGGCACTGTGCATCAAACACATTGGCACTAGCACCATTAACACACACTCAAAACCTCTGACACTTAATACCATTCTTCATGTGCCTGATATCACAAAAAATCTGATTAGTGTGTCCAAGCTAATTTCTGATAATCCCATTACTGTTGTGTTTACTGACTCTTTTTGTCTTGTGAAGGACAAGATCACAGACCAAGTTCTTCTCAAGGGTCTCCTCAAGGATGGATTGTACCAGATGGACACCACAACTAGCCAACACCAGAGGTCCCTTCACTCCAAAAAACAGTGACAGTTCCTGTCTAAGTGTGTCTAGGTTATCTAAGTCTTTATTTTCTCCTAAAACTGCCAGTGGTAGTGTCTCCAGTGATATCTGGCATAGAAGGCTAGGTTATTGTTCCCCTAATGTGATGAAACAAGTTCTGTCTTATTGTAATGTGCCTGTTAATGAAAAATTTTCTTTTTGTGAAGCCTGTCAGTTGGGTAAATCCCATCTTCTCCCTCATTTTCCTTCTGTTTCTAATGCTCATAACATGTTTGATCTAATCCACACAGATATATGGGGACCAGCCCCTGTGAAATCTATAGAAGGATATTCCTACTATATTCATTTTATAGATGACCACACTAGGCATACATGGATATACCCTTTAAAACTAAAATCTGAAGCATTTAGCATTTTCAAACAGTTCAAAACCTTGATCCAAAATCAGTTTGGTACTACCCTCAAGTGCATCCAATCTGATTGCGGTGGGGAGTACAGAAGTTTTGAACCCTATTTAAAAAATGAAGGCATTTTGTTCAGGCACTCATGTCCCCATGATCACAGCCAAAATGGTAGGGCTGAAAGAAAACATAGGCATATAATAGAATTGGGATTAACTCTTCTTGCACAAGCTTCAATACCTCTCAGATTTTGGTGGCATGACTTTGAGTATCTTTGTTCACCTTATAAACACAATCTCCCAACACATGCGGAAAACAAGTCTCTCATGAATGTCTCTTTCAAACCAAACCTTCATATTCCCTCCTTAGAGTTTTTGGGTGTGCAGTGTACCCCAATCTAAGACCTTTCCAGCACACCAAGTTTCAGTTCCACAGCAAGAAATGTGTTAACCTTGGTCTTAGTATGCACCACAAAGGATACAAGTGCCTAGATGAATCTGGCAGAGTCTATATTAGTATCAATGTTGTCTTTAATGAAGAAGACTTTCCTTTCACCAAGGGATTCCTGCAAGGACCTCACAGAAGTGTCATCCCCATTTCTGAGTCTGCCCCTATTACACCAATCACTTTTGATATCTGGCCTGCAATTCCTCATGCTGCTGGTACAATCCATCCAGAAAAGACTCCTACAAGTGCAGGTGATCTATCTCCTATTTTTGATCAAATTAACAATGACATACAGAGTCCTATCAGTTCACCACCACTCCCTGATAGCCCTAGTCACACTCATCACAATACACCAGATAATGCAATCACTGATAGTACCATTGGTACATCATCACCTATGCCAACACATACACCAACCACTGATAGCAATACTTTTACTTCAGTTACAACCTCATCTTCCCCAAGCACTGCACTATCACCTGTACCCTCATCCTCACCTGCACCTCCACCTACCAGTCTAGCTCCCACACACACCATGCAAACCAGGGCCAAATCAGGCATCTTCAAGCCAAAAACCTATAGTGTTTCTTGTGTTAATGTACCTGCCTCAGCATTTCCTACAGAACCTTTAAATGTATCAGAAGCATTGGCTAGTGCACACTGGAGAAGGGCCATGGAGGATGAATACAAGGCATTGCTACAGAACCACACATGGGATCTGGTGCCACCCTTATCAAATCAGAAAGTGGTAGGCAATAGATGGGTGTTTAAAGTCAAACTAAACACTGATGGGAGTGTTCTCAAAGTCAAATAACATCAAAAGTGTTGGTTTCAAAAGACGGAATGTCTAACGCGTTTTTCACCCGGAGAACTAATTGGATTGTTGCGAGCGAGCGAGTGGGGACGAGCTTTGGAAGAAACAATTTGTTACCGAGCCATCTTATTGGGAATAACAAGAGCATCCTCAATACTCAAAGCTTCATATCGAGCGAGTTTTCAAGAAATCGCTCGAGTTTTAGCAAAAGCACTCTACTACGGGACGTATCGATTGGTTGAAAGGTTTGAAAGAGAACGTTGTTTTGGGGGGATGATACAGCGGGACCGGATTCAAAGGATTCGTGCATCCTTCAAAACAATATAACAAGATTCCTTTGAAACAAAAAAAAAAAAGAATCGATTTGATGGAGAAATGAGAGACATTTTGTTTTACCAAAGAAAATTCTTTGATTATCCCCTTCAAAGGATTTCCACGATACACCGAACAATCATTTATCGGATTTCATGATTGCTAAGAAAGGATCATTCCTTGCACTACTTTCTTTGATTTGGTGCAGTCATTTGATTTAATAATAAAAGAGAAATGTCTAGAAAAGAATAGAATGACTTGGGTCGTGGCTCTATGTCCAATCATAGGGTAGAGTAGAAGGTTCCATCGGAACAATCTTTTATTTGAGTTCGTGGTTCCTCGTCTCTTAAAAATAAAGGGGGGTGGGGAGAAATGATAAGAAGATATTGGAACATCAATTTAGAGCAGGATGATGGGGCGGGGGTTCATTTTGGTCATGGGTACTCGGAAATGGAATCCTAAAATGGGACCATATATCTCTCGCAAAGCGTAAGGGTATTCATATTACAAATCTAACGCGAATCGCTCGTTTTTATCGAAGCTTGTGATTTGTTTTTGAGGCGACAACAAGTAGAGGAAAACAATTCTTAATTGTTGGTACCAAAAATAAAGCAAGTGATTGAGAGCCTGGCCGCAATACGGGCTCGGTGTCATTATGTTAATAAAAAATGGCTCGGCGGTATGTTAACGAATTGGTCTACTACTAAAGCGAGACTTCATACGTTCGAGGACTTGAGAATGGAACAAAAGCAGGGAGACTTAGCCGTCTTCCAAAAAGAGATGCAACCGTGTTCAAAAGACAATTATCTAGTTTGCAAACATATCAGGCGGGATTAAATATATGACGGAGTTTACCCGATATTGTAATCATCATACGTCGATCAAGACGAAGAATATATGGCTCTACGAGAATGTATCGCTTTGGGAATTCCAACAATTTGTTTAATCGATATAAATTGTGATCCCAATCTAGCAGATATCTCGATTCCAATGAATGATGATGCTATATCTTCAATCCGATTAATTCTTAACAAATTAGTATTCGCAATTTGTGAGGGCATTTTAGTTATATAAGAAATCCTTGATTAATAATAAGTCGATTGCTATTTACGAATTTTTAAAAACAAACCGAATAAGAGTAACCGGGATATTATGTGATTACTTAGTATTCAAAATAGTAATCTTAGAATAGTAATCTTAGTTGGTATTCAAAATATCGGATTCAAGTAGGCAAAGAGATGGTTGAATCAAAAAAATTCAAGGTCAATTTTTTAATTTTAGGGGGTAAAATATGAATTTTCTAGTAAACACACTAACACTAAAAGGCTTGTACGATGTATCGGGTGTGGAAGTAGGCCAACATTTCTATTGGCAAATAGGTAGTTTCCAAGTCCATGGCCAAGTGCTTATGACTTCTTGGATTGTAATTGCTATCTTATTAGGTTCAAGCTACTATAGCTGTCCGCAACCCACAAACCATTCAGTGGGAGTCAAAATTTCTTGAATATGTTCTTGAATTTATTCGAGATGTTAGTAAAACTCAAATTGGAGAAGAATATGGTCCGTGGGTTCCTTTTATTGGAACTATGTTTCTATTTATTTTGTTTCTAATTGGTCGAGAGCTCTTTTACCTTGGAAAGTCATACAATTACCTCATGGAGAGTTAGGTGCACCTACGAATGATATAAATACTACCGTTGCTTTGGCTTTACTCACGTCGTTGGCATATTTCTATCTGGGTCTTACAAAAAGGATTGGGGTATTTCGGGAAGTATATTCAACCAACTCAATCCTTTTACCGATTAACATCTTAGAAGATTTCACAAAACCTTTATCGCTTAGTTTTGATTTTTCGGGAATATCTTAGGTGATGAATTAGTCGTTGTTGTTCTTGTTTCTTTAGTCCCTTTGGTGGTTCCTATACCTGTTATGTTCCTTGGATTATTTACAAGTGGTATTCAAGCTCTTATTTTTGCAACCCTAGCCATGGCTTATATAGGGAATCCATGGAAGACCATCATTGAAAAAGTCTTGTTGTTTTTTCAAAACAATAAATAACAACAGCGTTTGGTTCCAAATAATTTACTTAAGGAATATATAACTACGTCATATACGATAGAAAGGGGTAGCAAAACCAAAAAAAGTACGATATTAGATAGTAGGATATTATAGAGTTGCAAAAAAAAGGGAAAGAGACAAAAAAAATGATCTTTTTCCTAAAGTTATCTTCCGTCCACTTATTAGCATACCCCCCTCAACGAATATTCTATTTATACCCCATTATTCTATTATTTTATTTCAACTAATTGAAATAAAATATAAGAATGCTTGGAGTATATATCTAGGACATGTGATTCAAAAAAAAGGAGAAAAGAGCGGATGATTTTGACTAATCAATTTGTGTAGTTAGATTGGATCTGTTGAAATAATGATAAACAAAAGGGAAGAGGGAAAATAATTTACAAAAAGGAAATAAAAAGTTGGTTCGAGGGAGGTAGTTATATGGAATTTTAATAGCTAAAAAAAGTCAACTCTTAGAGATATTTCGAAAATTGATTCTCAAATCCTATCCTATTGAATCGAAGATAAACAGTTGGTTTACGTTATGGAAGAAAGACAGGTATATGTGATATTACATATTGATTTGGGTATATATTAATTAAAGATAGATTCCTTTGACCCTACCCCTCTTATTTCAAGCAATAGAATAGAAGTCCTTTACTTTCCGTTTACTTGTTCTGTGAATTGAATGAAAAAACCGATGAAATTACAAAAAAGATGGAAGAATTCAAATACCGATTCGGAACCAATAAGCGGAAGAAGCGAAAGTTGTATGGATTCCAAAAGACTCTTACGATAGAAACTCAAAAGGAGATATCGAAGTAGTTACGATGATTCACTATCTTTGTTATTTCAACTAGAAGTTCTTAATTACTTTATTGGATTGGATGAATCCTACAGCGTAATCGTAATAATTAAGTCATAATTAGTTGGGTGGTTGTATCATTAACTATTTCTTTTTTTTTAGTACGAGGAACTTATCATGAATCCACTTATTTACGCCGCTTCATTATTCTTTCTTTGGGTTGGGTGTAGGACTTGCTTCTATTGGACCGGGGTTGGTCAAGGGGCGCTGCGGGTCAAAGTTGTAGAGGGTATCGCGAGACGACTGAGGCGGAGGGCAAAATCGAGGTACTCTATTGCTTAGTCTAGCTTTTATGGAAGCTTTAACAATTTATGGACTGGTTGTAGCATTGGCCCTTTTGTTTGCGAACCCTTTTGTTTAATATTAGAAATACAAAATATATATTTATTGCCTTGGACTTGTCGTTTGATTTTTCAAATTATATCAAGATTTCATTAGTAGAATTATGTCGTCGTTGACAAAAGAAAATAACCTGCGGGAAGGTTGGATTTGCGGGTGAGGAATTAGTATCCCGCCTCGCTTTCACCCTTCCCGTTCTACTACCAAAAGAAATTAAGTCTTGAAGCAGGGGATAGTTCACATAAATAAAATCCATTTCACAATTTCCCAATAGAAACAGAACAAGAAAAGAAAAAAAGAGGTGAAGTGATACAAAAATGACTCTAGTCAATTTTTTAGTCGATCTAGTTAGTCTATCCATACGAGGAGATGATATGAAAAATGTAACCGATTCTTTCCTTTCTTGGGGCTACTGGCCATCCGCCGGGAGTTTCGGGTTTAATACCGATATTTTATCAACAAATCTAATAAATCTAAGTGTAGTGCTTGGTGTATTGATCTTTTTTGGGAAGGGAGTGTGTGCGAGTTGTTTATTTCAGGAATCGGCGGGATACAAACGGATGTACCCTTTTTGTTCTAACTAGGAAATAAAAGAAAGGTGCACGATTGCGCGAATTACCGGACTAAATATAAAAATTTATGTTTTATGGAAGAAACATAGCATTTCGTGATTCAATTCATTGGTAAAACCTACCTTGATTCTCTAGCAACCACTAACACGGGACCTTTAATATAATATGGTTAAAACAAACTCTTTGAAGTCTAGATGCGACATGGTACTCTTTCTACCAATATGTTAATATAGAGGTGGTTCAAAATGAATATTTTATCGATAGATAACACTCCTATTGATAGATGATAAAGCGATTTGAGCGACTTATTTGTAACTTATTGTAAAGAGGGCAAAATGCCCCCTTTTATTTTATTCAATGCTGAAGTGACGACCTATGTGTTATGTATAAGTAATAAAAAAATTTTGGATTTTCATAAACAAAAGAAACAACTTTGTTGACAATTACATATACATATTTTTTGTCAGAAGAGTCATCTAAATCTTTTTATCCGGTGCTAGTTTATATATTTTTTTTGAATATGAACAAAAAAGAGGGGACAGGCTCATTACATTATACATTATATTATATAAAAAGATATGAGAATCATTACTAATTTCTAAGTAATTGAGCGTGAGAGCCAAATGAATTGAAAGATTCATGTTTGGTTCGGGAAGGGGTTATGGAAGTTATGACATGTATGTAAATATAATCTACTTTCATTAAGTGATTTATTAGATAATCGGAAACAGAGGATCACGAATACTATTCGAAATTGGAAGAAGCTGCGTGGAGGGGCCATTGAATAGTTGAAAAAAATGCGGGCTCGCTTACGAGAAGTTCAACCTGAAGCGAGATCGATTTCGAGTGAATGGATACTACGATATAGAAAAGAAAAGTTGAATTTAATTAATTCAAATTATAAGACTCTAGAACAATTAGAAAATTACAAAAATGAAACTATTCGGTTTGAGCGAAGAAAGAGTGATTAATCAAGTCCGACAACCTGGTTTTTCAACAAGCCTTACGGGAGCTCTAGGAACTCGAATAGTTGTTTGAGCAATGAGTTACATTTACGTACTATTAGTGCAAATATTAACATGTTGGGGTCAATAAAAGAAAAGAAAAGAAATAAGTAATTAGTCTTTAGCCTACTGGTATTATTTTTAAGAAAACTAATAATTAAAAATATTCATGGTAACCATTTGGTGTGAAATTAGTAATATTATCCGTGAGCGGATTGAACAAAGTATAATAGAGAAGTAAAGGTTGTAAATACTGAGGGCGTGCTTCAAGTAGGCGATGGCATTGCTCGTATTCATGGTCTTGATGAAGTAATGGCGGGCGAATTAGTCGAATTTGACGAGGAACAATAGGCATTGCTCGAATTTGGAATCAAATAATGTTGGTGTTGTATTAATGGGGATGGGTTGATGATACAAGAAGGAAGCTCCGTAAAAGCAACAGGAAGAATTGCTCGAGATACCGGTGAGTGAGGCCTATTTGGGTCGTGTTATAAATGCCCTAGCTAAACCTATTGATGGTAGGGGTGAAATTTTATCTTGAATCTCGATTAATTGAATCTCCGCCTGAGGGATTATTTCGCGTCGATTCGTATATGAGCCTCTTCAAAGCTGGACTTATTGCTATTGATTCAATGATTCCTATAGGCCGGGGCGGCGAGAATTAATTATTGGGGACAGACGGACCGGTAAAAGCGGCCGTAGCCACGAATCACGATTCTCAATCAACAAGGTCAAAATGTAATATGTGTTTATGTAGCTATTGGTCAAAAAGCATCTTCAGTAGCTCAAGTAGTAACTACTTTACATGAAAGGGAGCAATGGAATATACTATTGTGGTAGCGAAGCGGCGGATTCCCCTGCTACATTACAATATCTTGCTCTTATACGAGGCGGCTCTGGCTGAATATTTTATGTACCATGAGCGACACACTTCAATCATTTATGATGATCCCTCCAAACAAGCACAAGCTTATCGCCAAATGTCTCTTCTATTACGAAGACCGCCGGGCGTGAGGCTTATCCGGGGATGTGTTTTATTTGCATTCCCGCCTTTTGGAAAGAATTTGCTAAATTAAGTTCTAGTTTAGGTGAAGGAAGTATGGCGCCTACCAATAGTTGAAAGCATAATCGGGAGATGTTTCGGCTTATATCCCTACCAATGTAATTTCCATTCTTGATGGGCGAGATATTTTTATCCGCCGATTTATTCAATCTTTGGAATTAGGCCCGCTATTAATGTGGGTATTTTGTTTCCAGAGTGGTCTGTGACTCAAATTAAAGCCATGAAACAAGTAGCTAGTAAATTAAAATTGGAATTGGCGCAATTAGCGAGAATTAGAAGCTTTTGCACAATTTGCTTGATCTCTATAAAGTGACTCGAGAATCAATTGGCAAGAGGTCAACGACACGTGAATTTCTTAAACAATCCCAATCGGCTCCTCTCACAATGGACGAACAGATAATGACTATTTATACCGGAACAAGCGGGTATCTTGATTCATTAGAAATAGAGCGGTAAGGAAATTTACGGTTGAATTACGTGCTTATGTAAAAACAAATAAAAGCAAGATTGGTGGCCAAAGGATTTCATCAGAGCTATGGCATCAATTTTATCGAGACTTTTAGTCCAGCTTGCTAAATCTACAACTATCAGGGGTTGTTTTATTTGTTCTCTATGATGGCTGGCCTATCCATCGATTGATATCAACAATGCATTCTTGAATGGAACCACTAAAGGAACAGTCCTCATGACTCAACCCAGAGGGTTTTGTTGATCTGCCCAGACCACACTTCCTTTGTAAACCGAATAGAGCACTCTATGGCCTCAAAGCAGCCCCCCAGGGCACTGGTTTGAAGCTCTAGCCCAGTCAGCGAAGGATAGGGTTTTACACAGATGACATCTCGATACTTCTCTGTTCACTTACAAGACAGCTAATCAGGTTTTGTATATTCTAGTGTATGTAGATGATATTTTGATCACTGGAAACTCTTCAGCACTGATCAAGAAATTTGTGCAGCAGCTTAACAATGTTTTTGCATTGAAAGATCTTGGACAGGTGTACCACTTCCTGGGAATGCAAGTGTTCAGAGATACCTCAGGTCTATATCTAAATCAGTCTCATTATGCTATCCAACTTCTAAAAAGATTAGAGCTAGATCACCTTAAGGGATGCTCTACACCTATGATAGCAGGGAAGAGTTTGACACCTAAACAGGGTACACCACTGCCAGATCCTAAAGTTTATAGGAGTGCCATTGGGGGGCTGCAGTATCTTACTCTGACTAGACCTGACATCACCTTTGCTGTTAACTGCCTTAGTCAGTTCATGCAAGACCCTTACACTGATCATTGGACAGCATTGAAGAGGCTTCTAAGGTATGTAAGTGGGACTTTACATCTCAGCCTGCATTTCAAACCATCATCCGAATCGCTGGCCCATTTGGATTTTCTTGATCTTGATTGAGTTTGTTGATACATTTGATAGAAGATCAGTTGGGGGCTACTGTGTGTATATTGGTGATTCTCTTGTTTCTTGGAGTTCAAAAAAACAAGGGGTTGTCTCTAGATCTAGCACAGAATCAGAGTATAGAGCCCTGGCTGATTTGTCTGCAGAAATGAAATGGTTAAAGCAACTTATGGCTGAACTGGGGTTACAAGTTTCTGGAGTGCCTAGAGCATGGTGTGATAATACTGGAGCTACTTCTTTAGCCTATAATCCAGTTTATCATGCTCGGACCAAACATATTGAAGTCGATGTTCATTTTATAAGAAATCAGGTTTTAAGCAAGCGATTCTGCGGAGTCTGTATGTGCCTTCTTGAGATCAGTTGCGAGCGACATGACAAAAGCTCTACCTCCTTCATCATTCACAAATTTGAGACTTAAACTCAATGTAGCAAATTTGCACCATTTCATTTGAAATTTGTTGAAGATAAGACTAAATGTGGCTAAATAAGGAGCCTTGGATTGTCCTTAATATAGATGGCTAGAGGTGTTGCCATGTGTCATTAATGTAATGTGAGAATCCTAGCAATAGATTTTATATTAATATCTTTATCGTGTAATCTTGCCATTATGACAAACATTATTCTGAAATAACAAATATGGTTATCTCCATTTGCTTTCTGTTTTCTTAGTTAGTGGATCCGATGAGCTGTTCTTGACCATATGTGGGTTTGCTAGAAGTATATGGTGGTCTACTAAAGTTCACAGAAAAACTTACTGTTGTAACGGATTGCAAGTAAAGAATCGAATAATGAGCACCTAATAACGTGAAAGTAAAAAAAAACAAAAAACGAGCAGAAACACAATGATTTAAAGTGGTTTTCGGATTGTGCCGACTATTCCATGGACATAAAATGAAATATTTATTATGCACAAAATTTTACAAAGATACTACTGCCTTATCTAGGTTACAATAAATGCTAGACATTTATAGCCTTGGTGATTAAACCCTAGCCTCCGTAATGACTCATGCGTATTTCCAAGAAATACCCTTAGATGCAGTTTCTCAAAGATCAGATGAAACCACCAGATGTAACCAGAACTCAGGTGAATACTACTTAAGCTGAACTTCCTAGACTTGAACACTTCAGGTCATAGTTATCAGACCCGGCCCGGCCCGGCGGTCGAACCGGTCAACCCGGTGACCCGGTCCCAAACCCGTGCCGGGTCAAGCATTTGACCGTTTAAAGAAGTGAACCGTTCTGACCAGTCCAACCCGGCGGTCGAACCGGTCAACCCGGCGGTCGAACCGGTCAACCCGGTGACCCAGGCTGTTTTCCATAAGCCTAGTTTTTTTTTTTTGCCATCAAAATTTCATTCACCCTCAGTCGGTTCTAAAAAAAAAAGCTTCAGGTCAATGTAGTAAATAAATCTCAAAACATCGAGCAGATTTTGTCAAAAAAAAAAAAAAAACCATCGAGCAGATCTCTCACAAAAAAAATCGTGTAGCAGTATGTATTCTTTTTTGTTTTTTAGGAAATAATTATTGGTATTTAAGGGTATTTGAAATTTTTTACGGTCTAAAACTTGAAGTGAAGATAATGAGATTTTTTTCATTATGGATTGAATGTATTGCTGTTTTTGTTTTAGGAATGTATAAAATTGTAGCAGTAACTACAATACTTATCTAAGGAAAAAGGTTAATTATTTGTGTTTTAACTTGCACAACAGATAATCATTTGAGCATTTTATGTTGTCTAACTTATAATTGTGTTTGTTGGAGTATTTTGAAAATAATTATGGTTGTCATATTTTATTTTATCGAAGTTCCGCTCAATGACCATCACTTGGTTGGCCGATTTCTTGCCTTTGTTCACAATGGACTCTCGAGCTAAAGTGTATGACCATTCTAGAGAAGCTTCATCAGATATATCATCAACAGAAGCATCTGAGACCTTGATCCTCTTTGAGGAACCTTTATTACTTTTAAGGCTATCTCGACTGAAGGACCAACACTAGCAACAAAAGTCAAAGGCTTATCGTAAGACGCCAACGATAGTTTTAGGTTTGTCAGACTAACCTGGGGGAAGGGGTACATGTTATGAAGATCTAAGATGGATCTTGTAACGCCCCCAGACCCCGGGTCTGGTAGCACTAAATGAGTCATAAATGGTCCGGTCAACTGCTTAGACCATCGTCATCACTTGGTCTAAAAGGGCTAACCCGAGTTGACAAGACCTTTATGTCTCACACTTATATGGGGGTGAGCAGGACTTTACTTTACCGATATAGGATTTTAAATTCTCCCCCCTTATAAGGGACTGGCGTCCTCGCCAGGACGGACAAGATTTGTCCCAGTTCGTCCCTACCATAGAATTCTAGAGGTGGCCCCCACCGCCTCTTACGGTGTGACACTTAGTTCCGTATGGCAGTCAGCTCTGAATACCATTCTGTAACGCCCCCAGACCCCGGGCCTGGTAGGATTAAATGAGTCATAAGTGGTCCGGTCAACTGCTTAGACCATCGTCCTCGTTTGGTCTAAAAGGGCTAACCCGAGTTGACAAGATCTTTATGTCTCACACTTATATGGGGGTGAGCAGGACTTTACTTTACCAATGTGAGATTTTACATTCTCCCCCCTTAATAGGGACTGGCGTCCTCGCCAGGACGGCCAAGATTTGTCCCAGTGGACTTGTCCCAGTTCGTCCCTACCATAGAATTTTAGAGGTGGCCCCCACCGCCTCTTACGGTGTGGCACCTAGTTCCGTATGGCAGTCGGCTCTGAATATCATTCTGTAACGCCCTCAGACTCCGGGCCTGGTAGAGCTAAATGAGTCATAAATGGTCCGGTCAACTGCTTAGACCATCGTCCTCGCTTGGTCTAAAATGGCTAACCCGAGTTGACAAGACATTTATGCCTCACACTTATATGGGGGTGAACATGACTTTACTTTACCCATGTGGGATTTTACAGATCTCTAGAAGAAAGTTGGGGAGACGCAGAATCTCTCACAACAGAGCTATGAAAATCGAAAGATTGCAAAGAATTGTTTTCATAGGGGAGATCTCCTTTACTGAAAAAAGAAGAGAAAAGACACTTAATCTCACAACTCTTCTAGACAATTGCTTTCCCAAGAACACGACGTCTCGATAGATAGGTAGACGTAATCATCTCAAAGACGTTAGGGTCGAGCGTCTTAGAACATGCCACATCACATATGAGCAAACCTAACCTACGATTCACATCCGACTTAGGTCTAGGGGTTTTAGCACAGTGAAATTGGTTCTTGTCATGGATGACACGCATCAAACATAACTATAGCATTTGTCCATAGATGAAATCGGTTACTGGACTTCAGCAAGAGATCATCTCTGATTTAGCATCAATTTAAGCCACCATGGGCTCAGCTCTATATCGGGCTTTTATCAAAAGACTCATCTTCGACATGACGAACGTCATCATCTGTCCCTCACATCCGACATGACGTAACTCGTCCTCTGTCCAACATGGAGTAATTCGCTCTTATATACATATCATATAGCGAGCCGGCATGACGCGGGACGTTTTTCCGACATGGTGCAGGCTACCTCGATCACTTATATAACGTAGGTCGTCCTCGGTTTTAGATTACAGTTACACTCCATTAGACGGGCATTGTCCCATGTTACATAATTGATCTGTGATAATCGCCTCACGAGCCATGACTGTCCCTTAATAGCCTTATAACGACTTCACATCATTGACCTGTACTTAATTGAGCAATAACAACCAGCCTATGATGGAGCATTATATAAGAGATATTCATCCTCATTGTCAAGGTATATATGCATTATACACCTACAAATCATATACGCATTTTCGCTCAATGTCTTATGTAGAAATCCATTTATAATCATACTTATTTGAGCATGAGAGAAGGAACGGTACCCTCACGCTTTGTATGTTTTGCACACGTACTCACAAATCTATTGAAAAACTAGTTGGATCGTCACATTAAGGTCCAATCACCAGAATTACGGCAAATTTAATGATCCCATGCTTCGTCAATTATAAGGAGGAAAGCACCGGGACCCTCACGCTTTGTATGTTTTGCACGCATGCTCACAAATCCATTGATAAACTAGATGGATCGTCTCATTAAGGTCCAATTACCAGAATTACAGCAAATTTATACCTTGACGATCCCATGCTTCGTCAATTATAAGGGAAGACGATGTAATAAACTCTACAAGGGAGAAAATAAACTTGTAATGCCCCTAGACCCCTTGCCTGGTAGAGCTAAATGAGTCATAAATTGTCCGGTCAACTGCTTAGACCGTCTCTTCGCTTGGTCTAAAAGGGCTAACCCGAGTTGAGAAACTCTTTATGTCTCACACTTATATGTGGGTGAACATTCACTTACTTTTCCAATATGAGACTTTACAAAACTTCATTAGAGTAGAAAGACATGTTGAAGCAAGACGAAGAAAAGCAGAAGGCCATCGATGATGTTCCTTGGATAGTCTCTTCATATCTGGTGTATGAGTTATCTTCAATCGATTCGAGTTTGAAGAGACCGATTACCATGTGTGAAAATTACAATGCGAAAATCCTTTATTTTAAATAACGTGTTTTGGATTTCTTACAATAAGATGAAATTAATTATGAGTGTAACTTATAACCCGTAAACCCTTTATTATAATGGACGGACGTCTTTTGGATTTCTCTTCATCGTTTTATCCTTTTTTTCTCCCCCAAGGCGCCTGCGAGTATATATATATAGGCAACAAACCTTGTGGAGAATACCATAATAATCACTATTATCAATTCTTTGGCAATTAATCACAGTGATGGAAAACTTTAAATTTGCTTTGTTTGTGATTTTATGCATGATGGGAGTTATATCATGCACTTCAAATCTTCATGTTACTGCGGTTTCTGAACATCATCACCATCTTGATCGTACGGCTTCAAATGCTGCTGTTTATGTGCATCAGACCACAAATACCTTTATCGGTTCTAAGTATCTTCCTTATGATGGCCCTGCTGCTGTTCCCGGCGATGTCGGACCAGGTAATAAAACCCTTTTTGTCATGTTTAGTGTGATATAAGGAAATATAATAGTTTATTTACTAATAACAATTGGTTTTAATACAACGGTAAGCGCTTGATCCTAATATGGTGTCAGAGCAGGAGATCCCGAGTTCAAGCCCGGGGTCTCTCTCCCTTCTTATAGGCCCACACTTGAAGGAGGATTATATAAGAAAATATAGTAGCACATTTACTAATAATTCTTATAGGCCCACACTTGAGGGGGTCTCTCTCTTCTTATAAGCCCACATCTGAGGGGTCTTATATAAGAAAATATAGTGGTATCTTTATTTACACTACATTACGTATGCTTGCACAACAAGAATCGGCTTTGTGAAAGTTGGTTTTAGAGCCAAAACCGATTTTCCATAGATAGAGTCGATTCTGAGAATCGTGAGAATTCACCTTTGGAAAAGTCGGTTTTTTCTCGAGAACCGACTTTCATAACTATTGAGATACATCAAATATTAATTATGCCATTCACATCAGCTTAAGCTTTTATAAGAGATGATAGTTCGATACTACTAAAAGGTCCTAAGTTCAAATCCGTTGCAAACACAATTTTCCCACATTGGAGGATGCGTATTGAGATATATAAATGTTAATTATCTACCTTCATATCAGCTTAGGTCTGTGCAAGAGATGATAGTTCCAGCGGTAGGTGAGGTGAAATAATAGCCTCATATATTGTTTATTTACATTGAATGTCATTCCGACCTTCATGAATTATGATATGCATTCGGTAGACTTTTGAAAGTATAGCATTATTTCCTTTTGGCTTTGGTACAGCCAGTACGTGCGCCGTCACGAATACCGAGTTTATTGCATCGGCTCCTCCCGATGAATGGGCGAACGGCGCAGCGTGTGGCACAATGATTACGGTTACCTGCTTCGCCGCGAACAACAAGGATGCATGCTCAAGTACTCCAACTACTCCAGTGCAAATTGTTGATCAATCATGCACAGATTGTGGAGAATTGTACTATATCTCCCGGGATGCTTTTAACACTATTGCTGCTGGAGATGCCAGTGAGGTCGCCATCACTGTCCAGTAAACATCAGGTAAGCTCGTCATGACCTTCAAAAAAAAAAAAATATAATATAAGATTATTTAAATTAAAGATTTTACACATTTTAAATAAGTGGTTGAGTGTCTTAATGCGTGCAACAGTCGTAAAATAATGAAAAGTTATAATAAAAATAAAAAATAAAAAATGTAAGGAAAAAATTAATAAATACACTTTTGGAAATGTAAAATAACTTATACAGACAAAATCAAAAAATCAGAAGGCATTGTATTTAATTTTTGAAGGAATGGAGCACTTATTATGTTATGTATTACAAAAGGGTTTATTAATTAATACACCATCACTTTGGAGTTTTGATCCCTCGAGTGGAAGTATCTTGTACAATGTGTATGTCATCAAAATAATGTCGTTTTGAATTTTAACGATAAAATACCCGCGTTCATATATTCCTCGATCACATCACAAATGTGTTGTTGGATCATCGCATGCACTACACCAACACCGTATACATATACAAAAGGTGATCGATCTATGCTTCATCATGCACCATGTGTTTTTTATTTTATTTTATTTTATTTTAATATTTGAGGTATTTCCTTTGATAAAAACATATTTACGCTAAAAAGCGGCCAGGTCGATAAATTAAGGAAATATCTTTTCACACAAATTTTTATCTTACCACACAGAATTTTTTTTCCAATTTCGCCCTTATTTTTTTTTATTTTACGCGCGTTCATTCTGACCAAAATTTGGTCAGAATATGACACATTATCCATACTGAAATATGGTCAGAATATACGTATTGAGAGTCCACACTGGTTGATTCTGATCATATTTTAGGTAGAATGTTTGAAGTTTTCCAAACTCATACATAGTCAGAGCATCATTCTGACCAATATTGAGTCCGGAATACTCTACACATTCAGACTAGAATTGGGTCAGGATAACAACAACAATATAAGAGCACCACTTATTGATTAAACTAAATTTGCATGAGAATATTAAAAGTTTTGTACTCAATTTTAGTCCGAATGTCTTTTCGACCGGTATGTGAGTATGAAAAACATTCAAAATTCGACTAGAATAAAATCAATTATAATGATCGTATTCGACTCAAATTGGGTCGAATGGTGCGCGATAATGAATTAACCATAAATTGGCCAGAATAGTATATATTTCCCGGACTCATTTACGGTCAGAATGACAGGCGTGTGGAATATCCAAACGAAGCCCACTCTCGGCTCTTGGTATGCGTAAAACAACATTTGTGTGAAAAGATATTCCCTAAATTAAATGATTGCACAATAATTCATGTAAGTTGGCGCAATTAGCGTTTTATTTATTTATATTTATTTGATTGTCTTTTCAGGAAATGAAGAATTACCCCTCAAAAAAGGAAATGAAGAATTTTCAAATCGAAGAAATCGAAGAAATCCAAGTTTATCCGAGTAGTTTGTCTTTTGAATTATACCCAGCGTTATGTTCAAAACGCTTCAGCTCTTTAGTAATATACATGTACGTTGTTTTTTTTATTTTTGTTTTGTTTTGTGTTTTGTGTTTTGTGTTTTGGGATTGTGCATTTTTTAATCTTGATTGTCACTGTTGTACGAAAATGGTATTTTGATTTAAGGGGAAAAGGATTATATATGTTTTCTTTAACAATATCAAAAGTATTTTCTTTTATTTAACAAACAAAAAAGGAAAAATATGATTAACCTCGATGATGCTTCTAACCGGAGAAAGGTCTTTCGTATGTAAAAGAAAGCATGCCGATAAATTGCAAGAGAATCGCCTCAAAATTAAAGATACTCAAGAAGACGCATGTTGTAACCGATCAAACCATAAGCAATACTAAAATGTTATAGGTCGCTTCGATAAGTGCACATCTCATGAACAAATGCACATGCAACTTTAACAAAGCAGACGTCTCACACAAAAAAGCAGAAGATAAAAAGAGAGTAGTTATCGAAATGCGCTAAAACAGCATTTAAACACGATTAACTAACAGAATCGATCGGACTCAGAATCGAACACACCTAAAGCAGAAAACATAAAATCAAAATCAACCATGCCACGATGTTGGGGTCCCCGCCACATCGACGATAGGTCAAATTCGTAAATTCATATTTTCCATCATATCTCTACAACTCTAATTACACAAAATGACAATCCAAAATTTTCCATAAATTCGCAATAAACTACACACCTCAAATTCCACTAAAACAAAAATGATACAACTAATTTACTATCTATTATATTCGAAAAAAGAATCTGAAAAGACATAAATGCCAACAATATCATTGTGGCTGCGCAACGCAAGAAATAAAGATGTACAATGCATCAAATTTAAAATAAAGGAAACTCATAGAACAAGATAATTATAACTAAGACGTATAATAATATGCATCTTCAACTAGCTCTTCTCTTGACTCCTCGGTTTATGTCTTATCATCATCTTAAATTGTTAAGGGTTGATCACGACGGTTCCCTAAAGAAAATATATTTAAAAGTGAACCATGGTAGTATCTAAAAAATAAAGTATTAGTTCATTTTTAATACAAATATATGTATGGGATCATGTGATGACATAAATCAATACCTCTGTTACACTAATGCATAGTTGAGAATTATCTTACAATCCATATCTTATTCATCGTACTCCGTTTACCTTATCTTCCACTAATTTCCATACCATAAAATATGTGCATAAATTAGGAAACCACATTTATTTCTGATATCATATCAATTTTCATTTACATATTTGTCATGCTATAAAGAGTTTGTAATTTTTACACCCAAATAATAATATATTGTTGGAAAAAATTGATAATTAAGAATCTGACAGGATATGAAGAACTCCAATGCTCAAAATTGATAATTAGTCTCTCCTTATCCAAAGCTCAAAATTGAGCTTTTATAGTGTTTGTCAAAAAAGCCTGCTAGGCGTGCGCCTATGAAATGCCAGGCGCACGCCTGACAACTTTTACAAAATATCCCAGGTGCAGACCCCTTGCTAGGCGTGCGCCTAGGTTTTCTTAGGCGTGCGCCTAGGTTTTATCATTTATGGAATTCACGTACTGAAACATTGGCCTGTTTTCAGGGTCTTAGGCGTGCGCCTAAGGAATGCTAGGTGCACGCCTAGCATGTAATTTCCCCAAAGTGAGCCTTTTTGCATCCCGAAGCTACGTATCATGTTTTCCGGGCATTCTCGAGTACCTAGTTCCTGAAAAACATCAAATTACATACCAAATGTAACCCCTACGGGACACTAGGGTGACCGAGAATGAATGAAAAACACAGAAAAAGGGCCGAGATTCACGGATTATGTACCCGAGTCCCGGAATGAGCAAAATGGTGTAAAAAGCACCAAGACTTAGCCAAAAACTCCCGGAAAAGCACAAAACGAGTCGCAACGGGGCACAAAATAAGTAGAAAACAGAGTCAAATTGACTCCCATCAATAATCCTTGATTTAATTCTTGATTCCTCCTGATTTAATTCTCCTTGATTTCAGTGATCCGGTTTTTCTTCAAACGTCCATCATAAAATCCGTCCTTGATTGATTCTGCATTTAATGCTTGATCTTCTAATTATTCACACGTTCTGAACAAGTATAGAAGATATTCCTTACTCAATTGCTTCTTCACTTGACTGTTGTGTCATCAGTTGAATAGATCTGCTGACTTAGCTGATGTGCTTCTTTCTTCACTGGTATTACTTACTCAGCCGATAAAATGTTTACTTCGCCGGTTCACTGCTTTCTTTCTTTCTTTGATTTTACAAGAATACTTCTTCTTCATTGATCCTTGATTTGTGTGAGATCAGTGTACACCATATTTAAACAATGAATTTCATCACTTGTAATATAACTTAGACTTATCTAAGGTCATCACAGACTTCCCTGATTATAAGTCAGTCCATATATCTTCATGCTTCTCTGTTGGTACTTGGTTGCTTTTACTCTGCCGAATTTCTGTTTTACTTAGCCATCCTACCAACTAGTACAATACTTGTCTGACTCAACTTATACAACATGTTAGACTCAAAGTAAAGACTTATACAGAGAATTTTAACTTATTTCAGGCTTGCTATAATAGCTAGTATGACCATCATCAAAACATAATAAAATGTTCCTAACAGTGATCATCAATAAAAGTCACAAAATAGCGGGAACCACCAAGCGTCCTTGTTTTCATAGGACCACAAACATCAGAATGAACAAGCTCAAGTACTTCTAGCTTTCTTGAAGGTGGATTTGATTTAAAAGAAACTCTAGATTGCTTCCCTGCAAGACAATGAGCACACTTTTCCAAATGCAAATTGTTAGAACAAGACAATAAATTTTTCTTAGATAAGACAGTCATTTCTTTCAAGCTCCTATGACATAACCTCTTATGCCACAACTCGGTCTCATCACATGACTCCAGTGCATGAGCCTCATCAACAATAACTTTGGCTTGAGTCAAGAAAAGTGTAGGTGTCTTTGTACCTCTAGACACAACTGAAGACCCCTTTGTGAGCTTCCACTTATCACAAGAAAATGAGCTATTATAACCATCATCACACAGTCTGCCAACAGAAATCAAATTCAACAGGATCCCTGAAACATGCTTAACCGGTTTAAGAATCAGTTTGGTACCATTAGACGTCTTCAAACTAATATCTCCAACACCTGCACACTTTAAGAAAGAATCCTGAGTTGTTCTCACATCACCAAAGTCACATGGAGTGTATGATGTGAAAAACTCTCTTCTTGAAGTAGCATGAACCGAAGCACCACTGTCATCAACTCAACTAGTCATATCATCAGCAAGAATAATATCATCAACCTCTTGAAACACAAGGAAATCATTAGAAGAAGCTGCATTAACTATATCTTCCTTCTTCTCATCATCTTTCTTGTCATTGTTTTTCCTTTTCTCCTGTTTCAATTTAAAGCAAAATTTCTTGATGTGTCCCTTCTTGCCACAGTGATTGCATTCAAAATTTTTGTACTTGCCCTTGGATTTGCTTCTACTCCGACCTCTATCTTTACAAGCTCTACTTTGACTTCTCTCCCGTGACTCAGTAACCAAGACATCTAACTGTGAGGAAACACCATGTGCCTTCCTCCTTGTCTCTTCTTCTAACACACTAGTCTTAGCAAGATCAATGGTCATAGCACCATCTAGGGTAGAAGTAGATAGAGAACTTCAAAAAATTTCCCACGATTCCGGTAAAGAGCCAAGAAGCATCCATCCCTGCACTTCATCATCAAACTTAATACCCATAGCGTTATGTTGGTTAATGATACCAAAGAAAGTATTCAAATGATCAGTCATAGGAGTTCCATCATGATATCTCAAATGTATCAATTTATACATCAAAAGCATCTTATTATTTCCAGTTTTCCGGGCATACAAGTCTTCAAGTTTTTTCCACAGACCTTTGCATGTTTCTCCTCACTAATGTGATTTAAAACATTATCACCAACCCATTGTCTAATATAACCACAAACTTGCCTATGCAACAAACTACACTATTCCTATGTTTTATCTTCAGGTTTTTTCAGCACTGAAGACCGGCAAGAAATAATTTTTCACATACAAAAGATCCTACATTTTATTTTTCCATATGGCATAGTTAGACCCATTCAAAGTGATCATTCTATTCAAGTTGGCTTCCATTTCACTAATAAAAAAAAGTTCACCAAAAACACTTCAAAACCAAATCAACTAATCGGGGTTCTGCTACCCCTTGTTGGGAAAAACAAACAACCGCAATACCACACGTATCACAAATACCCACAAAGTCTTCCCCATCCCCAACGAAATCTAATCACAAATAAAGCGAAATTAAAATACAAGAAAATCAACACCACAATTTTAACGTGGAAAACCCCTCTCGATGTGAGAGAGTAAAAACCATGAGGCCGAGGCCCAAAAAACTCCACTAATCAGCAAAAGATGATACAAAAGTGTTTCATACACATCAACCAACTCAACTACACCAAAGCATCAACTAAGAATACAAAATACAAGAGTTGTTGAAAATATCACAAAAAAACGCAGCAGTCAAGTCGCGGACGATTTCCAGAAAATTGAACCGTTGAAACGCAATTCCACCGTTCAGATTGAAGAAGAATGAGAGACGAACAATCCCTTAAAATTTCATGCCGATCGGAGTCCGTTTCGATACCTGATCGTCGCCGGAAAGAGACTGATGCAACACCAAAAATCCTGTGAATTTTTCCTCTTTTGTCTCTATTTTTATTGTGAAGATTAGAAAGATTAGGGAAAAATTAACCTAATTTGTTCCATTAAATACTACTTGACATATTATTATTTTTTCAATTATTTAGTGGGCTTAGGCTCCACAAATGAATGATCCACCCAACTTGCTCCACCACCGGAACTCCACTGCACCACCATGCGCCACCACTTTCATACACAAATCACAGCTAGATATCCACTACTAATCCACCGTTGAACAACTCGAAATAATTTCGACATTATCACCCAGTATAGATTTTAAAGAGGTAAGACTATGTCCGATGACGAATTGTATAGGGGCAGGACACGGCTCGTACGGATTTTATTTTCTCTTATTGTTGAAATAAAATAAAATAAAATTCCTTAAAAAATTAAAATAAAAAAATAATAAACCCATATGTAGTGATTCCAAAGTGGGTAATAATTGACAATTGTAACTTCTCTAATATGCATTCCGGAGCATTGTTTCTTGCCATTAAAGGCAAAAGCAAGTGTATCCAATATGCAGTACAACGAGGTGAAATTGTTTCATTGTATAAACCCGGTCATTCCGACAAGAAAGCATTTAAAGATACTCATTTAAACAAAATATTCTCCGGCACTTGGGTTACTCCACCGTATATTGTTCCATTAAACGAGCCGGCTTTAATCACATTCACAAGAAAAGATTTATGTCCATCTATCGAGTGACAATGACGTTTTATATATGTACATAATTTTTCCCGTCGAAGTCTGAAAGGAAATATGACCAAGTCGGAATCATAGTGTGTTGAAGATAAGACTAAATGTGGCTAAATAAGGAGCCTTGGATTGTCCTTAATATAGATGGCTAGGATGTTGCCATGTGTCATTAGCTGTAACAGAATCCAAGCACTAGATTTTATATTAATATGCTGTCTGTGTAATGCTGCCATTATGACTAACATTATTCTGAAATAACAAATATGGTTATCTCCATTTGCTTTCTGTTTTCTTAGTTGGTATCGGAGCAAGGTTCTCGCCGGCGATGGCTACTCCGACATCGGAATCAGGAACAATGGTTAGTTCTATCGGAGCTGAATCAACGCCCGTTAGCAGTATCTCAGTTGGATCCAGTTCTCACCCACAAGATGCAACTCCCCAGCAAAATACTCCGACAATCGGAGCTCAGATCCTGTTTATGGGACCATTGGAGGAATTTCTGGTTTCAGCTTACCCTCTAGCTTGCAGTTTGGTCACGTTTCCAGCATTGCATCTCCGATTTCACAGTTTCGATCAGAACCATATCCTTCACTACTCCGATCTCCTGGGTATGGTCTTCTTCCTTCCTTTACGCCACCCCCTTTCACTGGTCATTTGACTCAAACCTGCAATGTTAAGCTCAGTCGTGACAACTATCTTCTCTGGAAATCCACTGTCCTTCCAATTGTTCGGGGTCATAGACTCGATGGTTACCTTCTTGGAACAAAGCCCAGACCTCCCGCATTGAACCTAACAACTGGAATTCTTAGTCATATGGGGTCTCAAACTCTAGAAGAGTGGGATGTTACTGATTCCCTTCTGGTTGGCTGGTTATTGAGCTCTATGACAGAGCAGGCCTTGGTGGAGGTGGTAGGATGTCAAACATCCAATGAAGTTTGGACTACCCTAGAAAATCTGTTCAATAGCCAGTCTGAAGCTCGGATGCTCGAATTGAAAAATGCCCTGACCAAAGCAGAAAAGGGTACAAAGACGATGGCTGATTATTTGGCTCAAATGAAGTCCTATAGTGATAATCTTGCAGCAGCTGGTTACCCCATCACTAGGTCTGAGCTGATTCTTGCTGTCTTAGGTGGCTTAGATAAAGAATATGAGGCTGCTATTGTTAATATCACTGCAAGAGTTGGTGCACTCACCTGGCAGGAAGTGCAATCACAACTCCTCATACATGAAAAACTGGTGGCTAGATTTAATCCTGGTGGAGGCTCAGGCATGGCTCTTCAGGGAGCCGCTAATGCTAATCGACAAAGAAGAATCGGTGCTTACAGTGGCCGACCTCCTAACCCCAACAACACATATGGCAGAGGTAGAGGAGGAGGTTCATCCAGAGGTGGTAGAAATGGTGGCAGAGGCAGGGGAGGAAGAAATAGAGGAAATCAATAGCAGCATAGTTCCAATGCAAATGCAAGCAAATTGGCATGCCAGCTGTGTGGAAAAATTGGTCATACAACCAACATATGCTGGCATAGGTTTGAGACAGATTTCAACAATGGCCCTCGCTTTGTCGGTAATCCCAAACAAATCTCGACTTTTGTTGCTAGCCTCAAAGTGTAGCCGATATAAGAATCGGTACCTTGACAGTGGGGCAACAAACCATGTTACATCGGATCTAAACAATCTTCATCTCAGTGCTGGATACAATGGTAATGATACTTTAGCTGTGGGAAATGGTAAGGCACTGTGCATCAAACACATTGGCACTAGCACCATTAACACACACTCAAAACCTCTGACACTTAATACCATTCTTCATGTGCACGATATCACAAAAATCTGATTAGTGTGTCCAAGCTAATTTCGATAATCCCATTCTTGTGTGTTTATCGACTCTTTTTGTCTTGTGAAGGACAAGATCACAGACCAAGTTCTTCTCAAGGGTCTCCTCAAGGATGGATTGTACCAGATGGACACCACAACTAGCCAACACCAGAGGTCCCTTCACTCCAAAAACAGTGACAATTCCTGTCTAAGTGTGTCTAGGTTATCTAAGTCTTTATTTTCTCCTAAAACTGCCAGTGGTAGTGTCTCCAGTGATATCTGGCATAGAAGGCTAGGTCATTGTTCCCCTAATGTGATGAAACAAGTTCTGTCTTATTGTAATGTGCCTGTTAATGAAAAAATTGCTTTTTGTGAAGCCTGTCAGTTGGGTAAATCCCATCTTCTCCCTCATATTCCTTCTGTTTCTAATGCTCATAACATGTTTGATCTAATCCACACAGATATATGGGGACCAGCCCCTGTGAAATCTATAGAAGGATATTCCTACTATATTCATTTTATAGATGACCACACTAGGCATACATGGATATACCCTTTAAAACTAAAATCTGAAGCATTTAGCATTTTCAAACAGTTCAAAACCTTGATCCAAAATCAGTTTGGTACTACCCTCAAGTGCATCCAATCTGATTGGGGTGGGGAGTACAGAAGTTTTGAACCCTATTTAAAAAATGAAGGCATTTTGTTCAGGCACTCATGTCCCCATGATCACAGCCAAAATGGTAGGGCTGAAAGAAAACATAGGCATATAATAGAATTGGGATTAACTCTTCTTGCACAAGCTTCAATACCTCTCAGATTTTGGTGGCACAACTTTGAGTATGCTGTTCACCTTATAAACTGTCTCCCAACACCTGTTCTGGAAAACAAGTCTCCTCATGAATGTCTCTTTCAAACCAAACCTTCATATTCCCTCCTTAGAGTTTTTGGGTGTGCAGTGTACCCCAATCTAAGACCTTTCCAGCACACCAAGTTTCAGTTCCACAGCAAGAAATGTGTTAACCTTGGTCTTAGTATGCACCACAAAGGATACAAATGCCTAGATGAATCTGGCAGAGTCTATATTAGTATCAATGTTGTCTTTAATGAAGAAGACTTTCCTTTCACCAAGGGATTCCTGCAAGGACCTCATAGAAGTGTCATCCCCATTTTAGAGTCCGCCTTTATTACACCAATCACTTTTGATATCCGGCCTGCAATTCCTCGTCTGCTTTGGTACAATCCATCCGAAAAGACTCTACAAGTGCGGTGATCTATCTCCTATTTTTGATCAAATTAACAATGACATACGTGAGTCCTATCGGTTCACCACCACTCCTCGATAGCCCTAGTCACACTCATCACAATACACCAGATAATGCAATCACTGATAGTACCATTGGTACTTCATCACCTATGCCAACACATACACCAACCACTGATAGCAATACTTTTACTTCAGTTACAACCTCATCTTCCCCAAGCACTGCACTATCACCTGTACCCTCATCCTCACCTGTACCCTCATCCTCACCTCATCTCCACCTACCAGTCTAGCTCCCACACACACCATGCAAACTAGGGCCAAATCAGGCATCTTCAAGCCAAAAACCTACAGTGTTTCTTGTGTTAATGTACCTGCCTCAGCATTTCCTACAGAACCTTTAAATGTATCTGTTGGTCCCTTGGAAAGGCTAACACAAGTTTAGAGGGGGGGGTGAATAAAATTGTCACCAAAAACTTATCTTAAGTTGTAAAGCCCAGAACGAGTTTCTACGAAACTCAAACGACTTCCAATTCGGCTTATGTTCTCGCCCTTAACTTGTGCGGAGTTAAGTTAGCTTAACTGATTGTAAGTCAAAACTGACTTACATTCAGTCTTGTTAACTGGCAGCGGATAAAGTAATAGCCTTAAGTATGAAAAACCAAGTAAGTGTATCTATTAAGAAATAAATGAATGCATAAAGTAAATAGACAAGAATTATAGAGGTTCCAGGTGGTGTAATCCTGCAGTCCTCTCTTCCTCGTGATGGGAGGAAAATTCCACTAGAACTTCTTTGAGATGGCCCAATTACAAAAAGTTCCAAACTGATAGTCCTTGACTAATCCCTAGCTTCACTATCTAAACACTTGTAGAACAGGTAGGATTGCTGTTCTTCCATTGTTTGAACCACTGGTCCTTGGAGGGTAGGATTGCCTCTTCACCAGCTCATCACAAACACAGTCTTCCTGACTGCACTCAACTGTCCTTCACACCTTCTTGGTGTTTCACAGTCTATGCCTTTGATGAAATCAAAGTTGAGACTTTGAATCAATAACTATGATTCAATTGTGATTTGAGCTTTTCTTCTGGATGTATAATTTAAGCACGGCTCTGTATTTCTTCAAGTGTTAGATCTTGAATCTGCTTGAATGAGCTTGAGTATATTGAAGAAATTTCTTGATCTTGCAATTAAGTGCTTAGCAGGTATTCTTTTGAATTTGGCTTTTCCCCTTTTTAACTTGATCTTTTTGACTAGATAGATTCTTTTCAATTTGCTTGCTTTTTATCTTATGCCTGCACACACACCTCTCTCTGTTGTAGAGGTAGTCTATTTATAGGGGTTCATTCAACATTTGTCCTGCTTGTAACGGTTATAATTTTTCTGACCGTTCTGCTGTGTCAGTAACTCATCCAATGAAATTGTTTCCTTTTCAACGTTCCACTGTACTTTCAGTTGTTGGATGACTGACTTATAAAACTAAGTTTCCTTATCAGTTTTACTCTGAGTTTTCACTTGTCAGTTTACTGACTGACTTGGAGCATGAACTGAAATTTTACTCTTCTTCAAATATCAGTACTCCAGTTTTCATCTGATCATTATTGACTTAATCAGAGTACACCATGACTCATTATCAACTAAGAATTCATTGTCCTTATGTTTCTTAGGTCTTCATACAAGATCCATAAAGTCAGTTTAGGTCACCACAATCTTGCCTGAAGTCCAACTTTACAGTCTCGACTTGTAATCTTCATAACTGAGTTTGAACCCTCAGTTCTTCAATCTTCTATAACTGAGTCTGTGACCCTCAGTTCTTCAATCTTCTAGATAAGCCAACCGAGTCTGTAACTCTCAGCGAACTTACCTTCTTCAGTTTTACGTAGGTGTGCTCTGAGTCAGTTTCTTGTAGAATCTCAGTTAAAGTAAGTCTCAGTTTCTTCATTTCTCAGTTCCATTCTAGAACTATTACAGTGCTTTTCTGATTTAACTTATACAATTATCAGACTCTAATGAAACCTATACATTGATATCTAGACTTCTTTTTGCTTGCACTATAACAGCTAGTTATGACACTTCATCAATGGGGTTAAAGACTAATTAATAAATAAGTGATGAATCATCATCAAAACATAAATTTTATTTCCAACAATTTCCCCCTTTTTTATGATGTCAATACCCTCCCTAAAAGCAATGCAAAAGATAAAACAAAAGGCGATAAATAACACAGTGAATCGAGAAAGCGAGAATTCATACATCAACCGAAAGTTACAATCTTTGAATGAGTAATAAAATACAACATAAATAATCGAGTTCAATCTCTTTTTACTTGAGTAATTTGTTTGTCATAATTATTCTGCAACGATTCTCATTTCATCATTTGTGGCTGAATATTCAATTCCATGAATACTTGCCCAGATGTTCCATGATTGTGATAGAATTGTTTTCTTGAAAAACTTGCTTTTGAATAGAAGCTGCGAATGTAAAGACCGATGTCCTTAATCTTTCATTGGTGGTCGTTCTCAAGAAAGATTGAATAAATTCAGTTCATCCTTCTCAACTTTCTCTCGAAACTTTATCTAGGGTGCAATCGACTTCCTATTTCTTGATTTTCTTCCAATGATGCACAAGTATCTTCTCGCATGTGTAGAAAAGTTTCAAGAGCTTCTTCTTTGATACTCCTTCTCTTTCTCGGTAGATTTTTGAGCAGTTGTAGAGGCGGGAATCCAAACCAAACTGTTTTGTCCGTTGGTTCGAGTACTTAACAATCGGTTCCATTTCCTCATCGGTGAACTCTCCTCTTGCTTTCTTGATTCACTCAACTTATCATTGATATTCGTGAGAAGTGTGGCATTTCAATTTGCATGAACTTTTAGGGTATCCAAACTTTCCCCTTATTGACATCATCTTTGGTAATCAAGCTTTTGATGTAAGCATTCAAGGTTTGTTGGGTTGATGCCAATATGGTTTGAGCCACAATGAATCTTTTATGCCTGTTCCACTAAAAACATCCGATCGACTAGATTATTGAGAATGCCCTCCCATCCATCTTGAGTTTCATTTTTCCTTGTGGTATGCTCTCCGATTGTTTTTCGAATCTCAAGCGAGTGGTTTGACAGATTGTCATTCACGAGTGTCCAATATCTTTTCAAGCTTGGATCGTTCGTCTTGACTAGCTTCTAAAGATTTTAAGACTTTTCCAAACAAGCTTTTGTCATCTTTTTGAATTTCGATTATCTCATTGTGATAATATTTAATGAGATCGATTTGTGTAGGAACATCTTGTGAATTTCCTCGTTGTTCCTTTGCTTTGTTTGATTGACCTCGGATGGTTTAGCTTCTTTGTAGAGGTGAGAGTTTTCTCCAAATTCAACTGATTGTCTTTTCTCTTTGGTGCTTCTCGCCTACTTCTGATCTTGATGAGTCAATAACTTTTGTGGGAGACAGATGTATTTCTGATTCATTGTCTGATTCTTCTCCAGGTATATCAGCCAACGTCCTTGCTATTTCAAGCGTAGATAAATCGGTGGGAGATTGATAGCCTTTTTCGCTTCTTTTTGTCTGTGAGTTTCGGATAAACTTTCGAACTTGAACTTCCACTGCTTTCATCAGAACTATTAGAGTCTTCATCAGTACTTGGTACTGTTGCAGTTTCCTTTTCTTGTAAGGAGGCAAGAATCAATTTTTGTATGTCAGGATCTTCCTCAGAATCATCATCAACATTCTTCTTCGAACTTCCACTGATCAAGGTTTTCCTCCAATGACTATTTCTTATCAGCGCAAATCCTTGATTTATGAATTCTTCGGTATCGATTATTTCCATTAGATTTGTAATGTTGAAAAGATCGAATACCCATTTTTCAATGATTTCCATTTCTGCACGCTGACTCCTTTGATTATCTATAGAACTGAACTTCCAAGTTCTGTAACTTTGCAATCGATCATAATCAGCTTTCATAAGTTCTGTATAATCAGATGGAGATTTAAATGGTGTGAGAGTGTCCTCTGATTCTCTAGTGATCTCATGATCTTCTTTAGTATGAACTTCAATTTGCATTGGATCGTCAGTTTGCATAAGACTGGTTCTCTTTGGTTTCTCCTCAGCAGTTGATCGGTACAATCGACGCTTCTTTTCAATGTTAGAAAGCGAGATTATCGGCTCGGCTTTGCAAAACTTTCTCACTTGCATCTTTTTCAACAAATTGTTTTTCACCTTGCTCAGGTTCCAATTCAACAACTGGAACTTTCTCTGTAGTGGGTTCAGCATCATGAACTTGCTCATTTAACTGAATGATCTTGGATGATTCGGGCCGCTTGTTTCCTTTTCCTCAGGTTGAGGAGTGAAGGTTCTTTATCGATTACATAACGTTGAGATCTGGGGATGATTCTTGAGGAGTAGATTTGGATTTTGAAAGCAACATCAGCATGTTCAATGTTGTTTCATCAATCAGTCTCTCATCACTATCTGATTCTTCATCATCAGGCTCAGTTCTCTGGGTCTGTTCCCCCTGAGTTATAGCTTCTTTCTGTAAGTTAGTTTCAGCAGTTTGTTCCTTGTTGACAACTTCATTTTCTTTTGTTATCTCCCTTTCCTGTGGATGCACAACTGCTTCTTGAGTTTGTAAAATCTCAGTTACCGGAACTGGGATAGATTCGGTGAGATCAGCTTCAGTTTGTCCTTCAGGCACAACATCAGCTTCAGCTTCTTGAATTGATAACATTTCTATAGGTTCCTCAATAACTGGATCAATTAAACCTTTTTCAGTTTCTTCCAACTGCTTTCTTCTTTTCTTTAAATCTTCAATCTGTGCTAGTACTTCTTCTCCGATTCTGGAGTTTATTCGATTTCGCTTTTCTTCTTCTTGGGTTCAGTCGAAGTTTTCTCAGCTTTCCTTTTTCTAGCTTTCTCTTCTTTGACAACAATTTTCCCATCAGCAACTGGTGTTTCTTTTCTCTTTGCAACTCCAAAATGATCAAGTATCCTTTGGACTACTAACGCAAGAGTTTTCTTGTGGTAGAATCGTCCTTTCTTCACATCGGTTTTCTTTTTGGGTACATCAATTGATTGTGCTGTCAATTGATCAAATAGATACCTTGCCCAATTGAAATCTTCTCCAAACCAAATTATATAAAGTAAATCTAGTTTTGCTCCTGAAAGATTGCTGAAGTTTCAGCGTTTCCAATTACACAATTAGCCAGCATTTTTGAAAGAAAATTAAACTCTGGCTTGAGCAGACTCGTGCTTCCAGTCTGTGAGACAGCAGATCCTGATTCAATTGCTATGTCTCTCCATAACTTCTCCTTCTGTTCTTTAGATAGCTTAATTGTCTTTGTTCTTCGGATTTGTCAAATCCAAAGATTTCTGCAATTAAATCTTGGTCACTTTGATTTCTTTATTATCGATGGTGGTGACAAAGGTTTGTGTGTCTCTTCCTTCTACAATTGTTCTCCGAATTGATAGAAGTCTCCAATGCTTTCTAAGCAAACACTTTTAGATTGATGTTGAAGATGACTTCGATCCTTTGATTTTCCGGATTTTTGTTATGATTGAATTGACTAGAGTTTGGTCAACATACTTTGCGATATATTGATCAAGAGAAAGGATCATTCGGGTTCAACACGAGTGAAAGTCATTTTTCTGGATTTGATTGAAATTTTGAAATTCAGAGAGTAGATTCAGAAATTATGCGTAAAGATTTTGTAAAAGAAAATTTCTGGGTATTTATAATTAGGAGTGGGGGTAGTTAAGAATTGAGTGGGACTTAAAACGTCTTGTCATAAATATTTTGAGATTGCGAAAAGGTGGGTGAGTGGAAATTATGAGCGGTTCGGATTGAAAAAGGACCACGTCTTTTCTTGATAACCGTGGCTGGATAAAAGTGAGTAAAGAAGGTACGGCGTATCAACAATTTGTATATGCTTAGTTTTGTCCTTATCTGTGAATTCAAAAACTCGTTGTGAAAACAACTCGCTTTTGTGAATTATATTCCCGATTCTCGGTGATGGTGTTTTCTCTGCCAAACAGAGTGAGAATTCTTTGGTACCCATATCTTTTTGGGTCCTGGCGATTAGTTCTTGACGGCGCAATTTTATTTTTAATTTTATACCTCTCTTGACATGTTGGATCAAGTCGATTTTCACAAACTTTTCTTGTTTTGTCATAGCGATTTTAGGTTTGTTCTGTTTGTGAAACCGAGGTGATGGTCTATTCCAATCTTCATCGGTGGGAAATAATCTTCCTTTCCTCAAGTCTATTATGATCTTCATTCTTGAGTGGATATGACTTGAAGATTTTTCTTACTGATTTTGAATCAGTTTTTCGGTTTACAGCCTTCTGAGTTTTTCTGTAAAATCTGTTGACTTGATGAACTTTGCCAATCGATTTTTCAGTTTTATCAGCTTGTGTGTTTGGCTGTGCTGAGTATCTATCAGTTCTAATAATTTTGTCAGTTTTCTGAGTTTTTGACTGTTGAGCAGTCACAAATTTTATTGCAACTGATCCTGGTCTAAACTTAGAATTGTATTGATTGTCAAACCCTAAACCAGATCTATCTCCAAATGGTTTCCCTGGTTTGAATTGAACTTTGGGAATCGGATCAACTGATGACTTATTGTTGTTCATAACTTTTGTTGGTTCATCAGTTGGTCGAATTACCTTGGTTCCATTACTGGTCATGATTTGATTGATTTCAGCATTCAATCTTGAAATCTTAGTTTTCAATAACTTTTTCTTCTTTTTGACATTCTCATAATTTTCTTGAGTTGTCTCTAACTCTTTTATGAGTATGTCCAAGGATTTATTGAAACCGTCATTCCTTTGATTGTTTGGGACGAGTGTGAGATTTGGATGTAGATGTACTTACTCTCCGATGTTTGATAGATAAGTCTTCTATTGAGGAATCATCACCGATTAAAGCCTGTTTTCCTTTATCAATAGCATTTGCAAGTGTAGCTCCTAGCGAGATGATTTCTTCATCACTTTCTCCTCCATGGCTTGTAGGTAGATCATTATCTGCGACTTTTGCTTGTTTGGATGGATCTTTGGTTACCGTTTTTCTATAGAATCAGCTACCCGTAGCAATTCTCTTTCTGCTTCCTCTGAAAGATCACTTAAGGATGGGAATCCTCTTGATTCGTCTTTGTCTTCATTTAAATCAATGTCTTCATCATAACTGAAGTGAGGTTCCGGATTCGTGTGTGAGCTTGTAGTGCTGAATCTTTCAAGTACTTGATCCTGAAAGTCATAGACAACATTTTGCAAATAGTCAGTCAGGGGATTGTTTAGCCAATTTCTGATTTTGGATGTATCCATTAAAAATACTTTTTAAGATAGATACAGAAAAGGGGTTTTCAACAATTAGTTTGAAATGTATCTTGGATCTCCTCCAAAAAGGAAGATTTGCTCCGATACCAATTGTTGGTCCCTTGGAAAGGCTAACACAAGTTTTGAGGGGGGGGGGTGAATAAACTTGTCACCAAAAACTTATCTTAAGTTGTAAAAGCCCCAGGAACTGAGTTTCTCTGAAACTCAAACTGACTTCCAATTCAGTTATGTTCCTGTCATTTAACTTGTGCGGAGTTAAGTTACCTTAACTGATTGTAAGTCAAAACTGACTTATATTCAGTCTTGTTAACTGGCAGCGGATAAAGTAATAGCCTTAAGTATGAAAAACCAAGTAAGTGTATCTATTAAGAAATAAATGAATGCATAAAGTAAATAGACAAGAATTATAGAGGTTCAGGTGGTGTAATCCTCATCGAGTCCCTCTCTCCCTCGTGATGCGGAGGAAAATTCCACTAGAACTTCTTTGAGATGGCCCAATTACAAAAAGTTCCAAATCGATAGTCTTTGACTAATCCCTAGCTTCACTATCTAAACACTTGTAGAGCAGGTAGGATTGCTTTGTTCTTCAATTGTTTGAACCATCAGTCCTTGGAGGGTAGGATTGCCTCTTCACCACTCATCACAAAACAGTCTTCCCGATCGCACTCAACTGTCCTTCACACCTTCTTGGTGTTTCACAGTCTATGCCTTTGATGAAATCAAAGTTGAGACTTTGAATCAATAACTATGATTCAATTGTGATTTGAGCTTTTCTTCTGGATGTATAATTTAAGCACGGCTCCGTATTTCTTCAAGTGTTAGATCTTGAATCGCTTGAATGAGCTTGAGTATATTGAAGAAATTTCTTGATCTTGCAATTAAGTGCTTAGCGTGTATTCTTTTGAATTTGGTTTTTCCCCTTTTTAACTTGATCTTTTTGACTAGATAGATTCTTTTCAATTTTCTTGCTTTTTATCTTATGCTGCACACACCTCTCTCTGTTGTAGAGGTAGTCTATTTATAGGGGTTCATTCAACATTTGTCCCGCTTGTAACGGTTATAATTTTTTCGACCATATCTCATTGTGTCGATAACTCATCCAATGAAATTGTTTCCTTTTCAACGTTCAATTTGTACTTTCATTTGTTGGATGGTGACTTATAAAACTAAGTTTCCTTATCGCTTTACTCTGAAGTTTTCACTTGTCGTTCATCGATCGACTTGGAGCATTAACTGAAATTTTACTCTTCTTCAAATATCAGTACTCCAGTTTTCATCTGATCATTATTGACTTAATCAGAGTACACCATGACTCATTATCAACTAAGAATTCATTGTCCTTATGTTTCTTAGGTCTTCATACAAGATCCATAAAGTCAGTTCAGGTCACCACAATATTGCCTGAAGTCCAACTTTACAGTCTCGACTTGTAATCTTCATAACTGAGTTTGAACCCTCAGTTCTTCAATCTTCTATAACTGAGTCTGTGACCCTCAGTTCTTCAATCTTCTAGATAAGCCAACCGAGTCTCAGAATCTCAAAGAAACTTACCTTCTTGGCTTTTACGTAGTGTGCTCACGAGTCGATTTCTTGTAGAATCTCGTTAGAGTAAGTCTCGTTTCTTCATTTCTCGGCCCAATCTAGAACTATTACAAATTGCTTGTCTGATTTAACTTATACAATTATCAGACTCTAATGAAACCTATACATTGATATCTAGACTTCTTTTTGCTTGCACTATAACAACTAGTTATGACACTTCATCAATGGGGTTAAAGACTAATTAATAAATAAGTGATGAATCATCATCAAAACATAAATTTTATTTCCAACAGTATCAGAAGCATTGGCTAGTGCACACTGGAGAAGGGCCATGGAGGATGAATACAAGGCATTGCTACAGAACCACACATGGGATCTGGTGCCACCCTTATCAAATCAAAAAGTGGTAGGCAATAGATGGGTGTTTAAAGTCAAACTAAACACTGATGGGAGTGTTCTCAAATACAAAGCAAGATTGGTGGCCAAAGGATTTCATCAGAGCTATGGCATCAATTTTACTGAGACTTTTAGTCCAGTTGCTAAATCTACAACTATCAGGGTTGTGTTTGCTGTTGCTGTCTCTATGAACTGGCCTATCCATCAGATTGATATCAACAATGCATTCTTGAATGGACCACTAAAGGAACCAGTCCTCATGACTCAACCAGAGGGTTTTGTTGATCCTGCCAGACCACACTTCCTTTGTAAACTGAATAGAGCACTCTATGGCCTCAAACAGGCCCCCAGGGCCTGGTTTGAAGCTCTAACTGGTCAACTGAAGGACTGGGGTTTTACACAGACATCATCTGATACTTCTCTGTTCACTTACAAGACAGCTAATCAGGTTTTGTATATTCTAGTGTATGTAGATGATATTTTGATCACTGGAAACTCTTCAAAGATCGATCAAGAAATTTGTGCAGCAGCTTAACAATGTTTTTGCCTTGAAAGATCTTGGACAGGTGTCCCACTTCCTGGGAATGCAAGTGTTCAGAGATACCTCAGGTCTATATCTAAATCAGTCTCATTATGCTATCCAACTTCTAAAAAGATTAGAGCTAGATCACCTTAAGGGATGCTCTACACCTATGATAGCAGGGAAGATTTTGACACCTAAACAGGGTACACCACTGCCAGATCCTAAAGTTTATAGGAGTGCCATTAGGGGGCTGCAGTATCTTACTCTGACTAGACCTGACATCACCTTTGCTGTTAACTGCCTTAGTCAGTTCATGCAAGACCCTTACACTGATCATTGGACAGCATTGAAGAGGCTTCCAAGGTATGTAAGTGGGACTTTACATCTCACTGCATTTCAAACCATCATCCGAATCAGAATCGATCTGATTTCTTGATCTTGATTCAATTTGTTGATACATTTGATAGAAGATCAGTCGGGGGGCTACTGTGTGTATATTGGTGATTCTCTTGTTTCTTGGAGTTCAAAAAAACAAGGGGTTGTCTCTAGATCTAGCACGTAATCGAGTATAGAGCCCTGGGTGATTCGGCTGCAGAAATGAAATGGTTAAAGCAACTTATGGGTGAACCCAGGGTTACAAGTTTCGGAGTGCCTAGAGCATGGTGTGATAATACTGGAGCTACTTCTTTAGCCTATAATCCAGTTTATCATGCTCGGACCAAACATATTGAAGTCGATGTTCATTTTATAAGAAATCAGGTTTTAAGCAAGCAGTTGCAGGTCCTGTATGTGCCTTCTTCAGATCAGGTTGCAGACAGCATGACAAAAGCTCTACCTCCTTCATCATTCACAAATTTCAGACGCAAACTCAATGTAGCAGCTGCACCATTTCGTTTGAGGGGGGCTGTTGAAGATAAGACTAAATGTGGCTAAATAAGGAGCCTTGGATTGCCCTTAATATAGTTGGCTAGGATGTTGCCATGTGTCATTAGCTGTAACAGAATCCTAGCACTAGATTTTATATTAATATGTTGTCTGTGTAATGCTGCCATTATGACAAACATTATTCTGAAATAACAAATATGGTTATCTCCATTTGCTTTCTGTTTTCTTAGTTAGTGGATCCGATGAGCTGTTCTTGACCATATGTGGGTTTGCTAGAAGTATATGGTGGTCTGCTAAAGTTCACAGAAAAACTTACTGTTGTAACGGATTGCAAGTAAAGAATCAGAATAACTGACCTAATAACGTGAAAGTAAAAAACAAGAACAGAACAAGAAACACAATGATTTAAAGTGGTTTTCGGATTGTGCCGACTATTCCATGGACATAAAATGAGATATTTATTATGCACAAAATTTTACAAAGATACTACTGCCTTATCTAGGTTACAATAAATGCTAGACATTTATAGCCTTGGTGATTAAACCCTAGCCTCCGTAATGACTCATGCGTATTTCCAAGAAATACCCTTAGATGCAGTTTCTCAAAGATCAGATGAAACCACCAGATGTAACCAGAACTCAGGTGAATACTACTTAAGCTGAACTTCCTAGACTTGAACACTTCAGGTCATAGTTATCGAGACCTGCCCGCCCGGCGGTCGAACCGGTCAACCCGGTGACCCGGTCCCAAACCCGGGCCGGGTCAAGCATTTGACTGTTTAAAGAAGTGAACCGTTCTGACCAGTCCAACCCGGCGGTCGAACCGGTCAACCCGGCGGTCGAACCGGTCAACCCAATGACCCAGGCTGTTTTCCATAAGCCTAATTTTTTTTTTTTGCCATCAAAATTTCATTCACCCTCAGTCGGTTCTAAAAAAAAAAGCTTCAGGTCTATGTAGTAAATAAATCTCAAAACATCGAGCAGATTTTGTCAAAAAAAAAAAAACATCGAGCAGATCTCTCACAAAAAAAATCGTGTAGCAGTATGTATTCTTTTTTTTTTTTTTAGGAAATAATTATTGGTATTTAAGGGTATTTGAAATTTTTTTACGGTCTAAAACTTGAAGTGAAGATAATGAGATTGTTTTCATTATTGATTGAATGTATTGCTGTTTTTGTTTTAGGAATGTATGAAATTGTAGCAGTAACTACAATACTTACCTAAGGAAAAAGGTTAATTATTTGTGTTTTAACTTGCACAACAGATAATCATTTGAGCATTTTATGTTGTCTAACTTATAATTGTGTTTGTTGGAGTATTTTGAAAATAATTATGGTTGTCATATTTTATTTTATCTGAAGTTCAGCTCAACTGACCATCACTTCAGTTGGCCGATTTCTTGCCTTTGTTCACAATGGACTCTCGAGCTAAAGTGTATGACCATTCTAGAGAAGCTTCATCAGATATATCATCAACAGAAGCATCTGAGACCTTGATCCTCTTTGAGGAACCTTTATTCCTTTTAAGGCTATCTCGACTGAAGGACCAACACTAGCAACAAAAGTCAAAGGCTTATCGTAAGACGCCAACGATAGTTTTAGGTTTGTCAGACTAACCTGGGGGAAGGGGGCAGAGGCCGCAACTCGGTCGGGTTAGGGTATAACATCAGGAGAAGCAACATGGCACACTTCTTCTTTGATCCTATTTTGGCAATTGGCACCCATCATTATAGCTATCATTGATCTCACTGCATATTAGGAAAGATTATACTAGCTCAATAGTATGACATAAAAAGTAAAAAACAGTTCAAGCAAAGTAAACATGTATACATTGTATAATATACGGGAATACAACAATTAATATCCTTAGAAAGAGGGGCTCGTAACCCCCAGGGCCAACACTCTCCAGTTTGGCCAGAGAAATCATCTCAGAAGAGAAGGAAGAAGAACGCATACGAATTCCGAGATTGTGAATATCCTTCACTTTTTGCGCTGGTCTCTTTTTATGAAGGTGATCCACACCTTGGCTCTCTCTTCCAAAGGTTCAAACTAGCCATACCCGTAGCATGGATGTGGAAGAACCTTTCATTCCACCGATGGATTGAGGTAGGATTCTTAGCTAGAATCTAGGTATTTACGACCTTATACGCACTTCAACGTGCAAAGTAAAACCACCCTAAGAATGACCAAACTTCTAAAGGAAAAATATGGATCGAAATAAGGGATACTATACTTCATTTGTATAACTCTAAAAAAAAAAGGCAAAGCAATATAAATTTCCATTGGGGCAAGTTGAGCAAGAAGTAAATTATAATGGGTCATGGAGTGATAGATAGCTAGAATAATAGGATATTAAGATCTGCTACAATCTAATGAACGTATAGAGGAAAATACCCCTTAAGGGGTTGTCAACTTTCAGTTTGGAGGACGGAAGTATAGTTGCAAAGACGATAACATCAATCACATACATCTGGCACACATCTCTCATATTATCGGATGAAAGGACACCATAAATATCTCCTACCCGGGCTCTCTCACATAAAATGTGGGGGATTTAATCTCTTTTCCAGCGAGAGATTCCCGGAGAACCTTATCATTGGACAAGGATCCCGATTCAGAGGATGGAACAGATGATTCAAAGTTTGCAGCTTTCGCATCCTTAGAAATTTCTCTGCTAAGGGTCTCATTGGAAGAAATGTTTGCAGATGCATTACCAGGAAATGGAACAGATGATTCAAAGTTTGCAGCTTTCGCATCCTTGGAAATTTCTCTGCTAAGGGTCTCATTCGAAGAAATGTTTGCAGGTGCATTACCAGGAAATCCTTTAATCGGATAACAGTAAATACATATTACACAAGGAAGGAAAGAAGGTTTACATGTTATGAAGATCTAAGATGGATCTTGTAACGCCCCCAGACCCCGGGTCTGGTAGCGTTAAATGAGTCATAAATGGTCCGGTCAACTGCTTAGACCATCGTCATCACTTGGTCTAAAAGGGCTAACCCGAGTTGACAAGACCTTTATATCTCACACTTATATAGGGGTGAGCAGGACTTTACTTTACCGATATAGGATTTTACATTCTCCCCCCTTATAAGGGACTGGCGTCCTCGCCAGGACGGACAAGATTTGTCCCAGTTCGTCCCTACCATAGAATTCTAGAGGTGGCCCCCACCGCCTCTTACGGTGTGACACTTAGTTCCGTATGGCAGTCGGCTCTGAATACCATTCTGTAACGCCCCCAGACCCCGGGCCTGGTAGCATTAAATGAGTCATAAGTGGTCCGGTCAACTGCTTAGACCATCGTCCTCGCTTGGTCTAAAAGGGCTAACCCGAGTTGACAAGATCTTTATGTCTCACACTTATATGGGGGTGAGCAGGACTTTACTTTACCAATGTGAGATTTTACATTCTCCCCCCTTAATAGGGACTGGCGTCCTCGCCAGGACGGCCAAGATTTGTCCCAGTGGACTTGTCCCAGTTCGTCCCTACCATAGAATTTTAGAGGTGGCCCCCACCGCCTCTTACGGTGTGGCACCTAGTTCCGTATGGCAGTCGGCTCTGAATATCATTCTGTAACGCCCCCAGACTCCGGGCCTAGTAGAGCTAAATGAGTCATAAATGGTCCGGTCAACTGCTTAGACCATCGTCCTCGCTTGGTCTAAAGGGGCTAACCCGAGTTGACAAGACATTTATGCCTCACACTTATATGGGGGTGAACAGGACTTTACTTTACCGATGTGGGATTTTACAGATCTCTAGAAGAAAGTTGGGGAGACGCAGAATCTCTCACAACAGAGCTATGAAAATCGGAAGATTGCAAAGAATTGTTTTCATAGGGGAGATCTCCTTTATTGAAAAAAGAAGAGAAAAGACACTTAATCTCACAACTCTTCTAGACAATTGCTATTCCCAAGAACACGACGTCTCGATAGATAGGTAGACGTAATCATCTCAAAGACGTTAGGGTCGAGCGTCTTAGAACATGCCACATCACATATGAGCAAACCTAACCTACGATTCACATCCCAGCTTAGGTCTAAGGGTGTTTGGCACAGGTGAAATTGGTTACTGTACAGATGACACGCATCAAACATAACTATAGCATTTGTCCATAGATGAAATCGGTTACTGGACTTCAGCAAGAGATCATCTCTGATTTAGCATCAATTTAAGCCACCATGGGCTCAGCTCTATATCGGGCTTTTATCAAAAGACTCGTCTTCGACATGACGCACGTCATCATCTGTCCCTCACATCCGACATGACGTAACTCGTCCTCTGTCCAACATGGAGTAATTCGCTCTTATATACATATCATATAGCTAGCCGGCATGACGCGGGACGTTTACGACCTCCTATTTCCGACATGGTGCAGGCTACCTCGATCACTTATATAACGTAGGTCGTCCTCGGTTTTAGATTACAGTTACACTCCATTAGACGGGCATTGTAACATGTTACATAATTGATCTGTGATAATCGCCTCACGAGCCATGACTGTCCCTTAATAGCCTTATAACGACTTCACATCATTGACCTGTACTTAATTGAGCAATAACAACCAGCCTATGATGGAGCATTATATAAGAGATATTCATCCTCATTGTCAAGGTATATATGCATTATACACCTACAAATCATATACGCATTTTCGCTCAATGTCTTATGTAGAAATTCATTTATAATCATACTTATTTGAGCATGAGAGAAGGAACGGTACCCTCACGCTTTGTATGTTTTGCACACGTACTCACAATTAAATCTATTGAAAAACTAGTTGGATCGTCACATTAAGGTCCAATCACCAGAATTACGGCAAATTTATACCTTAATGATCCCATGCTTCGTCAATTATAAGGAGGAAAGCACCGGGACCCTCACGTTTTGTATTTTTTGCACGCATGCTCACAAATCCATTGATAAACTAGTTGGATCGTCTCATTAAGGTCCAATTACCAGAATTACAGCAAATTTATACCTTGACAATCCCATGCTTCGTCAATTATAAGGGAAGACGATGTAATAAACTCTACAAGGGAGAAAATAAACTTGTAATGCCCCTGCACCCTTATCTGGTAGAAATTTAAATTAATTAACCATAAATTGTTTCTATTAATCGCTAGACCGTCTCTTCGCTTGGTCTAAAAGGGCTAATCCGAGTTGAGAAACTCTTTATGTCTCACACTTATATGTGGGTGAACATTCACTTACTTTTCCAATATGAGACTTTACAAAACTTCATTAGAGTAGAAAGACATGTTGAAGCAAGACGAAGAAAAGCAGAAGGCCATCGATGATGTTCCTTGGATAGTCTCTTCATATCTGGTGTATGAGTTATCTTCAATCGATTCGAGTTTGAAGAGACCGATTACCATGTGTGAAAATTACAATGCGAAAATCCTTTATTTTAAATAACGTGTTTTGGATTTCTTACAATAAGATGAAATTAATTATGAGTGTAACTTATAACCCGTAAACCCTTTATTATAATGGACGGACGTCTTTTGGATTTCTCTTCATCGTTTTATCCTTTTTTTCTCCCCCAAGGCGCCTGCGAGTATATATATATAGGCAACAAACCTTGTGGAGAATACCATAATAATCACTATTATCAATTCTTTGGCAATTAATCACAGTGATGGAAAACTTTAAATTTGCTTTGTTTGTGATTTTATGCATGATGGGAGTTATATCATGCACTTCAAATCTTCATGTTACTGCGGTTTCTGAACATCATCACCATCTTGATCGTACGGCTTCAAATGCTGCTGTTTATGTGCATCAGACCACAAATACCTTTATCGGTTCTAAGTATCTTCCTTATGATGGCCCTGCTGCTGTTCCCGGCGATGTCGGACCAGGTAATAAAACCCTTTTTGTCATGTTTAGTGTGATATAAGGAAATATAATAGTTTATTTACTAATAACAATTGGTTTTAATCTGACGGTGCAGTCATTGATCACAATATGGTGTCGAGAAGGGAGATCCCGAGTTCAAGCGCTGGGTCTCTCTCCTTCTTATGGCGCGGCTTGAAGGAGGATTATATAAGAAAATATAGTAGCACATTTACTAATAATTCTTATAGGCCCACACTTGAGGGGGTCTCTCTCTTCTTATAAGCCCACATCTGAGGGGGTCTTATATAAGAAAATATAGTGGTATCTTTATTTACACTACATTACATGTGCACCACAATAGAATCGGCTTTGTGAAAGTTGGTTTTAGAGCCAAAAACCGATTTTCCATAGATAGAGTCGATTCTGAGAATCGTGAGAATTCACCTTTGGAAAAGTCGGTTTTTTCTCGAGAACCGACTTTCATAACTATTGAGATACATCAAATATTAATTATGCCATTCACATCAGCTTAAGCTTTTATAAGAGATGATAGTTCGATACTACTAAAAGGTCCTAAGTTCAAATCCGTTGCAAACACAATTTTCCCATACTGGAGGATGCGTATTGAGATATATAAATGTTAATTATCTACCTTCATATCAGCTTAGGTCTGTGCAAGAGATGATAGTTCCAGCGGTAGGTGAGGTGAAATAATAGCCTCATATATTGTTTATTTACATTGAAAGTCATTCCTTTACCTTTTCTTTTCCTTGACCTTCATGAATTATGATATGCATTCGGTAGACTTTTGAAAGTATATCATTATTTCCTTATGGCTTTGGTACAGCCAGTACGTGCGCCGTCACGAATACCGAGTTTATTGCATCGGCTCCTCCTGATGAATGGGCGAACGGCGCAGCATGTGGCACAATGATTACGGTTACCTGCTTCGCCGCGAAAGACAAGGATGCATGCTCAAGTACTCCAACTACTCCAGTGCAAATTGTTGATCAATCATGCACAGATTGTGGAGAATTGTACTATATCTCCCGGGATGCTTTTTACACTATTGCTGCTGGAGATGCCAGTGAGGTCGCCATTACTGTCCAGTAAACATCAGGTAAGCTCGTCATGACCTTCAAAAAAATATATATATACAACACAAAGTGGCTGCGCAGGAATTTTTGTGAGGGTTGGAATTTATCAATTTTTTCCAGATCACACATATATTTGTATATTTACATCTGTACATGTAATTATAGAAAGTAGAATGATATAAAAATAGAAGTCAATGACATAAAAATAAAGTCGATTACACATAGACATGCGTTTATTAAAAAAAAATCTCATCATTGTTAAAAAAAATATATATTTTAGGGGTCACGCATGCACTCATGAGCTCATGGGTGGAGCCGCCTCTGCTCCACAATAGTAAAATATAAGATTATTTAAATTAAAGATTTTACACATTTTAAAAAAGTGGTTGAGTGTCTTGTCGTGCAAATAAATAGTAAAGAATGAAAAGTTATAATAAAAATAAAAATAAAAATGTAAGGAAAAAATTAATGAATACACTTTTGGTAATGTAAAATAACTTATATCAGACAAAATCAAAAATCAGAAGACATTGTATTTATTTTTTGAAGGAATGGAGCACTTATTATGTTATGTATTACAAAAGGGTTTATTAATTAATACACCATCACTTTGGAGTTTTGATCCTCGAGTGGAAGTATCTTGTGTCATCAAAATAATGTCGTTTTGAATTTTAACGATAAAATATCCGCGTCAGTATATTCCTCACATCACAAATGTGTTGTTGGATCATCGCACTACACCAACACAGTATACACATACAAAAGGTGATCGATCTATGCTTCATCATGCACCATGTGTTTTTTATATATATATATATATTTTTAATATTTGAGGTATTTCCTTTGATAAAAACATATTTACGCTAAAAGCGGCCGGGTCGATAAATTAAATGATTGCACAATAATTCATGTAAGTTGGCGCAATTAGCGTTTTATTTATTTATATTTATTTGATTGTCTTTTTCAGGAATTGAAGAATTACCCCTCAAAAAAAGGAAATGAAGAATTTTCAAATCGAAGAAATCCAAGTTTATCCGAGTAGTTTGTCTTTTGAATAATACCCAGCGTTATGTTTTTTATTTTTATTTTTTGTTTTTTTTTTTTGTGTTTTGTGTTTTATTTTGTGGGATTGTGCACTTTTTAATCTTGATTGTCACTGTTGTACGAAAATGGTATTTTGATTTAAGGGGAAAAGGATTATATATGTTTTCTTTAAACAATATCAGAACTACAAACCTTAGTAATTTGGGAGGGAGAGAAATAGCCTCATTCAACATATCCAATTAAATTCAGATCTTGCTTAGGTAAAATTGAGTAGAGATATTTTCTTTTATTTAACAAACAAAAAGGAAAAAAATATGATTAACCTCGATGATGCTTCTAACCGAGAAAGGTCTTCTGTATGTAAAAGAGATTGTCAGATAAATTGCAAGAGAATCGCCCTCAAAATTAAAGATACTCTGAAGAAGACGCATGTTGTAACTGATCAAACCATAAGCAATGCTAAAATGTTATAGGTCGCTCGGTAAGTGCGCATCTCATGATCAAATGACAATCCAAATTTTTCCATAAATTCGCAATAAACTACACACCTCAAATTCCCACTAAAACAAAAATGATACAACTAATTTACTATCTATTATTTTAGAAAATAATCTGAAAAGACATAAATGCCAACAATATCATTGTGGGTGCCCAACGCAAAAAATAAAGATGTACGTACAATGCATCAAATTTAAAATAAAGGAAACTCATAGAACAAGATAATTATAACTAAGAGGCATAATAAGAGAAACCCTAATGAGGTAATTCTAGAGAACTTCATTTGCTTTTTTGTCATATATATCAGAAGACTTCTATTTACTAAAAGCGAAATAACAACAATTTAGAGTGATTTTATAATAGATAATATCTCCTTCATTATCTACAGATAGATCGAGAAGACAATATAGAATTTCTATTTTCTCTATCTTTGAAATTCTATTTTTTTTCATCGTCTTCATCCTCATTGCCTTTCAACCTCCCCAGTTTCTCTGATTCATTGACTCATAGCAAACTGACCCCAAAGCATCCAAAAACAAGAGAGAATTCAGAATTCATAGATTCCGCAGCAGTATTTTAGTTGAATTTTTTTGGCATCCATTGCCGGGGAGGAGACGACCGGCAACCTCCACCGTCCCAGTCTAGTCATCGGTGCTAGCACCAGTAGATCTACCGGCCGGTATTAAAATTTCAGGTATAGTCAGAGGTTAGATTGATGGTGGTGTGTTTATGAGAAATGGTTCTTCCTTTCTTTAAATAAAAATAAAATTGCAGGTAGTTCTTTGATACTGTTAAAACAAAACAAAAACTAAATATGGAGCTTTTTTTTTCTATAAGGTTTTCAAGCGTTGAACAAGATAGACTGACTTTTTCTGGGTGGTGGTGGAGATGAGGTGGTTGAATGCTTTATTTAAGCACCATAGTTGAATGACACGGTAGTGAAAAAAAAAAAAAAAAATTAACCACAACAACATCTCATCATATAAATACATTTACAAAATCTATCTACACTTTTTCTCCAATCCTAGATTTCCACATTGCGTGATTTGTCAGCAACAGATTTCCAACCATGCATTATGGTTGCTCTAATATGAATCTTCAACTAACTCTTCTCTTGACTCCTCAGTTTACGTCTTATCATCATCTTAAATTGTTAAGGGTTGATCACGACGGTTCCCTAAAGAAAATATATTTAAAAGTGAACCATGATAGCATCTAAAAATTAAATTATCAGTTCATTTTTAATGCAAATATATGTATGGGATCATGTGATGACATAATTCAATACATCTCTTAAACCAATGCATAGTTGAGAATTATCTTACAATCCATATCTTATTCATCGTATTCCGTTTACCTTATCTTCCACAAATTTCCATACCATAAAATATGTGCATAAATTAGGAAACCACATTTATTTCTAATATCATATCAATTTTCATTTACGTATTTGTCATGCCACAAATGAAGAGTTTGTATTTTTTACACCCAAATAATAATATATTGTTGGAAAAAATTGATAATTAAGAATTTGACAGGATATGAATAACTCCAATGCATGCAAATTGCGTGATCTTTTAAGAGATGTTTCGTCCCGCACAATTGTCACTTAAGGATTAAACGAAAATTGCTCTCAGGATACAATAGAGGTGTTTGATTCAAACAGTGACTTGTTTGAATCAAACCCGATTACACTCAAGTTTTTGGTCTAATGATGCTTTCAAACTTATGAATATTTGTTTGCGTATGTTGTGTTTTTTATAGGCTGAAAGTACCCCATAAACGAATGGAAGTACTTCTTACACAAAGGGGTAAACCCATATCAGTTCAGCCAAACATTGCAATTCGTGTCTTCATGTGATGAAACTTTTCGCAAGTTCATGAACATTGCAATTCGTGGCTTCATGTGATGAACATCGTTTCGTTGCGATATCATTAATTCGTACGACAATTCGTATGCAAATGACAATTAAAAATATTTATTTAAGAAAAAATATCTAACAAATATCTATTGACGATGTCGGATCTCGACTAGTGAATAATCCGGGCCTATTTAACTCTTGGAACGATTTGTCAAGAACGTAGAACAATGGGGAGGTGATTTAGGTTTGTTTTAGACTGAGCCTGAAAGTTAGTTTCTCTCAAGTCGACTACGTATTCAATGTGTGTAATTGAAATCAAGTCATTCGTAGTTTCTAAGGGTTCGTTTATATAGGGGGTGTTTTAGCCCTATATCTTGTCCTGCAAGAGCCTAGCCCCTAAGGATTAACGCGTATAAATCCCTTTGATTTAGAGATAATTATGATGATATACGATTGACATGATCAGTGTCCTATAATCATGAGATTCTTTCCTTGTTTATCTTATTATGTAGTCACATGTTTGAATTACCAACATAAGGAAAGGCCCAGACATCATGCGCTGGGCTCCTCATGTCGTCTCGACCTGGGTTGCATGACCTGCCCTTCGTTATGACCGAGCCGTCCTGCGGTGGTCTAGTCGGGAAGGGCAAGGGCAGACATCCCACTTGGGGTTAGGTCTTACTAATGTGGGGCCCCTGGCCTTAATAACTCTTACTCGCTTCTTTCTTTATTTATTATAATGTCATTCTAAGAAAGACACGTGGCAAGGTCCACTCCGACCATCGTCATCTATGATTTTGTTTTCTTCAACTATATTATTTTTCTTACGAAGTTATTAATCGTAAGGTTTTGATTAGGCATATCATATTTATCATTTGTTGAATAATAGACGTTACGGGGTAGTGTTATGTAAAAGATAAAATCTATGAATTATATATTATTCAACTTGATTTACATCCATATTTTTGAGTCAACCATTTTAATCTATACTATTAAATTAATACTACCTCTTAAACCTTTGGAGTAACAGTGAAGCATTCTATTTTCTTCTCCATCAGTCTCTTTTCTTTCTTCCTCGGCCTGTCCTCTTTTATATCCTTAGTTTTATAACAATCTGAAAAAAGTCACCTCTTCTTAGTGCTTTGTTCTTCTCACAATCAAGTGATTTAATTCTAAGCTTGAAGAAAAAAGATTTAAAAAAAAAACAAAAAAAAACTTCGTAAAGTAGTATTATAAAACTTCCAGCCCTGAACCCATCCATCCGGGTTAACCACAAGAACCCATCTTCATAAAAAGGGCAAAAGATTTAGCAAGCAATATATAATATCAGGAGTACAAGTAACACATGTGAATAAGATCCAAAAGAGGCAGCTAGCCGCCATTGCAGATGAGCTTGAACTTGCCGCTATAGGCGGCGGAGATACAAATACCGTCGGCGTCGTTGGCGTGGAAGCATCTTCTCTGCTGCGCTTTGGTGGCGAAGCCCTTGGAGACTCGGCTAATTAAATAAAGGTTTAACACGGTGAGAATCATTTTAAAAAATAAAAATAAAAATTCTACATTGTTTTACTAATATGCGAGTATAAATATAATACCTTCAGATGATTAATGAAAACCCATCTAAAATGATGAAATACAAATATATATATATATATATATATATATATATATATATATAATCACTTGACAATACTGTCCATTCCTGTCCCTATCTATTATGCATTATGACAATACTGAGTTTAGTTGATTTGATTTCCCACAAAAAAAATTTGATAAGAATAACATTATCTTTTTGGGAAATTGCTAATACTCTTGAAAGGTTAAAAAATAAAAACTTAATAATAATTTACGGATGCTTGAAAAAAATAAAAACTTAATAATAAACTTAACAATTATCTTTCTTTGGCAAATTAAAATTATATTTCTTTTTATAAATGTGAAGGCCAGGGAATGTCCTGATACGTCTTGTTGTAAAACATGGTTTAGCCGTCTGTTCTTTAGACGAATCGGTTGCTTCTCTCTTTTATTTCTGTTTGTACATTTGACATTATCGATAAATTCTTTAATTCTCAAACAAAAAAAATAATTGTTAGGATCAAGCGTTTAATGATAAGGAAATAAAATAGCACATTTATTAACATCAATTGGTTTTAGTACAACGGTAAACAATTGATTTTAACATGTTATCAAAGCCAGAAGTTACGAGATCGAAAATTGTGCAAGTATTGGGACATATTGCCTACACTTGCACTTGAGGAGGGTTTTAGAGAGATTGTCCACATCTTTAAAGGATAAGGAAATATATTAGTGCAAATCAATCTGTCCCAGCATATATATTAGGTCTTTACTAAAATCAATTTGTCCCAGCATTTGCACAATTTTTTATCAAGAGTGTGGGCAATCACTCCCACCATATTAAGAGTCTGTCCCAGCTTTTTCATTCAAGAGTGTGGGCAATTACTCCTACCATATTAAGAGATGGACCTAGGTTTTGGGGATGAGGTCTTTCCTCTAATAAGAGTGTGGGCAATCTTTCCCAACACCCCCTCAAATGTGGGCAATCTGTCATAATACTTGCATAATTTTTTTAAATAATGTTCCAACCAGAGTTCGATCTCGTGACATCTGGCTCCGTACCATGTTATGATCAAGCGCTTACCATTTTAATGTACCATTTGGTGTTAATGAAGACACTACTATATCAATATGTCCCAACACCCCCTCAAGTGTTGGCAATATGTCTATTTCAATAGTACAAGAATCTCTCCCAACACCCGCAGAGTGTGTGGGCAATCTCTCCCAACTTGTTCCAACCAGGGTTCGATCTCGTGACCTCTAGCTCTGCTACCATATTAGAATCAAGCGTTTACCGTTGTACTAAAACCAATTGGTGGTAGTAAATGTGCTACTATATTTCTTTATGGATTCAAGAGGTTGAGCAATCTCTCCCAACAACAGCAACAACAACAACAACAACAACAACAATAATAATAATAATAATGCGTACCTGCAGGACCACGGCTGAGCATATCGTAATTCACTGCATGAATTTGAGGACCCAATTAGTTCACATATAGATTTGTATTTTATTTTTTTGAAATGGAAAGAATCTGTTACGCCAAATCAGTAATTTTCACTTGGATTACATCAAATGGTGGCCGTAGCGGATCTACATACAGCAAAGGGGGACAACTATCCTCTTTCAATCCGATAAAAATCTACTAACATATGTAGTATGTATCTTGTTTGTCCTCCTAATTTATTACTTGTCTCTTTAAAAAATTTATTTCTCTTACCCAAGATCATGCATCTACCATTGAATGGAGGCATAGAGCCCCAATGTTATAGAGACCCAATGTTTTAGACCCACTAAGTTTAGACCTTTTTTTGTCAAGAAATGAAGCGTGCATATTATGCTCATCTCTTGGACGAAAAAGAAAATAAAAATTTCTGAAATAAGAAGGACTTTACGATTGTCATCTAGAATGCAACCGAAGGAGAATAGTCTGTTACATTACTAGATAGCTTCTGATAAATATTAATTAAGAGAATCGTCTATGAATATCACATTAGAGAACCCCTGATTGGTACATGCTAGAACTTCACCAATCAAACATCATATTTACCCGAAAGATTCATGGAAAAACTTTCGCAAGATGTCGCTATTTAAACTTGACAAGTGACAATTAGTACAAACATATTTTCACACGACACCCTTCTTAAAGTGAATAACAATCAGGTTTTTAATGATCATTCCGATCCAATTTAAATAGGATGTTATGTGTTTCATTCACTGATTATATAAGTTATAGAGATCCAAAATGTAAATTTGATTGGACAACAAAGTTGTTGTGGATTCATTGTGTAAAAAGATATAGACTTACTAAAGCCCATATGCTCATTATAAATAATTTGATTATTATACAATATATAATAATTTGAATGTGAAATTATCTAACTTACATTTTGACATCATGATTTTGTTATGGCCAAAATAACCCATATATGTTACTTGAATAAAAACATCATTTAAAAAAATCAAAATACTCCAAAAAGTTTGTCTAAGAGAAAAAATGTTAACTTTTGTAGCTACCTTAGACCATCAACAACTTTATAGAACCCTATAATCAATATAATTAAAAAAAAGAAAAAAAAAAAAGGAATTCCACATACTATTTAGACCCACTAATAATATTAAAAAAAATCGGATATCTATTGTACATATAACTTTACACCTTTATGATCATTAAATAATTGGTACTACATTCGGTCCAAAATATAACTCAACTCAACCTAAGAGTTTTCACATAAATTAAGAAAATGATTAAATGTAATAATTTGAAAGTTAAATGTCCAAAATATCTCTCAACGAGTAAGATGTGATATATATTGGACCGGAGGTAATACGACTTAATTGTGTATATGTTAAATGATGAATGTAAAAATACAAAATGAAACATAAAATAAATATCCAAAGTGTATATCAAAAAAAAAATTATGTATATCCAAAATGTATGTCATTCATACCGCATGATATCACATGATGTGATGAAAAAAAAAATATCAGGAAAAAATTACTATAGTGTAGCGAAAATTCTTTTACGTCTACCGTATTATATAAAACAGAACATCTGATGCATTTTATTTTAGATAGATATTATATAAACAAGAAAAAAAAAATAATGTATTTAAAACTGTAAAATAGAAAATTGGTTTAGAAAATCTTATGCGAAAGAGGTAACTGTCTCAAGCTAAAAAGTTAATAAGAGGAAAGGAAGAGCGGCCATACGTCCGCAGTCGCTAGCGGCGGGGTCTAAAACATGGCAAGCAGCGGGAAGACCGACGGCTCTGGTTATATTCAGAGTGAGGCCAAGTTGAGCAGTGTTTCTAAAAACCTCACACAAACAATCTTTGTCTTCTTTAAGCTCCAATTTCAGCCCAGAACAGCACGTACCTTCCGGTGTCTCTGCAGTGCTACCGCTTGTCAAGAACGACAGGCAGTCCGCCATGTTCAATGACAATGTCGCGCAGTCCATATAGGGCGGCGGTATTCCGCCTGATGACGCCACAGCTGTTAATTCAGACATATTAATTAATACTGTCATCATTACCTCCAACATCAGAATCGTGAATATTGCCTAAATGTCATTTCGATCGGTCTCCAAAAAAGCTCTCCCAACGTTTGAGTACGTTACGTGTTTGGTTTTTTTTGACCCTGAAGACAGTACTTTAGCTAGTTTGTATATACTCTTCAACAACGTATACCCGGGGGAATTGGAAGGTTGACTTGAGTCAACCAGAGGAAATGTTGTTTGTGGACAGCATGGCTTACGGGATGCAAATGGAACGATATTTTGATAATCGAGTCGGACTCTGTCGTACTCCCACCGTTTTGAAATAAGTTGCAAAAAAAATTGTTTCAAAATAATTGGGACGATTACATTTTCAATATATCATTTTTATGCTTTTTTCACGGTGTAATATCCGACTTTTGAAAAAAAGGCAATAAGTGTCTTTTTACTTAAAGCGGATTATTATATTTATTATTTATTTTGAATTTAAATAGAATATATATATATATATATATATATATTCGAATAAATATATATATAAAAAAGGAGATTTTGGTTAATAGCAATTAGTAGGAATTAAAAGTAATTAAGGCTTTAATGAGTAGTTATTAGGGAGGTTTTATTTGGAAAAATAAACCTCCTTCCCCACTAACTACGTTGGTTGAGAATCAGATTTTAGAACGTTCAAACTTCAGGCACGCTTAAAGCAAAAAGACTACTTCTCCAAAATTCTCATCAGTTTTCAATGGATTTCAGAATCGAATACAGAAACGGTATTAGTGGGACAAGAGGATCGTTTTGGTACAGAGAAATTGAAGTTTTGAGAAAGGGTTTTTACTCTAGTTTGAGATCACCAAGTTTGTTGTTCTAAATCTCTTCATTCGTAGTCTCGGTTGTGTAGAAGCTTTAATCATCAATTAATCCAAGTTTAATTATGATCAAATAGGTTTGTAGTTGAAGTCATCTTGAGTGCTGTGGTTTCCTTTGAAGTTTTGGTTTGAAATTGCTTGCTAAAAGATAAGGCGCTCTTTTTAATGTTTAATTAAGGTCGAACCTCATTTTGTTGCGATAACATTATTTCGTTCGACAACTCGTATGCAAGCGATTACAAAAATATTTATGAAAAAAATATCTAACAAAAGGTCCTAATAAAAAAATTTACTTAGTGCAAAGACTACTTTGTAGGTATTTTTAGACTATCAATAACCGAGACAATGACGGGTTCTCGTTTCTCGGGATGGAGGCGACGAAGTTTTGAGAATTCAAGAGAAGGTCACGGCGAGGCAGAGCCGTTTATCATTACGATAGGTGTTAAGTGGAAGTGCGTTGATGTATGCGGTGAGGCATCCTAACAGACCGGTAGACTTGAACCTTGTTTCTACATGACTGATCAATTCGATCAGGCACTCGCCATCTATTTTCATTGTTCAAATCTTTGACAACACGAAAAATATTGTTCAACTCTCGACAACATGAAAAAACCAAAAGCTCGCCTCTCTCTATCTAAGGGATGGAAGGTCGAGGCCTTTGGTGCCCTCCCAATCAAGAATTGGGGCCTCACAATCACTAGTCACTAGCCAATATGCTTTTTCTCATGCCTTTCTTCGTTCATGGTTCGATATTACGGTGTCCTGGCGTAGAGGAACCACACCAACCCATCCCGAACTTGGTGGTTAAACTCTATTGCGGTGACGATATTGTAGGGAGGTCTGCGAAAAAATAGCTCGACGCCAGGATGATAAAAGCTTACCACCTCTCATTATTATTACTTTTTCAATATGAAAACGAAAAAATGAAAAATCAAAGTCTTATTCAAAAACCCAAATTATGACATCCCCTCTCTCCCACTTCACACCTCGGAACGCACCCTTCTTATAGAGTTATAGAGAGAAACGCGCTTTCACACCTTCTTAACCCGAAATGAAATGGCTGGGGAGAGGAAAGGGTCCTTATTTTTTAGGGTACTCCCGAAGCAGATCCACTTGAGGCGAGGTGGGGCACTGTAGCTCAGAGGATTAGAGCACGTGGCTACGAACCACGGTGTCGGGGTTCGAATCCTCCGCGCCCACAACCGGCCCGGAGGAAGCACCTTTCCTGCTGGGGGTAGAATGATGGGGATAGCGGACCAAAAGCTATGGAACTTGGGTGTGGGTCTTTTGTCGAAATGGAAAGGCTTTTCTTTATCTATTTATTGTTATTGTGAGCGGTAGAATCCTTACACATAGTATGCCCCTTTCGCGTATTTTTGGTTTAGGCTCAGTAAATCTTCCTCGGCCAGGCAATAGCAGAGCAAGTACAAGTATTAGTAGCATAACAAAAAGCCTTCCTCGTCATTAATATCTTGCGGCAATTGTGACCTCTCGGGAGAATCGATGATTGCATCAAAGATGCGATGCTAGTACTTAGTACATCCGAGAATTCTTAATTGGCTAGTTGTAAATAGCCCGTGGTACGTGGAACAAAGGATTATCCCGGCCTACACGAAGTATTGGCGGTGATTTTAAAATCTCGCATGAGAATGGGATACAATGAGATAGAATGCAAAGGCAGGGGAGGCGGGTTACCTACTCTTAACGGTCAAAGCGAGACTTTTTATTCTATATTCTATTGCGAATTAAATAATTGAGAATGAATCAAATCTCCCAAGTAGGATTGAACCTCACGACCAATCGGTTAACGACCGACCACTCTACCACTGAGCTCTTGAGGAACAACGGGAGATTCGATCTCATAGAGTTCAATTCTAATTATAGAGTTCAATTCCTGTTCTCAACCCATGACCAATATGAGCTAGAAGCTTCCTTCAGTAATCGTAACCCCGGAACTTCTTCGTAGTGACTCCCTTCCATGCCCCATTTTGGAGGAACCTCGAAGTGGCTCTATCTCATTCTATTCCATCCATATCCCAATTCCATTCATTTACTATTAATATCCCTTTAGTGTCATTGACATAACAGATGTCGTTTCTAGTCTATCTCTTTCTATTTCTTTTCTATATATGATAATGATATGGAAAGTTAAGAAATCATCATGTATAATCCAGAGATTGCAATAGAAAAGAAATAAGGGAGGTTTGTGATGATTTTTCAATCTTTTCTACTAGGTAATCTAGTATCCTTATGCATGAAGATAATCAATTCGGTCGTTGTGGTCGGACTCTATTATGAATTTTGTATTTACGGATGTTAAAAACGCGATAACTATGTTTTTAAAAAAAAAACAACTTCAACTAAAAGACTCAATGACTTGGCCTTAAGCCCACTATATGCAGGGGTAGCGCGTGAAAGTCTTTATGCCAGCGACTTATATGGGGATAAACATTCACTTACTTCTTCGATATGCGACTTTACAAAACTTCATTAGAGTAGAAAGGCATGTTGAAGCAAGACGAAGAAAAGCAGAAGGCCATCGATGATGTTCCTTGGATAGTCTCTTCATATTTGGTGTATGAGTTATCTTCCATCGATTCGAGTTTGAAGAGATCGATTACCATGTGTGAAAATTACAATGCGAAAATCCTTTATTTTATATAACGTGTTTTGGATTTCTTACAAATAAGATGAAATTAATTATGAGTGTAACTAATAACCTCTAAACCCTTTATTATAATGGACGGACAGTCTTTTGGATTTCTCTTCATCGTTTTATCCTTCTTTCTCCCCCAAGGCGCCTGCGAGTGTATATATATATATATATATATATATATATATATATATATAGAAGCAACAAACCTTGTGGAGAATACCATAATAATCACTATTATCAATTCTTTGGCAATTAATCACAGTGATGGAAAACTTTAAATTTGCTTTGTTTGTGATTTTATGCATGATGGGAGTTATATCATGCACTTCAAATCTTCATGTTACTGCGGTTTCTGGACATCATCACCATCTTGATCGTACGGCTTCAAATGCTGCTGTACATGTGCATCAGACCACAAATACCTTTATCGGTTCTAAGTATGATACTTATCTTCCTTATGCTGGCCCTGCTGCTGTTCCCGGCAATGTCGGACCAGGTAATAAAACCCTTTTTGTCATGTTAAGTGTGATATAAAGAAATATAATAGCACATTTACTAATAATAATTTTAAGCGTTTGATTCAAATATGGTGTCGGAGCATGAGATCCCGAGTTCAAGCCCCGCTTTCAGCACTGATTATGCTCAAGATTGAAACCGGGTAATTAATAGATTCAAGTTAGGAAAATAGTATAGAAACAGATAGAATTTTATATGAACTTGGACTGAACTCTTTTGAAAGAGCTGCCTACGTATCCAATTTAAATGCCCAATTGGAATCAAGTCTCCATCGTAGTTCAGATTGCCTTTTATATCTATAGATCATGGGGATAACCCCCTATGCTATAGTGGGGAGTTATCAACGGATATTCTATCAACTATGGGGCGTGGGATCTACCCACGTTTATGCTTTGATTATGCCGTTACCGACTCTGTCTTTGTCCCGCTCATTCGATTATTCCGCTCAGAGGTCTTTACGGGATGAACCTAGTGGAGTCACCGCTCATCCGACTATTCATGCTAGAGGTTTGTCCTGACCAGAGTCTGGTGAAGTCCTGCTCTACCAGTCCGTTTATCTTTATCGTCTAATCTTTATAATGGGCCCGGCCCAGTTGTAAATAACCCGACCCAGTGAGCCTATACATCATCATAAGTCCCCCAAGACTGGGATGGACTGCTTTACAGCGACCCTAGTTTGCAACGTTCGAGATTCCATCATTACTATACCGCAAAAAGAGGCCAACTTGTGCTTTTATTATAATAACTGTGGACTGAACCATCACGTCGCTTCTGCTTCTTGTCAAATAACTCCTTTACTTGAAACCATTTGAATCGTACCTCTGCAATTACAAGTAAGTTTCTGCCTCTGTGTTATTTCTTCTTCTTCTTTCTAATCCGTTACTTATTTCATGAGTTTGAGAGCCAATACTGCCTCTAGTGGTTCTGTGGAAAGGTTATTTCAATCGTCGGAAAAGACTTCAATTGTAATAGAAAGTGAAGAAGTGAATTCCTCTAATCCTATTCCTTGCCCTGAAACCATTATAAACGCCGATCATCCATCTTCTCTGATTGATTTTGGGAATACTTCCACCTTTGGAGATAATCCCTTGTGTCTTTTGCCTTCTAATCTTCTTCCTCCTGGTATTTTTACTCCTACTTCAATTTTGTACACCAATATCTAGAAGACCACTCTGCCTTTTTAAATACCCTTAAGAGGGAAATCAATCGATTTGACAAAACCAAAGCCATAATGACTTGCCATGGTGTTTCTAGCAAGATGACCAAAACTGAATTGGCCGGTTTACTGAAAACTTACAAGATTCGCACCGATCCTTTTGAAGTCGCTCTTCTGAAGGCTACTGAGTACGCTTATAATCTGCCTGCAGGTTTCTGTACAGTACTGATCAGCTAGGTAGCGGCCTAAGATTCCCTCTTCCTCCCGGTTATGTTGAGGTGATGCGGTATTATAAGTTGGGAGTTGGGCAAATCCAGCCGAACAACGTCAAATTCCTTGTTGGGTACATGATATGGTGTCGTCTGAACACCACCCCTTTCTCTGTAAAATTATTTAGGAATTTCTACCAATGTAAACTAACACCGGGTAGTGGGGGATGGTATCACTTCTGTCGTAGATCCGGTAAGTTAAGTCAGATTATTCCTGTATCTGGTAAAGATAAAATCAAGAAAAAGTGGAAAGAACACTTCTTCTATGTGAGGCACAACACCGAAGTGAATCTTGGCCGATGAAATATGTCTTTTATGAAGGATAAACTGGAAGATCACATAGATCTTGCTCTGGTTGAATATCTCGCAAGCAACAAAATTTCTTTGACCTTAGACACCTTGGGCTCTGCGTTGGTGAATGCCGCACAGCTTATTACTGTGTGTCCTAATGAATATGTGGAATTTTCCAAGGAATAATACAAAAATTGTATGTCTGAATTTATTTTTTACTCTTGTTTTGGACATAACTTAATTGTCTTCTTTCTGTGCAGTGGCCAATGTAGATGATCTAATTGACATTGATGTTGAAGATGAAGTTGAGGAAGCACCTGAAGATTCTGAGAGGACCGTGTCGACTGTCCCTAGGGGTGGTGACACTTACGCACGAGAAGCGGTTGGGAGGCGATGTTTCTTACGGTGTGGTGCCTGAGAACAACGATCTTCTGTGCTGGAACCTTTGCTCGAGATCCCGCTTAGCGTTGTTGAGATTATAGCATCAAGCGACCTAGGAGTTCCTCTCTTGATCCAACACGCTCGATCGATGTGCCTCACGAGATCTGTCTCTCAAAAATGCAAGAAAAGGCATGAGTCTACATCATCGGCACTACGCGGTGATTCTTCTTTTGATTTTGAAGATATGTCCGCTGAGTATTTTGCTGATTTTGTAAGTAGTTTCTTGCAGGGCCTTTTATTTTCTTCTTCGATTTTTATTTTCTAAAATTCAGTCTTTTGCAGTGCTACCATTTGGGTAAGTCTTTGCATAAAAAAGCTTCCGGTATGGCCAAAGAGATTCTTTGCTCTGCAATGAAGGTGCTTGATTTAGAGAAGTAAATGCCAGAATGACTAGTTTGGAAGAAGCAAATCACTCGTTGGCGTCCTCCGAAGCTGCTGCTCGTCAGGAGGTTGAGCAGCTAAACATCATACTTAAAAATGCTGAGAATTCATTATTCACTCAAAGTGAACAATTAAAACTGAGAGACCAGCAGCTGGAGGAGAAGGACAGGGAAGCCCAGCAACATCTTGCAACCGTAACCAGGTTGAAACACGAGCTCACAGAGACCGTGGAGCAGATGGAGAAGGCTCCTGGGCAGAACGTTGTTAAGAAGGTTGTCGCTGATTATAAAGCCTCTCCCCAGACTTATGAAGAAATCCAAATCATCCTAGCTCCTGCTCTGCGCAGAGGATACACTCTTGGTGTTGATGAGGCCAAACCAGCTGACATGGTGATTAGCACTTTGCCTAATCACATATTATATGATAAGAAAGCCGGAGAGATCTACACTAGGCGGTATGATGAATACAAGAGTGGAGAAGATATCATCCATAAGTATCACGAAGAAAAAAATCGCTTGATCTTACGCTCCTCCTTCAACCTAACCGTATATATTTTTAGCTTGAAACTTTGATAATTAACTTTGGGTTTATCTGCAACTTTTGATGTAATTTGTAGTTGCTTTATTTGATCTTTATTTTTGACGTATGATACTTTGACCGGTAGCCCTTTGAATTGGCTCTTGTCTTGACATTTCTGCTTATAAGTCCTTTATCTGCTTATTGCACTGCAAAGAAGCTAGGATATTTATCCTTAGCTTATTTATTTATAATGTATATTCTTGTTCATTTATGTTACGCTTTCGAGAATAGCCTTGCCTCGCAAGTTTGAGACTAAGATTTTATGTCCTCCTTGGCTGCAAGTTTGACACATAAATTGACAATGGGTCTTCGCACTTGAGAGTTTCTTTCTTATTTTGCAATTTTGGCGCTTATATTTTATGTTGGGTTATGCGCTTGAGTATTTTACTCTTAGATTTTATGATGGGTCTTGTGCGAGAATGTCCTTACCCGCAAGTTTGACATTTTGATTTTACGATGGGTCTGCTGCCTAGAATGTCCTTGCACTGCAAGTTTGACATTTTGATTTTATGACGGGTCTGTTGGCCAGAATGTCCTTGCTCTGCAAGTTTGACATTTTGATTTTACGATGGGTCTGCTGCCCAGAATGTCGTTGCCCAGTAAGTTTGACATTTTGATTTTATGATGGGTCTGCTGCCCAAAATGTCCTTGCACTGCAAGTTCTCACGCTCAATATATTTTTTGGCATTTTGCCTTTAACTTTCTGCATTTCAACATAACTTAAAATATGCAAACATATAACAGACAAAGTAAGTAAAAATTTATTTCCAATAGATAATAACTTCAGAAAGTAAGGCTCTTTTAAGGATAATATTTCCTTAAGTGAATAGCGTTCCAACTTCTAGGTATTGTCCGTCCAGGAGCATTAGCCAATTGATAAGATCCTTTTCCATGCACTTTGATTATTTTGTAAGGACCTTCCCAATTTGGATCTAACTTTCCAGTTGGACCTTGCTTGCTGGCATCATTTCGCCTCAGAACTAAATCACCTTCATTAAAATACGTACCTCTAACCTTGGAGTTGTAGTATTGAGCAATCCTCTGCTTCTACCTGGCCATCTGTATTAGAGCTATCTCTCTTTTGTGTTCCAGCTCATCCTTAACATGCAGCATATTTGCCTCTTGTGTTTCTGGACAGTATAATTCTGTCCTAGGGGATCTATGCCCAATCTCTGCTGGTATCACTGCTTTGCATCCATATGTTAAGGAATATGGAGTTTCCTGTGTTGCAGTATTTGGGGTAGTTCTATATGCCCACAAGATATTTGGAAGATGGTCTGCCCAATGAGATCCTTCCTGCTCCAATCTTTTCTTTAAACCTTTCTTTATTTGCCTGATCGTCTGTTCAACCTGTCCATTGGCTTGAGGATGGGCTACTGAGGTAAAGTGTTGAGAGATTCCTAGGTTTGTGCACCAAGTTTGCACTCCTTGATCTTCAAATTGCGTGCCATTATCGGAGCTGAGGACTTTAGGAATACCATATCTGCACATAATATTCTTCCACAGGAATTTTTGTATTTGGTTGGCTGTGATGGTGGTCAAAGGTTCTGCTTCCACCCATTTGGTGAAGTAATCTACTGCCACTACCAGAAACTTGAAATTTCCTGGTGCTCTGGGTAACGGACCCACTAGGTCTACCCCCTATTGATCAAAAGGCCATGGTGATACAATTAGTGTCATCTCTTGTACAGGTTTATGTGATAAATTGCCATGCACCTGGCATGCCTTGCAAGTTCTGACTAGCTTCTCTACATCTTCTTGCATTTCTGGCCAGTAATATCCAAAGGGTCTACATTTTTGGGCCAAAGCTCGTGCGCCTAAATGATTTCCGCAAATTCCAAAGTGAATTTCTCTCAACACATTGTCTCCCTCTTTTGAGGTGACACATTTAGCCAAGGTGATGTGTAGGATTTTTTGTACAGCACATCGTTGAACAGAGCATACCTCGCTGAGAGTCTTATCAGTTTTTTTGGCACGTATCTTATCTTCAGGGAGTACTCTATCTCTCAAATACATCATAATTAGATCCATCCAGGTTTCTATTTGTGTTATAGGTTGCATTTCAACTTGATCACATCTTTTTTTCTTTAACTGTTCAACCAACACTTTCTTGTTGGACAGAAAATTTGACCCTAACATAGATAAGGCATCTGCTCTGGTATTTTGGGCCCTGGTTATCTGTTCCACTTCTACTATTAAGAAGTTTTGCATTTTCCTTTGTGCAACTGCTAGATATTTCTTCATGGGGCCTTCATTTGCCTCATATTCTCCTTTGATATGATTTTTTACAAGCTGCGAATCAGGTATACTTTTAGGTTCTGCACACCTAGCTTCTGTGCTAGGTTTAATCCAGTTATCAAAGCTTCGTATTCTGCCTCATTGTTAGTGGCTTGAAACTCGAAGTGAAGAGCATATGGGAATTACTTTTTGGGCTAATGAGTAGGAGTCCTGCCCCTGCTCCTTCTTTATTGGAAGCTCCATCTACATAGAGTTTCCACTGTTCAGCTTTTTCCTGCTCTGCCTTTTGCTCTACAGCCAATGCTTTTTCTTCTGCCAAGAAATCGGCTAATGCTTGAGCTTTGACGGCCGTCCTTGGTTTGTACTCAATATCAAACCCTGCTAATTCAACAACCCACTTTGCCAATCTCCCAGACTTATCTGGTTTATCCAAAATTTGTTTTAGGGGTTGATTTGTCAAAACTATCACTGGATGACTCTGAAAATATGGTCTTAATTTTCTTGTAGCATGCACCAGGGCAAGAACCAATTTTTCTACCTCAGAATACCTACCTCAGGTCCTTGTAAGGCTTTGCTTACAAAATACACAGGCCTTTGTAACATGCCATACTGTTTTACCAACACAACACTTATTGCTTTATTACAAAAGGATAAGTATAAGAATAATACCTCACCTTGGAGAGAAGAGTCGGGGTTGGCGGTGGTGATATGATCCTTTAAATCTGAAAAGCTTGTTGACATTACGCATTTCCACTCGAATGGGTGGCTTTCCGAGGATTTTAAAGAAAGGCAAAGACTTCTTTGCCGATTTTGACAAGAAACGATTTAGCGCTGCTAATCTCCCCATCAATCACTGGACTTATTTGATGTTCTTTGGCTCGGGCATAGTTTTCAAAGCTTCCAATTTATCAGGGTTGGCCCTGACCCCTTCTTTGGATATCATATAACCAAGGAATTCGCCTGACCTCACTCCAAATGTACATTTTTTAGGATTCAACTTCAATCTAGTTTGTCTCAATACTTGACAAACTTCTGCCACATCTTTCAAATATTGGTCAAGAGTCCCGCTCTTGATCAATAAATCATCCACATACACTTCCATGGATTTACCAATCTGTTGGTTAAAAATTATATTGACCGCCCTTTGGTATGTAGCCCCTGCATTCTTTAATCCAAAGGGCATAAACACATAGTAGTAGGAACCAAATTCAGTAATAAAAGCAGTTTTTACAGCGTCTATAGGATCCATCATAATCTGATGATACCCCTTATATGCAAATAGGAAAGCAAAAATTTCATATCCAACTGTGAAATCCACTAGCCTATCAATTCTAGGGGAAGTGTAACTATCTTTGGGGCATGCCTTGTTTAGATCTGTGAAATCCACACACATTCTCCAGCTGCCATCAGGCTTCTTGACTAACACAAGATTTGCTAGCCATTCAGGATATATAACTTCTTTAATCATGTTGGCCTGCAACAACTTATCTACCTCTTGCTGGACAGCTTGTATCCTTTCTGGGGCGAAAGACCTCTTTTTCTGCTTCACTGGTTTTCTGGTTGGGTCTATGTTGAGCTTGTGGACAGCTAGCTCTGTCGACAGTCCTGGCATATCACTGGCTTTCCAGGCAAACACATCTTTGTAATCCTTCAAGATCCTGACCAGAATTTGCTTCTTCTCAGCCGGTATCCATGATCCTATATTGACCATGGATTCTGGATCAATTTCATCTAACATTACTGACTCCACTGGATCACTAGTCTGCCAACTTTTTCTTCCTCTGGAACGAGATCTTCCATTGTCACTTGTTGCACTTTGATCTTTCCACTGATTGTGGCTGTATAACAGTTCTTTGCAGCATCCACATCTCCCTTAATAGTAGCTTCTCCTTCAAATATTGGGAATTTCATACTGTTATGTGCCGGGGATACCACTGCTCTGAGATCGATCAATGCCGGTCTACCCAAAATCACATTGTACGCCGATGAGGCTTTTACCACCACATAATTGACCGTCAGAGTCCTGCTCCGTGATCCTTGTCTGAAAGTTGTTAATAACTATAGCATACCCACATGATGAATATGAGGTCCTGTGAATCCAAAGAGAGGAGTTGACACAGGAGTCAATTCTGAGTCTGCCAATTTCATTGCTTGAAATGCACTATAATATAGCACGTTTACTGCACTGCCTGTGTCCACACAGATTCTTCTCACCAAGTTCTTTTGTAAAACCACCTCTACTACCAGTCCTTCGTTGCTCACGACGGCTGGTAGTGCCTCTTTTGGGCCATATTGAACGATTCCCATCACCTTTTGTTTCTTTGACTCTCCTTCTTTTCCTGCACTGCCACTTTTTACTTGCTGGGCAGCCTTGTTAACGCCTGCTGGTCCCCCAACAATCGTATTTACTGTGTTGATTGGGGCATTCTCTCTATGCCCATCAGCATCAGGAGATGGATCTCTATGTCTCCTCTGGTTATATCTGTCATGATTGTTGTTGAATTTTCTAAATTCCCTCCTTCCTCTAGGTTTATCTCCTTGCGGTCGATCGATGCATTCATCGATCTTTCCTTTCATAGCTGCTGCATCTATGTATCTGATCAGGTCCCTGCACTGCTCACAGTCATGTCCAATGTCTTTATGATATTTGCACCATCTTGTATGGTCTCTTTTTTCTATTGGACCTCTCAATAGAGGAGAGTCTTGGCGATTCCTTTTTTCTCCATGATTGCCAGAACTTGATCACGAGATCGGTTTAGAGGGTCTTTGTCCTGCAAAGCCCCTTTCTTTCCTAACCTATCAGTTATGGGAGCGGTTACTCTGTCCCAAACTGATTTTCTTTTCTTATCATATTTATCATCAATTTTTCATTTTTTAGAATCCCTTTTAGCTCTATTTTCCTCTTCACCTTGACAATGTCTGTATGCAATTTCTAGACACTCTTCCATCGTGCTTGGATTCTTACTGCTTAGCTTCGCATGTAACCACCCTTCTTTCAGACCTGCCACGAAGGACGCCACTAGGAACTTATCATCCAAATCCGCTATCTGCGATGATTCCCCATTGAATCTTTTGATAAACTGCAGTACTGTTTCATCACTTTTCTGTCTGATGGTCAGCAGATATGTTCGGTTTCTCTGGAAAGGCCTTGCGGCAATAATAAACGCGTGCATGAATTTTACAGTCGGAGAGGGAAGTCGGGTATGGATGCGGGGCTCAACTTGTTGAACCAATCTCTTGCCTTCCTGTGAGAAGAGTTGCAAATGCCTACATTTCATCTCTTACGGTGCATTATCTGAGACTCATATCTTTGGATGTCTTGATGCATATGATCATATGGATCTTAGTACCATCATATGGATTGGATCTTGGGAATCTTAAATCCTGGAGAACAAGGAAATGCATCAATTGTTAGGTGTAGTGCCCGAAAGACAATTATATAATTGTTTTAGGACAGAATTAATAATTCATCTTATTATATGTATGTATGCTTATAATTAAGACACTACTGAAAACCCTAAGTACATCATTTATGTAATCACATAACTCAGTGTATGGCTATACAAAAGAGGATTGAGTTAGTGAGATGTACTTAAAATTAACTTAGTCCGTAGCGTTTATTCATCTGAGTATGGGTCTCTAGATTAAATTGCTAATAATGCGCCCAGAACACTTTAGGTGTGACAAATTGTCTTATCGGATTTATCGGTAATAGGGTACCTAATGGGGCATTTATATATGATGATAATCATATAGGGATGGACCGATTTGATTTGAGTTCTCGATATAATTCCGTAATCGAGAAGTCCTATCGAATCACAAGATGGTCATATATGGATTAATCTCAATCCTGAGGTGATCACAGACAACTGCTCAGACTAAGGTAGGGTTTGATGTGTTAATAAGGACCACTTCTTAGTATGTGGTCCAACACTTCTCGTTGGCTCTATTCTAGGATGAGTGAGTAGTCTGTGCTATCACAGCTATGGAATCCATTCCTTCCCTCGGGAAGTAGACAGACAGTTCCCTTATTTATAAACCCTAGAAACTGATCGATGGGCTCAGTTCATACTATATTAGTTATGAACTAATTGATCACTAGGGGGTTAATCGTAAATAAGGATAATATGTTTCGAGAAGGGTTTACGGAAATATCCCGAATCGAAGTGAACAGTCTATGGAGGATTTATCCGTATGTAATGATTATATCAGTGGACACCTTTTGACTCATAGTTGAGTGTAAGTTTATATCTCAGCAGAGTTCAGTTTCGGGTTTATGGTGGTGTAATCCCGGAATTAATAGATTGAATATAATTGTTCGGTCTGACGAATAATTTTATTTAATTTATTGTAGCTACTGAATATGGGTCCATGGTCCCTGACGTGGCTCCTAATATAGCATATACGTTATCTCGTCGTTTCACCTCAATTATAATTAAATAGTTGGATTGGACTATTTAATTGATATGTGGATTAATTGTTTAGTTGGACTAGATAATTAAATACGCGGAAAAGAAATTTTTCGTGGACTCGGCCCAATGTGTCAAAATTTCATGTGACCTAATATTTTTATTAGGGTGGTCGAAAATTGATTAAATGATTATTAAGAAATTAGTTTTCTTGGATAATTATTTAATGTGTGATTTATCTTTTATTTGTTAATTGATAATTCATGAAATATTAGATAATAACATTATTTATCCTAATTTGTTTGGGATAATTATTTTATTTATCTTTTATTTCGTATAAGGATTAATCTAATAATTATCTCTTAATTATTAAATCCTTGGAGGACAAGGATTATTCTCCTATATAAAGAGAGTTCTCCCAAGCCTTATGACACACATATTAATTTTGAAATATTGGGAGCAAAGTAGCTCAAATTTTTTCGGCTATTTTGCTTAGGGTTCGAGTTTAGAAAACTTCGGGTTTTCTAAGGTAGCATGTCGAGGAGGTCCGGCGGCTTGAAACACCATCCACTTGGTGTTGCTTGGAGATACACGTCAGAAGAAGGTGGCATCTCATTGGATCGAGTAGCTTGGATTGAAGATTGTTCTTGACGTTTATACACCATAAACTGGTAAGAAATCTAAACCCCCTTGTAAGTTTAGATCTATTATTTTATGTATTTTGGTTGACTAGATCTAGATCTTATACTTTCCGCTGCGTAATCGAGTGTATCATGATCCATCTGGCGATATTACATCCTACAAGTGGTATCAAAGCCTTTGATCTATCAATCAAAGTATGTGAATTTTAGATCTAGGAGTGGAAAAAGCATGTTTAGATTGTTTTTGTTTTCATTTTTTAATTTACCTAAATTCGAAAATATCATGTTGTTGCCTTGTGATTGTTGTGGTTGAAGAGATGGATTGGGGTTGGTATTGTTTACCCGTAGATCTATTTTGTAGCTCTCTTGTTTAGAAACAATTGAGCAAAGGATTTGTATTTAATTTATATGTCATTCAAAATTTATATATGAAAAAATAGCATCTTTGTTGTAATTTTATATATTCAGGGCTCGATAAGATGAAGATCATGAAGAAATTATGAAGATCAAGGCGAAACCCAATGTATGAACGAGGAGAAATTGCCAAGAACCCTAATTTTAAGGCTGTCCCGCACCTTTAGCAGCGCTAAAAACCGTTGCAACAGCCTCTGTTTTCTTAAATGGGCGGCAGCACCTGTAGCGGCGCTTACTGCAGCCGCTATAACCTGTTTTCTTCTAAACTTGCATGCGGCTAGGGTTTTAGCCATGCGGCTGTGATCAATTTTTTTTATAATCTGTTATTTAATCTGCCGACTTATGGCAGCAAAAAAAAAATATTTTTCTGGAAAATAATTTAAATATTAGCCTCATAAGAAAAAAAACAACAATTATTTTAAGGGGTTTTATTTTATAATAAATTGGATTTATTTAATTAAAACTTAAAAGGTCTTTCTCCTCGCGGGTGTTCGTGGTTCGTGATCTGGCGGTTCGAGCTCAAGATTCGAAGTTCAAGACTCGAAGATTAGATTAAGTTTTTTTTACTTTTCCTTAGAAAATAGGTTAGTCGGGGGTACTAACGATCCATCTCGGTGTTTATTTTTCCGTTATTTTTTTTTTTTCGTGTATGATCGAAAATTGTAAGATATAACCGGAAATTGCCATGACATGCATCTTCATGATTCCACTCCAATGCATACACGTAGATATTTAATTTCGAATTAAATTAGGCGTGTATAACTCGATTAATTAGTTAACATACTTGTTTTAATTAATATGTGGTAGTTAATTAAAATTAAATAACTAATTATAAAAACAAAGGATCCAGGTTTTGTCAATCGTTACAATTTTAGTGATGGATTCTCGGTGAATCCCACTTAGATAAATCGTTGAGTTTTTCGGTGATGGCTTCTCAGTGAACCCACCTTAAACAGAAACGAGATTGCGCTTTGGTTGACAATTTAGAAATCAGAAAATCTTAGTACATGGGTTCGGAAATGGTCTAACCATGGTTGGGAGAGTTCAACCGAGCTTCGGCTCAATCGACTCCCCTCCACGTGTGATGTACGATACAGTAATTCGACAAGACTTAGCATAGCCGATAAGCCTTCGGGCTAAACGGGGCTTCTCTTGCCGGATTAGCCTGAACTGTCACATATGTTCCAACGAATAAGATGGCGTAGGCTTGCCTACATAACCGACCCTGTTCGGATTACTTTGATTTATTGTTTCCTAATGTCAAGACCGAAACCGTAATTAGTAAACCCACCACTTTTTCAAATTATTGAGTGGGAACGGGAAAGGCGACAACAAGCCCCACGGCCTCTACTATAAATGCAAGCACGTGAGAGAAGGGTGACGCCTCGAGCCACTTTGATTCCGGCCCCCTATGGGTGGTGTTCACCACTATCAAAATTCCAGACTTGGTTTCCGAAAGGATAGGATTTCGGGTACTCGTTGAGTCATCGACCGACCTCCCTGTGCGGCACACTCGGGGCGTACTTTGAGATCTGATATAGTAGGTCACACTCTTTATGGATATTTTCAAAATATCTAGGCTAGAAAAAGGAAGGTAATCAATGATTAAAGACCGGGATGTCTGATTCCCGTGGGATGTTTGATTCTCAAAGTTTAATCATTGAGAGAGATTGTCTCAGTTTGATCGTCACCTCTTTGATTGACCCTGCGGCGGCACTGAGGTGTGAGGTTAAATCCTTGGAATGGTATGATAGACTTTTAACAAGTTTATTATTCCTAAAATAAAAATCTAGTAGTGAAATTTTAACTTTGAATTTAACTTTCTGTCATATTTATTTTACAACTAAATCTCTAGGCTACTAAACTGTTAGTAATAGGACTTCATTAAAAATGTGGAAAGTAACAAGTACGTTGTAATTATCAAAAGAATGCAGTTAATTTTTCGGAAGAGATTTTTCCCTTGAGCCTTTAAAAACTTAATGACATAGTATAGGTATGTCACGGATGTCGCTAGTGTAAAACGAGAAACGACCGTACTTAGTTTACAAAAGATTAAATGGACTATATATAAAATTCATTTAGTGAATTTTAAAAGTGTAATTACACAACAAATTTCTAAATTGAAAAATTGGAAAATCATATACATAAGGCGTTGCTAGTTAGACGGTATTTGGAACCGATAAACTAGTGGGAGCTTTAGTCTTATGATTTGTTGTTTTTCTGAATCATTAGAAATATGTAATAGACTGCACAGGAGTTTCTCCATTTATTGGAAAAACAATAATAAAGCGTTGCTAGTTAGACAGTATTTGGAACTGATAAGCTAGTGGGATCTTAGCTCTGGAGTTTTTCCAATCTTTTGAAACATCATGAACAAAGCATTGCTAGTTAGAAAGTATTTGGAACTGATAAACTAGTGGGAGCTTAGTTCTGGGGATTTTCTAATCTTTGAAAAATCATAAATACAAAGTGTTGCTAGTTAGACGGTATTTGGAACCGATAAACTAATGGGAGCTTTGGTCTTATGATTTGACGATTAGAAAAATCGATAGTCCAAGAAAGTAACATTTGAACATCCTACGTTCAAGAGTAGTGTCTACTCAAGCGCTTCGCTAGTTCAAGATCTGTTTCCATCTAAGGAAAGTCGAGAATGGGAAAGAATGTTTACACGTGTTAGTCATCTAAACTAAGTAGTTTTAAGGCTAAACCGGAAAATTAATTGGAAATTAGAGGATAAGGAAAGTGATTTCGGATCACTGACCAATGCATCCTTAGCAATTTTCTCAAAAGCTAAAATTCTTTGGAAGAACTAGGTAGCTTGGCATTAAACGATAAATAAAATAGACAACGGACAGTTATTTCAGATAGACTAGTGGGAGTGATATAAGGAAATGAATCTCGGATTCAATTCTTGAGTATCACAGAAAATTAATTTTCTGTTTTCGGATTTGTTGGAACGAATGTATTCATTTTCAATAGGATAATTTGTTTGTCTTATTGACGATGAATATAACATTCGTAGCACGAATCCAAGACTCAGACTTTTGTTTGATAAAGTCAGAACCACTAAGTATTACTGAAAAGGTAGTAGTAACACATTTTAAAATATATAAACGCAAATGGTTTCCGTATTTCGATAAACGCTTCTTTCTATTCTATTAATTAGTGCATATTCCCTAAAGACAAGATCTGAAGACTGGCTTAGGGTGATTCATATCTCCCAGTCAATGGAACACTGTCTCAAAGGAACAATGACTAAGTTTCCTTTCAATCAGGAAAGGGTAGTAGATTTAAAGAAGTAACATAGCTTGTTCATAACAACCTTTGGGGTCATATGAATGGTACAAGCTAGTGGGTGCTTTTGAAGTAGTGACATCTTATCTGACAACTATTCGAGACTCCGGTAAGTTTATCCAAAATATTTGGAGGAAATCTCTGATTTCACCAGAGATAGAGTATTCCATACTCAGAAATAGGTTATTGCGTAGTCTTCGGGACTGATGCTCGGCCTGCCTCCCAGTGAAATATTTTCACTAAGGGATACACCATAAATTTGCCTTATATAGTTATTGATGTGCTACGATACGCTGCTGAACTCATTTAAGATATTGGTTGCAAAATAATGGTTTACGTTGTAATGAAAAACCGAGAAGTCTATCTAGAAGATGCTTACACATTTGTGGATACGGAGTGAATTCGGTTCACCCCACTTCCGCAAATATAGACATTTAGCATTTAGTGCTTGAAGGTAGGACTGGAAATTTTGCATACACGTTCAGGTCGTGAAATATCTTAATGCATTGAGTAAAGGTTGGTTATAAAACTCGTAAAATCAGAGAATGACGGTTATACTGTCAAACTCGGTCTAATAGAGTCTATAAATAACAACCTTAGATCTTGAAGTATTTGTACTCAAGATGTTACTAACTGATTTGTTCAGTCCACATCCAACACCGGCAGTTGGTGATAACACTAATAAAAACTACTAAACTAGATCAGTATATCGATCCACCCCGAACGTAGTGGGAGTATGGTTTGTCCATTACCCATTGCAGGACCTTACGGTCTATAGGGTAGATTGATGACCCATAGTCCTTTGTGGGCTATGTAGGATCCTGATCATAGAGGTTGGTTTAAAAGCCATAACCCTGTGAATGGAGTTTGATACTCTAGTTCTGTTGAAACTCTTGTAGAACCACCTGAGTATCTCAGGCCCAGTGGGAGTAATTGGAACTATACGGAGAAGAGTCGAATGAATAGGAAAGTTTAACTCTCACACAAAGCTGAGTAATTTAAGGGTGATTCCCTAAAAGGTAGAGAGTTAACCAGACCGTGATCTCTCTTACCACTCAGTCTTGCTTGATTTCGTCAGAAAGCAGGAAATATGGGTGATTCCTTAAGACGTCCTTGCCAAACAACGGAATCTGAATTCATTCAGAACAGAAGGGTTTTAGCTAAGAACAAATAATGGATTCGTTACAAAGCAGAAAATAAGGGTAATTCCCTAAGACCTTTTTGCGAGACTAACGGTATCTTAATTTATTCAGAAAGAACCTTTGGCAGGATGCCTGCCATAGCTTATATCCTTTGAGGATTAAAGCAAACCTCTAGGTCATTTCAAAGTCATATATGTGGACTTGACCAGAATGTTGATAAGTCATTCATAGACTGGGCATCAATATTTGTAAAATAGTATGTAGATGAGTGTTTGTGAATGGTAACACTGAAACAGTTGGAAACAATATGGGTGTGTTATCTGAAGTCAGAGTCTAACATGCCATCGGGCTATTTTCTAAAGAATTTGACTCACTCGAATTCTCGAAAATAAGCAATTGGTAATCCCATTCATCCATCTCAATGGTTAAGATGTTCTTGCATAGAGAAATGCAACATTCAACGATGTAGTCCACCCTACCTCTCAGGAATGCTTGTCTAAACCTGTGAATGAATACAAAATGGGATGTTTAGTGAATCCTCAAGTCTCTTCGGGAGAATGAGGAATAATATGCTAGTATATTCAGGTGCAAACTCGAATATAAGTGATAACACTGATTCTTGCTTTAGGTCAGATTGAGGATGATCGTTAAATCGATCTCGGTCTCAGTGTTTACTCATGTGATGAAGTATTATCCAGTAAGCCGATACCACTTCATTGTGAAAACATTGCAGAGGTAGCTCATAAGGATTTTACAATCACTAGAGGTCATAAGCATATTGAAATCGAACCACCGGATTAGATGGAAGGGCGACGTTTCGATCTCAAAGATTAACTCAAGCCGCCAACCTACCTGATCAGTGTACCAAGTCACATGGTATTCGGATTCTGGCAGCGCGCGGGCTGGTCACTGGCCTACCCTGCGGCGGCACACTCCGGTCGTGCTTGGAAGGATGAATTACTAAGATGCGCTTGGAGGGTATGAATCTTGGGGATATGTATCACTTGTTTTGAGCAAGTGGGAGAATGTTAAAGATATAGATATTGAGGTTGTGCTCTAAAACAATTAATCCACTTTCCTTTCGTGCAAGTGGGAGATTGTTAGGTATAGTGCCCGAAAGACAATTACATAATTGTTTTAGGACAGAATTAATAATTCACCTTATTATATGCGTGTATGCTTATAATTAAGACACTACTGAAAACTCTAAGTACCTCGTTTATGTAATCACATAACTCAGTGTATGCTATACACAAGAGGATTGAGTTAGTGAGATGTACTTAAAATTAACTTAGTCCGTAGTGTTTATTAATTTGAGTACGGGTCTCTAGATTAAGTTGCTAATAATGCGCCCATAACACTTTAGGTGTGACAGTCTTATCCGGACTATCGGTAATAAGGTACCTAATGGGGCATTTATATATGATGATAATCATATAGGGCTGGACCGATTTGATTTGAGTTCTCGATATAATTCCGTAATCGAGAAGTCCTATCGAATCACAAGATGATCATATATGGATTAATCTCAATCCTGAGTTGATCACAGACAACTGCTCATACTAGGGTAGGGTTTGATGTGTTATTAAGGATCACTGCTTAGTATGTGGTCCAACACTTCTCGTTGGCTCTATTTTAGGATGAGTGAGTAGTCTGTGCTATCACAGATATGGAATCCATTCCTTCCTTCGGGAAGTAGACAGACAGTTCTCTTATTTGTTAACCCTAAAAACTGATCGATGGGCCCAATTCATACTATATTAGTTATGAACTAATTGATCACTAGGGGTTAATGGTAAATAAGGATAATATGTTTCGAGAAGGGTTTACGGAAATATCCTGAATTGAAGTGAACAGTCTATGGAGGATTTATCCGTATGTAATGATTATATCAGTGGACACCTTATGACTCATAGTTGAGTGTAAGCTTATATCTATATTCAGCAGAGTTCAGTTTCGGGTTTATGGTGGTGTAATCCCGGAATTAATAGATTGAATATAATTGTTCGGTCTGACGAATAATTTTATTTAATTTATTGTAGCTACTGAATGTGGGTCCATGGTCCCCGACGTGGCTCCTAATATAGCATATGCGTTTTCTCGTCGTTTCACCTCAATTATAATTAAATAGTTGGATTGGACCATTTAATTGATATGTGGATTAATTGTTTAGTTGGACTAGATAATTAAATACGCGGAAAAGAAATTTTTCGTGGACTCGGCCCAATGTGTCAAAATTTCGTGTGACCTAATAGTTTTATTAGGGTGGCCGAAAATTGATTAAATGATTATTAAGGAATTGGTTTTCTTGGATAATTATGTAATGTGTGATTTATCTTTTATTTGTTAATTGATAATTCATGAAATATTAGATAATAATATTATTTACCCTAATTTGTTTGGGATAATTATTTTATTTATCTTTTATTTGGAATAAGGATTAATCTAATAATTATCTCTTAATTATTAAATCCTTGGAGGACAAGGATTACTCTCCTATATAAAGAGAGTTCTCCCAAGCCTTATGACACACATATTAATTTCGAAATATTGGGAGCAAAGTAGCTCAGATTTTTTCGGCTATTTTGCTTAGGGTTCGAGTTTAGAAAACTTCGGGTTTTCTAAGGTAGCATATCGAGGAGGTCCGGCGGCTTGAAACACCATCCACTTGGTGTTGCTTGGAGATACACGTCGGAAGACGGTGGCATCTCATTGGATCGAGTAGCTTGGATTGAAGATTGTTCTTGACGTTTATACACCATAAACCGGTAAGCAATCTAAACCCCCTTGTAGGTTTTGATCTATTATTTTATGTATTTTGGTTGACTAGATCTAGATCTTATACTTTCCGCTGCGTAATCGGGTGGATCATGATCCATCCGGCGATATTACATCCTACATCAATGTCCTCAGTAAAATAAGACACTAGCAAAACTCATCTTGCTTAGGCTTAAGAATAGCGTCCAACTCTGCTTTGGCATTATTACCACATGGGTGAGTAACAAACACCTTTATGCTGGATTATGCTTCATGTTTTCCTTTTTTACTTGTATTATGAGGAGGAGTTGTTTCCGAAACTTCAACATCCAGATTTCTGTCTTTTACAACCTCCTCAAAGATGGCTTTTATCTCTTCTCCTTTCAGATTTGCTAAATTTTCCACCAGCATTTGCCTGATTGCATTTGGTGTGCTGGTTTGTCCTTCTTCCAGAGTTTTATTCTCAGGCTCTTGGTCGTTTCCTTCTGGGTTCTTTTCTTTGGTTTGATTTTCCACTTTTTGTTGATTTTGATGTTTCTTTGAGTTTCCCTGGTTTTTTTTGCCATTTTTACTGTAAAAACAACTGTATTAATAGATTCAAGTTAGGAAAATAGTATAAAAATAGATAGAATTTTGTATGAACTTGGACTGAACTCTTTTGAGAGATCTGCCTACGTATCCAATTCAAGTGCCCAATTGGAATCAAGTCCCCCTCGTAGTTTAGATTGCCTTTTATATCTTTTGATCATGGGGATAACCCCCTCTGCTATAGTGGGGAGTTATCAACGGATATTCTATCAACTATAGGACGTGGGATCTACCCACGTTTGTAAACAATTATGCCGTTACCGACTCTATCTTTGTCCTGCTCATTCGATTATTCCGTCTAGAGGTCTTTCTGGACAGAACATAGTGGAGTCCTGCTTATCTGACTATTCTGTTCAGAGGTTTGTCCTAACTAGAGTCTGGTGAAGTCCTACTCTACCAGTCCGTTTATCTTTATCGTCTAATCTTTATAATGGGCCCGGCCCAGTTGTAAATAACCCGACCCAGTGCGCCTATACATCATCAAGCACCACTTGAGGGGTCTCTCTCCCTTCTTATAGGCCCACACTTGAAGGGTGTTTATATTAGAAAATATAGTAGCACATTTACTAATACTTCTTATAGGCCCACACTTGAGGGGGTCTCTCTCTCTTCTTATAAGCCCACATCTGAGGGGGCCTTATATACGAAAATATAGTGGTATCTTTATTTACACTACATTACATGTGCACCACAATAGATTCGGCTTTGTGAATGTTGGTTTTAGAGCCAAAAACCGACATCCTATAGATAGAGTCGATTCTGACAATCGTGAGAATTCACCTTTGGAAAAGTCGGTTTTTTCTCGAGAACCGACTTTCATAACTATTGAGATACATCAAATATTAATTATGCCATCCACATCAGTTTAAGCTTTTAGAATTGATGGTAGTTCGATACCACTAAGAGGTCCTAAGTTCAAATCCGTTGCAAACACAGTTTTCCCAAACAAAAAAAAATAAAAATCAAGTGATAGGCTTTTCTGCCTTCTCACATGCCCACACTAGAGAATGCGTATTGAGATATATAAATGTCAATTATCTACCTTCATATCAGCTCAAGAGATGATAGTTCAACGGATTGTGTGTAACGCCCCCAGACCCCGGGCCTGGTAGCGCTAAATGAGTCATAAATGGTCCGGTCAACTGCTTAGACCGCCGTCCTCGCTTGGTCTAAAAGGGCTAACCCGAGTTGACAAGACATTTATGTCTCACACTTATATGGGGGTGAGCATTCTCTTATTTTACCGATGTGGGACTTTACATTCTCCCCCCCTTATAAGGGACTGGCGTCCTCGCCAGGACAGCCGAGACTGTTATTATGTTGATTTAATAGATATTGTGTACGGTAAAAGTGTATTATATAATTTGGTGCTTTTACGTGTATTACACAATACGATATGGTTTGTATGTTCTTATGGAACATTAAATGTTAATTGACAATGTCTAACATCGATTTCTGGTAGCCTTGGTATCAAATCGCACCACAACTAAGACTCTCTGCGGGGAGAAGGTGGGAGCACCGGAAGGAGTTGTTTAGGCCTTGTGGGACATTGACTCAGTAGTCATTGATCTTTTTACAATGTGCTAGGTAGTATAATTAGTTGTCTAGGACTAGAAGTCCCTAAGAAGCCTTTTATGTGAATGAACCAGGTGGTTAGAACTTAACTCGTAAATACATATGTGGTTGTCTAAAGGCTAAAACGTCAATATCATTGGTAAGGCACGTTTCTAAATTGAAGCATGGGAATCTTGCAACCCTTTTGAGTTATGTGTCAAGGGACAACGTGTAACTTCCCACATGGAGACCTATGTCCATGCCCCCTTGAGAGGTGCTTAATATGTCTCGGTGCATTCTCACCATGCACAGTGTCCTTTGATATTGGTGTAACAAATTTATGTGCGTGAGGTTATACTATGTGATCTTGTAGAGGGTGAGTGTGATCTCATTACAACCTATGTGGTAGTGTTTGTAGATATTATCATGTTGTATGTTATACATATGTACATATATCATTTTACCGTTTCTTCTACCCTTTACTAAGTACGTAAGTACTTACCCCTCTTCTCTATTTTGTTCCCACCCCGAGAAGGTGGTTGACAGGATGATGATGATTTTGGTTATGACGATGGAGTAGATAGAGTTGACGCTTGAGCTCTAAAGTTACGATGACTTGGACATTTATCTTATGCACTTGGGATGTAATGAGTCAAACAACATTTATTTCGTTGTTTTGTCGTTTCAGTTTTCTTAGACATAGATTTTGGGACTTGCTGATCCTTTTGATTGTCGTTTGACATTCTTTTCCGAGTAAGCTTTTAGATTTAATTTATTCCTCTTTTACTCTGATTGATTGTGAGAGGCTTATGTATATATTAATTTTGATTTTTTAAAAGTTAATATATGCATGCCGGTCGTTGGTGATGGATAAGTACTCGGTATCCGGAACGGGGCGTCACAGTTGGTATCAGAGAGAAAGTTCCAATCTTACGTCTAAGTTCGTAGATTAAGTTGGATTTTATATGTCTCTTTAGCAGCTTAGCTGACCCTTTCTTCTTGATAGATAGCTAAGAAAACTACAAGGATCACTAGTAAGTTAGTCTGTTAAGCAATCAATCATTTCGGATGAAGTCTTTAAACCAAACCATGTCACCTAGGATTAAGTGAAACCCCTCTAAGTAAGCTTTGGGATCGGAGTCATATGCCTACACCTTTAAGTTGAGGTCCTCTTGGTTGATTTCTCTTTACATTCCCTATTGTGACCTCTCTACTTTCTCTTACACCTCGATGTCGAAGCCTACACTTTGGCTAGACCTATTCTTGTAGAGAATGAGGTCCGACTCAACTCTACATTTCCTTCACTCCCTCTTTTCACTATTGCTTGGTTTGTGTTTATCAAAAGTTCTTTTGGCCTTGCTTTTCTCGGGATGAGTTCCACACGAACCCAGTGTACAACCCCTCCTTTGCCACGTGCTTCCTATTCGTTTCAATTACCAGTGTTGAAAGTTTCTTGCTTGACACATGCTTTTTATCATCCTTGTGATTAACCTTTGCAACACAGGTGAATACTTTACGTCCCCGTGTTTTCCTTTCACGTAAAGCAGTTTCCCTTGCTCTAAAAATTCTGAAAATTCTCATAATGGTAGATCACTGTTTTGTCTACAATTTCTCTTTCTACTTCAACTCGATAATCATTGTGGATTGTTCAGAAAATCCATGTTGATGCCGGATACTCTGTCCAGAAAATCTGCAGCATCACTTTCACTTCCTCTTATGTTTTGAACAGGTTAAACACATTCAAATTATCTGAATTTTTGATATGTTGTAGAAAACACTTTTATCTATAACTTTACGTTTGGTATTAAGTTCAAATTCCTTTTAGTTTGATCGGAATCTGCAATTCAAATCAGTGTTTACTAATCTGTAAATTCTGACAGCTTATGCATTCGGTAAAAATAATTGTTTTTGACAGACTTCTTCTCATCCAAAAATTCGAATCTTTTGCTGTCACCTGGGAAACCCCAGTATCTAAATCTCTTCTCTTTTGATCGTGCAAAAAATCCTTTTGGTTTGAGCTGCATTAGTCGATAATATCAGATCCGGCGTAAAATATCATACACTACAGCCTAAAGGGAATTCCCACCTCTTTGACTTAAGGCTAGGACTAAGAGAGTAATAAGTTATGATTGTTATGTTCTAGAAGTTTCCTCGAAGTCGATCTTCTTCTGGGTTGAGTCCTTCAGTAGGATGGTTGTAAATCTAACGTTATGGCTTATTTTGCAGTATGGACAAGCACTAAAACGCGATCTTCCAGCATACCATGTTTGATGTTCAAGTATTTTTATGCCTTTCTTCGATCATTCCTTTTCCAGTAAATTACCCCCATTTTATTCCTCACTTGAGGTATTTGAGTTCAATAACTTTTCGCCATCTTATGTCATTAATTATCTCAGAGACATATCTTCATAAGTTCTTCCTTTGAACAAGTTCCTACATTTTTACTCTCTAAATATATGAAAAACAAAATCCTCTCTAATTTTGTATTGTTGCGCTCTCATTCTTTATTTCAAATTCAATCTGATTAAACCCTCTAATGACGAAACATTCTTCTTACTTGTGTTTATTCTCAGCTTCCCTCCTAAGGGTAGTGTTGATGTTGTAAATTTTCCACCTAATGTTGCCGTTCTTTCAAGGTATGCACCTCACCTTCATGCCAGTAGATCTTTAAACCTACCATGACCTTCCCTTGCAATTATTCATTTTTGAACTTTTGGCAATTTATGATGAACTAGTTTTCAAGCAGAAGGTAGTCTTTGCCAAGATGCCTTCCGGGCACTATCTAGCCAATCAACACTTGAATTCCAAAACTTCTAATTTCAACTCGGATTAATGCACCTTGTACCTTTACAGTTTTAAATCTCTTTCATGCCATTTAGAGCCATGAACCGACATACTTACCTTCTGATATTTTCTCTTCTGTCTTGGTATTTCTCTAACAATTTTATGACACTAGACGAAATGTCTATTTTATTTTAACCTTTCATTCCCTCATAAGGGATAACCTTGAGCATTTATTCATTAGCAGTGTACTATTCCTCTCGAGTGGTGCAACTTTGAACCCTTTGAATTGGATCATCAATGATCTTTCACACTTGTTTTGAAATTTTGAACTAATTCTATGATATCAAACTTTATCCGACATTTCTTAAGTCTCTATTCTCCTTCACTCCAAAGCTCGTTTATCGCAGACCCCTTTTCAAAACTTTTGATTTTCCTCTACATTATCTTGAGGAAAACTTTATACCCTTTAAATCTTGAATGACCTCACTTTGACTAATACAAACTTGGACACTTCTTGACAAGTGTTCATTTCATTCTAAGACTTTTTGATTTACTCGTTTTGTCTCCATAGCTCCTTCATGTTGAGACTCTTGCTTTATTATTGATTTCTCAGTTGGTAGCCTTTTTAGATGCTCGACCTTGCACTTTTAATTTTTCTGTTGAAGAATGATCCCTTGAAGCATTCATGCGAACTGAGAACCTTCTTATTTCACCAACATCCATTTTGTTTATCATTTCCTTGACGATTACGGTCACTTGCCAAGTAATCTCAAGTCCAATCTTCTTTTTCCTTCTGCATTAAATGTCTCCAAGACCATCATGTGATGTTTCTCTTAACGTCCCCACCTTTTAAGGGCTTGTATAAAAGCTCTCTATCTCCCTTTTAAACGGTCTGAGTTCCTTTGCAGACTACCGTATCTTGCCGAATTCCACTTCCTTAAAAGAATTTTATCTACAAGATAATACCTTGCTTTTCTTTTAGTGGTTATCTTTTATACTACGATACAATGCTCATCCTTCAATCTTGAACTAATCTCTTACTTACATCAACCTGGAATCATCTTGTTTTGGTTGTAACCCATGCAACCTCACTTGTTTTGAAATTTTATTACCTCTACTTTGGCTTACCAAGTTGACTTACCACCCTGGTGCTCAACTTGCCACTTCTCAACTGTTTCGGCTTTTCTAAACAAAAAAAAAAACCAATACCAAAGAAAAATGTAACCGGTAATGGTTAAGTCTAAACCAATTGATCTTAAATTCAAACATGTATCTCTCATTTCCTTGTTTGTACCACTTTTCAGCTTTCGTTGTTTCAACATCGGTTCCGTCCTCAGAACTTTTGTCAGATATTTTATAACTCATTTTTTTTGCCAGCATAATTTCCCTTGGTACAACCAAAACGTCTAAAGGTCGCCGCCACAAAGATTGGATCAGACCGACAGAGAGAAAGTACGGCAACTACGTGTTTCTCTATTCCCGAAAAGTCTCGGAAACCCTCCAGCCAGAATCCTTGTAGTTCTACAACAAGCTTGTTCCGCAGTGAGGGAAGTCAAAAAAAAAAGGAGTCAATAGTGCCAAGAGTTGCAGATCAGTCGGAAGATTAAGCAATCCTGATTCAGTCAGCAAACTAAAGTAAAGTGAGTTGTACCGTTGATTGCAAGGTGCGAGGCAGTTTATGAGATCGTGAAGAAGCAAGACGAAGATGCGGTTGTTGATAGTTACAAGTGAGTGGTCAAGATCAAACCAGCCAGTGGTCACGAGTTAGATGAATATGGCAACCTTCAGTGTCAAAGGTCGGCTTTGTGTTCCGGATGTGGAAGATTTGAAGAAGACAGTGGTGGATGAAGGCCACACGATAGCAATTGCAGTTCACCCCGGAGCAACCAGGATGTGTAGAGAGTTGAAACGGCATTGCCGGCCACCTACTGTGAAGATAGAGATAGTAAAGTTTCCTACAACACCAATTATCACGACAGTATCCAGATGCCACCTATTGAAGCTCTGCATGGTAGAAAGTGTTGAAAACATCAGTTTTCTGGGATGAAGTGGTATAGTAACAGAATACACGACCAGAGTCGATACAACAAGCCAACGAGTAGATTGAAGTGGATCGTCGCTACCTCAAAATGGCGCAAGACGGGTAGAAGAGTTGGGAAGATAGAAGAAAAATACTACTAGAGTTTGAAGTTGAAGATAAAGTGTATCCAAAGACGTTCCCAAGCAAAGGAGTAAGACGGCATGGGCAGACATGCAACTAAGCCTTAGTTATGAAGGTCTTTATGTGATCTTAGCTAAAGTTAGGCCTTTAGCTTATCCGTTTGGAGTTACCAAAACCTCTTTCACGAGTGCATGATGTCATTCATGTATTCATTGATGTGGAAGCGAGTTTTGACAATGAAATAGTTGAAAAGAACTTGACCTAAGCGGAAGAATCAAGTGCACTTTAAACGGAAGATGAAGAAAGTAAGAAGGGAGATGTACAACTAGTCTTGATTCAGCGAAGCAGTCACACACCGGCAGAAATGACATGAGAATTAGAAGACAAGACGTTTGCGAAGTCCTAGAGTTCATTTACCTCCCAGTTACGTTCAGTTTCGAGGACGAAACTTGTTTTAAGGGGGGATGGATGTAACACCCCGAATTTTCAGAAAGGGTAAAATGGTAATAGGGTATGTGTACTATGACCTAATTACTATTTAACCTATTTATTTAATTAAAAAGTATTTAATTAAAAGGATTTAGTTATTTATTTTTATGAATTTTAATTAATGGGTATAAAAGGGAACCATTACCTAAATTACTACTATTAGTTTGTACACGGCAATTCTTTCTGCAAGCAAAATTGGAGGGGACGTTGTACAAAGGAAAAAAGAAGGTCGGACGCTGTTTTCTAATTTCGGGGTTTAACGGTTGGTTTTCGATGCAAACCATAGTAGAAGAAATTGATCACCGCGAGGAGACGATCGTTTTGATACTAGCCATTCTTTTTTTCGGTAAGTTTTCCCTTTTAGCCCTAAATCTAGATCCGTTTATGTTCTTGAGATATACCTGCGTTTTTATGGATTAGAAAGGTTGCCTAATCGTAGTAATGGTTAAATATCGTAGGTGAATCGTAGAAAGGTTTGGTGTTGAGGATTTCAAGCTTTTTACAATCCTTTGTTTTCGTTTTTGCTCGCAAAAGATCAAAGGTAAGAGGGTGTTCTTAAACGAATTTTGTGTGTGTTCAATCGTATTTAACTATGTGTTTAATTATTGATTTTTACTATTTATCTTTATTTTTATTTGTCGGTAAATCACCATTGTCGAAGACCGAATCCTGTTGCTGCATTGCTATGTGTCGTATGTATGTGCTGCAGTATATATGCTTGTGCAGCTGAAGAAGTAAACAAAATATTATATAAAAAAAGTAGAAGGAACCGTGCAGGGCAAGTGCGAAAAAAAAAATAATATAAAAAATAAAATCAATAATTAAACACATAGTTAAATACGATTGAACACACATAAAATTCGTTTAAGAACACCCCATTACCTTTGATCATTTGTGAGCAAAAACGAAAACAAAGGATTGTAAAAAGCTTGAAATCCTCAACACCAAACCTTTCTACGATTCACCTACGATATTTAACCATTACTACGATTAGGCAACCTTTCTAATCCATAAAAACGCAGGTATATCTCAAGAACATAAACGGATCTAGATTTAGGGCTAAAAAGGAAAACTTACCGAAAAAAAGAATGGCTTGTATCGAAACGATCGTCTCCTCGCGGTGATCAATTTCTTCTACTATGGTTTGCATCGAAAACCAATCGTTAAACCCCGAAATTGGAAAACAGCGTCCGACCTTCTTTTTTCCGGGATTTTTTCTGGAATACCACCATTTCTGTGGTGTATTTGTGGAAATACCACTTCAGTGCAATTTTCACGATTTTGGCTCGCGATTTTCTCCCATTTTTTCCACAAATATGCACGATCTTAAGGTACACAAATCCCCTATTGGGGTTCCCCTTCCCAATTAGGGTTTATTTTGGTTCCAAAAACACCTAAAACGCGAAAAACGGAGTGGTATTTCGACAAAGGAATGGTAGACCAACATTTGTCTTGCCTCAAGAATGATATTTTGACAAAGGTCCCCTTTTTTCCTTTGTACAGCGTCCCCTCCAATTTTGCTTGCAGAAAGAATTGCCGTGTATAAAACTAATAGTAATTTAGGTAATGGTTCCCTTTTATACCCATTAATTAAAATTCATAAAAATAAATAACTAAATCTTTTTAATTAAATCCTTTTTAATTAAATAAATAGGTTAAATAGTAATTAGGTCATAGTACACATACCCTATTACCATTTTACCTTTTCTGAAAATTCGAGGTGTTACGTTGTGTGGTAGGATGTGGTACAGCGGTAGGTGAGGTGAAAATAATAGCCTCATATATTGTTTATTTACATTGAATGTCATTCCTTTACCTTTTCTTTTCCTTGACCTTCGAATTCATGAATTATGATATGTATTCCGTAGACTTTTGAATGTAAATCATTATTTCCGTATGGCTTTGGTACAGCCGGTTCGTGCGCCGTCACGAATACCGAGTTTATTGCATCGGCTCCTCCCGATGTATGGGCGAACGGCTCAGCATGTGGCACAGTCATTACGGTTACTTGGATGCATGCTCAAGTAATCCAACTACTCCAGTGCTAATTGTTGATCAATCATGCACAGATTGTGGAGAGTTGTACTATTTCTCCCAGGATGCTTTTTACACTATTGCTGCTGGAGATGCCAGTGAGGTCGCCATTTCTGTCCAGTAAACATCAGGTAAGCTCGTCACGACCTTCAAAAAATAAAATAAAAATACTCCCTCTCTCCTAAAATATAAGATTATTTAAATTGGAGTTTTTACACATTTTAAAAAAAGTGGTTGGGTATCTTAAAGATAAAAGTCTAGTATATGATTTGATTACTATTAATGCGTGCAACAATCGTAAAGTAATGAAAAATTGTAAAAAGAATAAAATAAAAGTTATAAGGAAAAACTTAATAAATACACTTTTGGAATTGTAAAATAACTAATACAGACAAAATAAAAAAATCAGAAGACATTGTATTTAATTTTTGAAGGAATGGAGCACTTATTATGTTATGTATTACAAAAAGGGTTTATTAATTATATAATACACCATCACTTTTGGAGTTTTGATCCCTCGAGTGGAAGTATCTTGTACAATGTGTATGTCATCAAAATGATGAATTTTAACGATAAAATATGTACGTTCGTATAGTCTTCACATTACAAATGTGTTGTTGGATCATCGCACTACACCAACACCGTATACATATACAAATGGTTATCGATCTATACTTCATCATGCATCCAGGGGCGGATGTACCTTTTATTAAGGGGGGCCATTCGTCCTCCTTCGGATTCGAAAAATACACTATTATGTATGTTGTGTATTTTTTTGCCCCTCCTAAAAATTTGCATTCGCCCATAATATCGCCACCCCTCACCCGGGATCATGCGTCCACCCCTGCGTGCACCATCTGTATTTTTTTTGTTTTGTTTTGTTTTGTTTTGTTTTCTGTTTTTATTTTATTTTTTATATATATATATATATATATATATATATATATATATATATATATGACTTTGAGGTGTGGTTTTGATAAAAACATATATACACTAAAAAGCGGCCGGGTGGATAAATTAAATTGCGCAATAATTCATGTAAGCTGGCGCAATTAGCGTTTTATTTATTTATTTATGAAAAGATATGAGAGAATATTTGATGTCACACTTGGCATACTACAAAAGTGACACATGGCTAGTTAGTTAGATTGGATAAGGTCTAACTAGATTCTCTATGATAGTATGGTAGTATATCTATGTGTGGGTGATGTACCTCAAATATGATAAAAGAATGAGCTATTAACAAACATTATACTTTTGTTCTTGGTATCGGAGCCTTCTCGCCGGAATCAATGGCGGATGATCCTCCACCTTTGACCACTGAAACTCCAGCTCTAGGTTCCACTCACAGCTCGCCCGTTGTCACTGGTATACCAGTATCACAAATCCCTGGTTTTGGTCTTTCCAGTCCTTTGATCGGTTCTACTTTACCATTTCTGAACCACATGCCAGAAATCTCTTTTCCGGCCAGCTTTCCGACCAGTACCAGTCTTCCCATGAGATCTACACCTCTTCCTCGCTCTCCAGGTCCCATATCCTTCAATAATTTGGCATCTTCTCCCTTTAACAGCCATCTAAACCAAGCATCCACTGTGAAGCTAAACAGAGAGAATTACTTGCTATGGCGTTACACAATCTTGCCGATTGTTAAAGGACACAAACTTGATGGTCATCTTCTTGGAACAACACCAAGACCTCCAGAGTTTGGTACGATGAATAGAGCAGCAGTAGAAGAATGGGACTCTATTGATTCACTTCTAATGGGTTGGCTTCTTGGATCTATGACTGAACAAGCAGTCACTGAGGTAATTGGCTGCTATACTGCTCATGAAGTTTGGTCTACCTTAGAGTTGTTATTTAATAATCGATCCCGAGGCACGTATGTTGGAGTACAAATCAGCCCTAACTAAGGCAGAAAAAGGTAGCAAATCCATGGCTGATTATCTGGCCATGATGAAGTCTTATAGTGATAAGTTAACTGCTGCTGGATATCCGATTTCTAAGTCTGAATTAATCCTAGCTACACTTGGTGGTTTAGATGGGGACTATGAGGCAGCTATTGTCAACATTACTGCCAGAATTGGCTCTCTAAATTGGCAGGAAGTTCAATCACAGTTAATTACTCATGAGAGACTACTGGCCAGGTTTAATCCTACTGCTCAAGTAAATTTGTCTCAGCAGCATGCCACAGCAAATATAGCTTCCTACACAGGGTCTGTACATAGGCCTCCTGCTTCTGGTCAAAACTCCTATAGGGGAAGAGGTGGTAGAAATAGTAGAGGCAGGGGCAGAAGTGGTGGTAGATCACAAAGTCCTGCAAACTCTCAGTCTGGAACTCCTGGAAATACCCCAAGGGTGGTGTGTCAACTGTGTGGGAAAAGTGGACACACAGTTGGAATTTGTTGGCATAAATTTGAGACAGATTTTCAACCTGTGGAAGTGCAACAACAAGCTAGACCCAGACAGACCTCTGCATTTGTTGCTACACCAAGTTCTGTGGCTGATCATGCTTGGTACCTGGACAGTGGTGCCACAAACCATGTGACCTCTGATTTGGCTAATCTCAATCTGGCTTCAACCTACAATGGTAATGATACATTGACAGTAGGTAATGGTGAAAATCTAGTGATTGCACACACTGGTCACAATGTTTTGTACACATCCCTCACTCCATTGCACCTCACTGATATTCTTCATGTTCCTCAAATTACCAGAAATCTGATTAGTTTATCTAAACTTGTTTCTGACAATGATATCTTTGTTGAGTTTAACTCTAATTTCTGTCTTGTCAAGGACAAAGCAACAGGGACAGTTCTTCTCAAGGGGCATCTCAAGGATGGTCTCTATCAGATAGCCAATCTGGATGCTAAGACACCCCAGATCTCCCTTCACTCCAAATCCAGAGCTGTTCATCTCAGTCAAGTTCAACCTAAAGTTCAGTCTAAGTTTATTAAGTCTGTCAATGTTAGTCAGAATCCTAATGTGTGGCATAGGAGACTTGGCCACCCCTCTAGTAGTATTTTGAATCATGTCTTGAAAGATTGTAATCCCTCTTTGAAAATTAATGAGAATCTTGAGTTTTGTGATGCTTGTCAGTTTGGAAAATCTCATGTTTTGCCCCATTTTGCTTCTAGCTCCCATACCACTGCACCTTTTGATCTTGTTCACACTGATCTTTGGGGTCCTGCTCCTATAAAATCCACAGAAGGTCACCTATACTATATTCACTTTATTGATGATCACACTAGATTCACTTGGATCTATCCTCTTAAAACTAAATCTGAAGCTCTATCCACTTTCACCATGTTCCAGACTATGATCAAAGCTCAGTTCTCTTCTGCTATTAAATGTGTCCAATCTGACTGGGGTGGAGAATACAGACCACTTCAGGCTGTTATAGACTCCCAAGGCATTCAATTTAGGCATCATTGTCCTCATGACCATGCTCAAAATGGTAGGGCAGAAAGAAAGCATAGACACATAGTTGAACTTGGCCTTACTCTTCTTGCTCAAGCATCCATGCCCCTATCTTTCTGGTGGCATAGTTTTCAAATGGCTGTCACTCTTATTAATTCCCTTCCTACTCTGTCCTCAAAATGAAATCCCCTTATGAATGTCTCTTCCATGTCAAACCCAACTACACTAGGTTTAAAACCTTTGGATGCACTACCTACCCCCATCTTAGGCCTTTCCAAAACACTAAATTTCAATATCACACCATCAAGTGTGTCAATTTAGGCCTAAGTCCCATACACAAAGGCTACAAATGCCTGGATTCCACTGGTAGAATCTATATCTCTAATAAAGTGTTGTCTTTAATGAACTCCACCCCCCTTCTCGAAGGTTTTGCACAAGGTCCTAGTAGACAGGTTCTAGCTGAATCATCCTCTTCCTCTATCCTTCCCTGGTTTGGTCTGCCTCATCTAGAGGGGCAACCACAAGAACAGTCTGAGACAGACCTTGAGAGAAGAAGCGATGTCGCCTCGTTCTTCGCTACAACACCAACAACACCTGAATCTACTGATTTACTCACCTCATCTAGTAAGAGTCAAATTTCACCTTCATTTACCCTAACTCCACAATCACAGTCATCATCATCTATACACACACAACAATCACCATCATCACCACAAACACAACAATCACCATCACCACAGTCACAATTGCCTTCATTTCCTCAACAACAATCACTATCTCCACAATCTCAATCCCCATCACCACCACCACAGCCTGCACAGTTTCAACCTCACCACATGCAAACTAGGTCTAAAAGTGGCATTTTCAAACCTAAACTTTATTCAGCTGCAGTCACTAGCTTGGCATATTTCCCTACTGAACCAACTAATGTATCAGAGGCATTAGAAAATTCAGATTGGAGGCAGGCAATGACAGAAGAATATAAAGCCCTTATGAACAATCACACATGGGATCTAGTTCAACCAAGCCCTGGACAGAATATAGTTGGCAGTAAGTGGGTGTTTAAACTGAAAGTCAGACCAGATGGCACAATTCTAAAGCACAAGGCAAGATTAGTTGCTAAAGTTTGAATCTAACACTATGGCATTGACTTCACAGAGACATTCAGTCCTGTGGCAAAGTCTTCTACCATTAGAATCATCTTGGCCATAGCTGTGTCAATGAACTGGCCTATTAATCAAATTGATATCAACAATGCTTTCTTGAATGGTCCCTTGCAGGAACCTGTGTTCATGGAACAACCTGAAGGGTTTGAAGACTCAAGCAGGCCAAGATATGTATGTAAGTTGAATAAGGCCTTGTATGGCCTCAAGCAAGCCCCTAGAGCTTGGTTTGAAGCTCTTAGAAATCAGATGGTCAGCTGGGGTTTTACACAAATTCAATCAGATACCTCACTATTCATGTTTAAAAAGGACAAACTTGTGTTATTTGCCTTGGTTTATGTGGATGACATATTGTTGACAGGAAATTCTCCACCACTGATACAGAAGTTTATAAATATGTTGAATTCCAAGTTCTCACTGAAAGACCTTGGCCCTGTATCTCACTTTCTGGGAATGCAAGTAAGTAGAGACAAGGATGGCCTGCACCTAACACAGTCCTACTATGCTTCCCAACTCCTTCAAAAACTAGGATTGGACAATTTGAAGCCTTGTCCAACACCTATGGTTTCTGGAAAATTGCTGCTACCTAAAGAAGGAGAGCCTATGACAAATCCAAGTCTCTATAGGAGTGCTATTGGAGGTCTACAATATCTCACGTTAACAAGGCCAGACTTAGCTTTTGCTGTCAACACTCTTAGCCAATTTATGCAAGAACCACACTTTGCTCATTGCGAGGCTCTAAAGAGGTTGTTCGAGATATGTATCAGTACACTTGGTATGGGATTGATCTTTAGACCATCAGGCTCACTGGAACTGCATGGTTTTTCAGATGCAAACTGGGCAGTGTGTCCCATTGACAGAGAATCTGTTGGAGGATATTGTGTATATCTGGGAAAGTGTTTGGTATCATGGAGTTCAAAAAAGCAAGATGTAGTATCCAGATCAAGTTGTGAGTCAGAATACAGAGCTTTGGCTAATCTAGCTGCTGAGGTTAAGTGGATCACACAGCTTCTTGGAGAAATGAAGTTCAAACTGACTGGTGTTCCAACTCTCTGGTGTGACAACACAGGGGCAAATTCCCTAGCACAAAACCCTGTGTATCATGCAAGAACAAAGCATATAGAAGTTGATGTTCACTACATCAAAAATCAAGTGTCTAACAAGGAGATTGCAGTGTGTCATATACCTTCACAAGATCAAATAGCTGATGGTTTTACTAAAGCATTATCTGTGAGTGCATTCAATTGTTTTAGAGACAAACTCAATGTGACAATGCCTCACATTGGTTTGAGAGGGGCTGAAAAGATATGAGAGAATATTTGATGTCACACTTGGCATACTACAAGAGTGACACATGGCTAGTTAGTTAGATTGGATAAGGTCTAGCTAGATTCTCTATGATAGTATGGTAGTATATCTATGTGTGGGTGATGTACCTGAAATATGATAAAAGAATGAGCTATTAACAAACATTATACTTTTGTTCTATTTATTTGATTGTCTTTTATAGGAAATGAAGAATTTCCCTTCAAAGAAGGAAATGAAGAATTTTCAAATCGAAGAAATCCAAGTTTATCCGAGTAGTTTGTCTTTTGAATAATACCCAGCGTTATGTTCAAAACGCTTCAGCTCTTTTGTAATATACATGTACGTTGTTTTTGTTTTTTTGTTTTGTTTTGTGTTGTGTGTTTTGTGTTTCGTGTTTCTTTTTGTGGTATTTTGATTTAAGGGGAAAAGGATTATATATGTTTTCTTTAAACAATATCTGAACTACACACGTACCTTAGTAATTTGGGAGGGAGAGAAATAGCCTCATTCAACATATCCAATTAAATTCAGATCTTGCTTAGGTAAAAATTGAGTAGAGACATTTTCTTTCATTTAACAAACGAAAAAGGAAAAATATGATTAACCTCGACGATACTTCTAACCGGAGAAAGGTCTTCTGCATGTAAAAGAAACTGTCAGATAAATTGCAAGAGAGAAATGAAGGGAAGCTCGAAGAGCTTACGGGTGAGCTTACGCTTACTCTCAGCCTCTTTGATTGTTAGGCTGGCGGGCTCCGCCACCTGCAGTCTTTACTTGCCCAGTTTAAACCGGATGTCCTGTTCTTGATGGAAACCCGAAGTACGAGTGATAGGGCTGTCCACATCATGTTCAATACATAATGACTGAAGCTAATTTTGGTTGGTTAATTCGATCAGTTCATAGATGGTCGGCAAGTATGATGGCCGTCAAACGATACTCTGAAGAGGACGCAAGCTGTAACTAATCAAACCGTAAGCAATGCTAAAATGTTATAGGTCGCTCGGCAAGTGTACATATAATAATCAAATGCATACGCAAGTCTTACAAAATAGACTCATCACAAAAAAGAGCGGAAGATAAAAAAAAGAGTACATTTATCAAAATGCGCTAAAAACGAAACACGCGCGCATTAACTAACATAATCGATCAGACCCGGAAAACATAAAATCAAAAATCAACAATGCCGTTGATGCGGGGTCCCTGCCACAATGTCGGTAGGTCGAATTCCCAGAAATTCATGTTTCCTGATACATATCTCTACAACTCTCACGAAACAAAATGACAATCCAAAATTTTCCATAAATTCGCAATAAACTACACACCTTCAATTCCACTAAAAAAAATGATACAACCAGTGGCGGACCCAGAATGTTTTTTCAGTGGGGTCCGTAAATATTTAACACACTAAATAATTTTTTTCATGAGGTCCAAAATATTTTTTTATAAGTAAAATGTAGAGTATTTTTATTTTTAACGGCGTCCGTGGACCCCCATATTTACTATAAGGTAGATCCGCCCCTGGATACAAATAATTTACTATCTATTATATTTGAGAAAGGAAACGTATTGAAAAGACATAAATGCCAACAATATCATTGTGGGTGCGCAACCCAAAAAATGAAGATGTATAATTCATCAAATTAGAAATAAAGGAAACCCATAGAACAAGAACATAATAATATGCATCTTCAACTATAGCTCTTCACTTGACTCCTCGATTTATGTCTTATCATCATCTTAAATTGTTAAGGGTTGATCACGACGGTTCCCGAAAGAAAATATATTTAAAAATGAACTATAATAGTATCTAAAAAATAAATTCACAGTTCATTTTTAATACAATTTTTTTTTAGGGATTAGTGCAAATATATGTATGGGATCTTGTGAGACATAATTCAATACATCTAATACACTAATGCATAGTTGAGAATTATCTTACTTATCATATCTTATTTACCGAATTCCGTTTATCTTACCTTCCACTAATTTCCATACCATAAAATATGTGCATAAATTAGGAAACCACATTTATTTCTGATATCATATCAATTTTATTTTCGTTTATGCAGTTGTCATGCCACAAATGAAGAGTTTGTCATTTTTACACCCAAATAATAATATATCTAAGATATTTTTCTTTAACTGTATTTTTTTTTCCTACAAAGTTATTTATTGTAAGGTTTTGATTAGACATATCATATTCATTGTTTGTTGAATAATAGACATTGCAGGGTAGTATTCAAATTGATTTAGATAGATATTTTGAGTCAACCATTTTAATCTATACTATAAAATACTTCGTAAAGTAGTGCTCCCTCCGTTTTTTAATAGTAGTCGCTTTTTGGGTCGGCACACAGACTAAGAAAGTGATTAATGTGCTGAAATATTGTATGAAACGACGAGATCGTCCTTTTATTTTCATTGGCCTGTTTTTTTTTAATTCTAATTAAATAATGTATCTACTACCTCCCTCCCACAAAAAATATCCATTTTTTAAAAATGAATTGTCTTATAAAAAGTGTCATTTAGAGTACCAATACATCATTTAATGCACTTTCTCCAAACATACCCCTATTATAACATTTAATGTTTATATATTCATTTCATATTCCAAAAGAGCATTTATTATTTGATAGGGGTATATATGTCCATCACTACTTAAAATACAAAACATTAAGTGTTTGTTTTGCAAGATGTTTTTTTTGGAGTTTTTTTTCTATCACATCACCAATCATTTCTTACAATTCTCACACCAATCAAATCTTCAACTACAAATAAAAAAATATTAAATCATCTCTCATCATTTCACTTTATCAATTTTATTACTTTTTTTACCATTATTTTATTCATTATTCAACTTTATTTCACCAATCATTTCATAATCTACACCAATCATTATTCTACTTTATTTTACCCCATCAACTTTTTAATCATTACTTCAATCAATTTATCTAAAAAAACCTCTCAAAAAAACTCCAAAACAAACGGAGTTGTTTTCTTAATCTGCGTGCACCATAAAAAGTGGACAATTTTTGTGGGACGGAGGTAATACATTGTAGATGTGTGAACAAAATCTCTAGGTGTGTAGCTTTCTGTATCAATGGCTGCACCGTCTACCGTACAAAGATTTTTCAAGTTCACTAATTTGACAAAAGATTACAACATGTGTTCTAGACTAGCTTGTTTGTGTTTACACTTTGTGTATTTGGCTATAAATAGCCATCTTCACCATTGTTATAGTATCAACCAAAAGTGAGAAGCTTAAGAACAAAGCTTTCTAATACAAAGTGTTTCTTTGTTTGTGTTGAATATATTGAAACATTGTATTGTGTATCAAAGATCGGTTGAGCCATTACCTCTGACCGAGATTGTTTTTCCGGTGATGTGTTTGAGAAGTTGAAGTCGCAATTTTTCCATTTCATTCTCCATTAAAACCATCTTTTGTAACCTTGTTTCAGCTAGCTTGTGAAATTCTTTTCAGCCGAAAGCTTTCCAAATTCTTTTTTGATACTTTTATCTTCTCGGCAGTTGTCCATTGTGAAGAAAAAAACTAACTTCGCCCATTGGTCCGTTTGGTTGCTGCTCCTCCTCTGTTCTTTCAAAAAAAAAAAAAAAAAAACTAACTTCGCCCATTGGTCCGTTTGGTTGCTGCTCCTCCTCTGTTCTTTCAAAAAAAAAAAAAAAAAAAAAAAAAAAAAAAAAAAAAAGTTTTGGTCCGTTTGGTTGCTGCTCCTCCTCTGTTCTTTCAAAAAAAAAAAAAAAAAAAAAAAAAAAAAAAAAAGTTTCACATTGGTCCGTTTGGTTGCTGCTCCTCCTTGTTTCACCAAAAAGTTACCTGCATAACAATATGTTATTGTTGCCTCTAGCAAGAATCGAACCCTAATTGCTATGAAGTTATACTTGACTACTTACCATTAATTTAGTCTTTATTTATTTTTAAAAAAATATATAAATATATATATATATATATATATATATATATATATATATATATATATATATATATATATATATATATTAAAATTTCACTTTAATTCTTAAATTCATAGATTTTGAGCAACAGTACATGGCTTAGCCTTCCTCAGGGGCCCCTGAGGAGGTGGAGCCGTGGAGTAGATAAAGGAGTTGAAGGACTTGGAGCAACTTGAATGGAAGAAATTTAGCCAAGTATACTTGATGCTAAAAGAAAAAGCTTTGACTATTTGCTGCAAGTTGATGCTGGTAAGGAAATAATAAGCATTTAAGTTGAATAGTGTTTGAGTGAGACTCGCTACATTGAATAATTCAACTGCCATTTTTTGTAATTCGGCACACAATTCAAATATATATTATTATATATCTTATGGGGGAGAAAGAATTATACAATCTTGTTCCATTTTTACCTTCGACGCCAAAAAGAAAATTTGATCAATAGAGTGGAAAAATGAGAGATTTTTTCGAAGTCATTTGTATATGGGATGTCGTTGAAAACGGTTTCAACATTCCGATGCCACTGAAAATTTAAATGAGGCACATATAAAAGCGCTGGAGAAGAACAGAAGGAATGATCGTTTGGCTCGTCATTATCTCAATAATGCGGTCGAGTTAAGCGTTTATAATAAATTTATGAACGCCAAATCAACAAAAGAGACGTGGAGGATCCTCGTAAATGCCAACCGAGGTAACGTTGAAGTTAAAAAGGTTCGTTTGCAGGAATTGAGGAGGTAGTTCGAGTTGGTTCAGATGATAACAACTGAGTCAGTTGGTGATTTTATTGCAAAAGTACGAGATATCGCCAACAAAAAAGGCGCAAATGGAGAGACTCTGATGGAGGCACATGTAGTGCAGAAAATCCTCAGATCTTTGACGCAGAAATTTCACACGAAGAAAACGATTATTGAAGCGACCAGAAATCTTAATGAAATGACTATAGATCAATTGAAAGGTGAGTTATTATCATATGAAATTTCTTTTGATCAACAATCTATTGCTATTGTTGAGGAAGCTTGCAGGAACAACTAAATATGTCAAATCAAAAGGCCGAGGTCAAAATTTTCGTGGTAGAGGCCGTGGTCGAGAACGAGGCCGAGGCAGAGGTAATTTTATTTACCAAAGAAATAATAATGATTCTGGTCATAATGAACAAAGTAATGATTTTTCGAAAAAAGATAAATCGAAAATTCGGTGTTATAAGTGTAAGAAGTTTGCGCATTATCAAAATCATTGTCGTTACAAGAATAATCAAGAAAATCATGCTAAAGTTGCAGAAAATAATGATAATAGTCGGGAAACTTCATTACGGCAAATTTTGGAACTAATGAGAACCAGAAAAATGATTGAATTTTGGATTCAGGTTGTAGTAGTCACATGTGTGGGAACAAAGAATTGTTCTTTGATTTGGATACTTCTGTACAATCAACTGTTAAATTTAGAGATAATACCGAGGTTGTAGTTCTTGGAAAAGAAGAATCGCTTACACTTTAAAAGATGGTTCTTCTAATGCTATTTCTGATGTATTCTATGTGCCTAGTTTACGTCATAATTTGTTGAGCATTGGACAGTTGTCACAGAAAGGCTATAACATAGTCTTCAATCAAGGAACCTACACAGTAAGTGATCCAAAGAAAGGACTCATTGCAAAGGTAAACATGAGTAATAACCGTTTGTTTCCGCTGAAAATTAACTGTGGCAGTTTATCTTGTTTTAGTTCTGTGAGTTCCGATGATACAAGGTTATGGCATTTGAGATTTGGACATTTGAACTTTGAAAGTTTAAAGTTTCTTGCCAGGAATAAGTCAGTATTGGGATTGCCAGATATTGACTTTCCTCATAAAGTCTGTGAGTCATGTACTTTGGGGAAACATCATAGAGATCAGTCTCCAAAGAATAAGACATGGAGGGCAAGTACACCACTGCAGCTGATTCATTCGGATTTGTGTTATGTTGGAGAACCTTCCAACGAGGTAGTAAGTATTTTATATCTTTCATTGATGACTTCAGTCGAAAAGCATGGGTGTATTTTTGGAGAAATAAATCTAATGTCTGTGATATTTTTAAAAGTTTTAAAACGTACATTGAAAAACAAAGTGGATATGAGATCAAATCATTGAGAACAGACAGAGGAACTGAGTATATTGTCTGTGATTATTTTCAAGAAAATAATGGCATCAAACATCAGATGACGGCCAGATACACTCCTCAGCAGAATGGAGTGGCAGAGAGGAAAAATAGAACGGTCATGGACATGGTAAGGTCTATGATGCATTCTAAGAAATTGCCTAAATCTTTTTGGGCAGAGGCCGTTGCTTGTGCATTTTATGTGTTAAACAGGTGTCCTACTAGAAGTATACCAGGTGGAAAAACACCATATGAGGTAACAAGCCATGAATGATGAGATTCATTCGATTGAGAAGAATGATACTTGGGAGCTGACAAACCTTCCACCAGGCAAGAAACCCATTGGGGTAAAATGGGTGTACAAAACAAAGTACAAAGACAATGGAGAGGTGGATCGTTATAAAGCCAGACTTGTAGCTAAAGGATACAAGCAGAAGGCATGTATTGATTATTTCGAGGTATTCGCTCCTGTTGCAAGACTTGATACAGTTCGTATGGTTATTTCACTTGCTGCTCAAAGTTCGTGGAAAATTTATCAGTTGGATGTGAAATCTACTTTTCTCAACGGTGTTCTTGAAGAAGAAGTTTATGTGGATCAACCTGCAGGATATATTTTTGAAGGACAAGAAAGTAAATTTTATCGCTTGAAAAAAGGCGTTGTATGGACTCAAACAAGCCCCGAGAGCATGGTATACTCGTATTGACTCTTATTTTATCGATCATGGTTTTGAACGATGCCCTTACAAGCATACCTTATATGCCAAATATTCTGGTGGATGTGACATCATTATTGTGTGTTTATACGTTGATGATCTTATTTTTACTGGTAATAATGCACAAATGATTTCAGAATTCGGGGAGGCTATGACTAGCATTTTGAAATGACAGATCTTGGTTTGATGCCTTATTTTCTTGGTTTGGAGATACATCAAATGGACAGTGGAATCTTCATTTCACAAAAGAAATATGCAGGTGATATTTTGAAGAAGTTTAAGATGGATTGTGCTAAACCAATCTTAACTCCGGTGGAAGAAAAACAAAAGTTCATAAAAGATGACACCGGTGAATTTGTCGATCCTACATATTTTTGAAGACTTGTTGGAAACTTGAGATACCTGACTTCGACTAGGCCGGATATAACCTATGGTGTTGGACTTATAAGTCCTTTTATGGAGTCACCACGTCAGTCTCATTTACAAGCAGCTAAGCGGATATTGAGATATATCAGAGGTACATTGAGTCATGAAATATTTTATTCGTGTGCTAATGATATTTCTCTTATTGGATACACAGATAGTGATTGGGCCGGTGACACGGTTGGATCCGGCGTTTTCTCATGGTCGTCGAAGAAACAACAGGTGATTGCTTTGTCAACAGCAGAAGCATAATATATAGCAACCACAAGCAGTGCTCCGCAAGTAGTGTGGTTGAGGCGCATTCTTGAGTTTTTGCATTATCAACAATCTGAACCAACGAAGATTTATTGTGATAATACATCAGCTATTTAACTATCGAAGAATCCAGTTTTTCATGGTCGTAGCAAACACATTGATATAAAATATCATTATATAAGAGAGTTGGTTTGTGAAAAAGAGATTGTTATTGATTATTGTCCAACTGAAGAACAACTTGCAGATATCTTCACAAAACCACTGAAGATGGAGTCATTTACTAAATTGGTGAAGATGCTCGATATGATCAAGTTTGAAGATTTTGGTTCAAGGGAGGCAATGTAGAGGTGTGAAAAAAATCTTTAGGTGTGTAGCTTTCTGTATCAATGGCTACACAGTCCACCGTCCAAAGATTTTTCAAGTTCATTAGTTTGACAAAAGATTACAACATGTATTCTTGACTAGCATGTTTGTGTTTACATTTTGTGTATTTGGCTATAAATATCCATCTTCACCATTGTTATTGTATCAACCAAAAATGAGAAACTTGAGAACAAAGTTTTCTAATACAAAATATGTCTTTATGTGTGTTGAATATATTGAAAAACTATGTTGTGTTTCTACATACATTATTGAGAAACTTTTACTATTTCCAAAGTTGTCTTGAAAATTGCATACCAATGATGCACTCCCATTCCACCGTCCAGCTTCATGGATATTGACAACCAATTTCTTTTTTTTTTTATAGTTATTTTAATTAAGATAATGGTAAGAGTAGGAAAAAAAAATGCTGTAATGTAAAATGATAAATAAATGTAAAAAAGCTAAATTGTGAAAAACGACTGTTAAATTAAAAAAAAAAAAAAAAAAAGGAGGGAGTTTTATAAAACTTCCAACCCTGAACCCATCCGGGTAAAAAAAAAATCATGCTTCGTACCGGTTCTTGTTAACCACAAGAACCCATCCCCATAAAAAGGGCAAAAGATTTAGCAAGCAATATATAATATCAGGAGTACAAGTAACACATTTGAATAAGATCCAAGAGGCAGCAGCATTGCAGATGAGCTTGAACTTGCCCCTATGGGCGGCGGAAATACAAATGCCGCCTGCGTCGTTGGCGTGGAAGCATCTTCCCTGCTGCGCTTTGGTGGCGAAGCCCTTGGAGACTCGGCTAAATAAAGGTTTATCACGGTGAGAATCATTTTTAAAATTTTTTATAAAAAAAAAAAAATCTTCATTGTTTTATAGTTTAACTTCTTCTTCACGTTGCGATGTAAAACAATGTCCGGGCCGGACCATTTGCATCAACCGGACCGTAACCGAACCGGCGGTTCTTTATGAATTCTGGTTACACACGTTTCCGGAACCGGCGGTTCGACGGTTAGAACCGATGGTTTCACGGTTCACACGGTTCCTTCTCGGTTGAAATCACGGTTCTTAAAATTCATAATTGTTTTTTAACATTTTCAAAATTACTTACTCTTATCAATTATAATAACAAATTACTATTAACTACATTCAATTGTAATATAACAAAACCAAATGAACGAACTATAGTTTTTTATAAAAATTTTAATTCGGTTTTAAGTATAAGTTGATTATATATGTTGTATAATAAGTTTGTTTTATTAAAATTTATGTGAGATATATTGTATATAAGTAAGATATAAATTTAATGTTATTTTTTAACACTTGTACCGAAAATCGGTTGCCTACGTATCTTTTATATGTAATCGTATCGAAAACACGACACATATAAAATCAAAGCTGTCAGTAATGTGACTTAAACTCTACATCTGGTGGAACCAATCTGAAGACTCACGGTGTGTGATGGGCGGTGAGAAGTGTATTCAATTCGTACATCGGTAGGGTGGAGTCTCTCGAGCTTCAGTGAGGTAGCTTCAATGAGGCAACCATATCGGCGAGGTGATAGGTGATGAGTACTTGATATATAGCAGGTCCCACATCATTAATTACATTATGTGATGATTATCTGATGTCATTAAAAGGAGGACACGTGTAAGGGTATTTATGGCGAGATCAGGCAAAGATTCTGGCGGCTAGGTTTTGGGATTTGTGCCTATAAATACAGCTGATTGTTGTCTCATTGTCCGAGTGTGTTGAAATCTGTAAAATTCAGTGCATAATAAAATATCTCTTTTCTGCCCGTGGTTTTTTTACCTCTCCCACTGAGAGGTTTTCCATGTTAAATCTGTGTTCTTCTTGTTTCTGTTATCTCCTTTGATTGTCTATGTTTGATTGCTTCTGTTTCTGTTTCTTGCATCTGAAGTTATCTCCATCCGTTTTATAACAAGTGGTATCAGAGCAAGGTTCTGGAGAAAACAATCTGTACGATCAACTTTATCTTCACCAAGGCCTTCAGCAAGGTGCTAGGATCTGTGATAAAGTTGTGATCTTTAGCAAGAAAAGATGTCAGTGATGAAACGTAAAAATCGATAAATTTACTGAGGAAGGAGCAGTTTTGGTTTGTGGCAAATCAAGATCGTGCAACCGTTGAAACAAAGCAGGTTTGTGGAATCCTTTATCGACAAACCAAATACTGGGAGCAAAGCAGATTATGCCGATCTGGAAGAGAAAGCACATTCAACCATCATGTTGTGCTTATCTCGATGATGTTATCACCGAGGTTGCTGAGGAAGACACATGACCAAGTTGTGGAAGAAGCTTGAAAGCTTTGATATGACCAAGTCACCGACCAACAAGTTGTTGTTGAAAGCAGAGGTTGTTCGGTTTGAAGATGCATGAAGGAAGTCCACCGAGGAACATCTGGACCGGTGAACACAATATTGCTTGATTTAAGGAATATTGATGTTAAAATTGATGATGAAGATGCAGCCCTAATCCTGTTGGTGTCATTACCGGCATCATATGAAAACTTTGTGCGATCTTTCATAGTTGGGAAGGATCTGATGTAGCTTTAGAGGATGTGAGGTCCGCTTACATGCCAGAGGAGAGTGAGACACAAGGTTGCTTTGGAGCAGACCAGTCATTTCTTTGGGCTAGTAGCTAGCGACAATAGTGGAAAAGGATATGGACGGAAGAAGAAAAAGAAGTCGGGGTCCAAAGGTCCTAAGTCTCAACGATGTCTCTGTAATTATCAGAAGGAGCGGGGACATTGGAAGTCCAATTGTCAAGGAAGAAGAAAGCAAGCAGGAAGGCAATGCTCGCACAAACCAGCTTTGGCTCTTGAGCAATCGATGAGGATCTGGTTCTAGTTGCAGAGGATTCTACACACCACAATGATGTGTGGATACTTGATTCGGAGCATCCTACCATATTTGTCCAAACAGCAGTGGTTTTCTACTTATGAGCAGATAGATGGTGGTCAAATCTATATGGCCAACAAAGAAGGTCTGTAAAGTTGTGGGAATTGGCTCGATGAAAGTTAAGGACAGAGGATGGTAAATTTTGTACATCTGAAGGATGTAAGACATGTTCCACAGATGACCAAGAATTTGGTATCTCTCGATCTCTTGGATGACAAGGGTTCAATTTCAAGGGTGAAGGTGGGACGGTGAATGTCTTCAAAGATTCGGGATTGTAGTCCTCAAAGGCATCAAGAGGAACCTTGTATATATTACAAGGATCTCTTGTATCAGCACCGCTTCTTTGTTGCATCCTCGGCTAGATTCACCGATCTCAGCAGACTCACTGGTGTGGCACATGAGACTAGTCACATGGGTGAAAGGGTATCTGATTCTTTCTTCATTGAGGTTTTCTTGGGGATATAAGGTCAAGAATCCGGACTTTTGTGAACATTGTGTGTTTGGGAAATTGCATAGAAGTAAGTTTCTCGGCAGGTTGCACAATACAAAGGCAACACTTGATTATATCCATTCAGATCTTTGAGGTCCATCAAGAGTTGAGTCATTGGGTGGTCACATATATTTTGTGTCATTCATAGATGACTATTCAAGGATGACTTGGGTGGTGATGATGAAGAACAAAAGTGATGCATTCGATAACTTCAAGCAAAGTGGAAGGCCCTAGTGGAGAATCGGTTAGGCAAGAAAATCAAGAAGCGTCGCATGAGATAATGGTCGGAATTACTGGACGGATTTTGATTCATTTGTGTGCGGTGAGGTATTGCCGGACATCATCTTGTAAGGAATACACCTCAGCAATGGGTGTGGTGAAAGGATGAATCAAACTCTCTCTGGAGAGGGCAAGATGTATGCTTTCAAGTTTGGTTTATCAAGGAGATTTTGGGCGAGAGGTCGTTAAGACGACTTGCTACTTAATCAACATGAGCCTCACACAGGATCAATCTCAAGACACCATTTGAGATGTGGTCGCAAGCCCTCCGACTACTCGATTCTAGGGTTTTGGGAGTACTGACTTACTATCATGTTAGTGAAGGAAGTTGGAGCCAAGAGCCAAGAAGGAGTGTTTGTGGGGTATGGTGATGGAGTGAAAGGATATAGGATTTGGTCATCGCAGAGTCCGAGTAATCCTCAGCAGGGGGCGTTGTGTTTGATGAAAATTCTATGTTAAACTCATCGGTGGGGAGGTCTCATCGAGTGCGAAACCGATCTTTGAACTGATAGTGTTGAGAAGCAGGTGGAGCTTTGGTGGAGTCTCGATATGCAACAATCGGTGGATCCAAATCAACACTATATCGATCTGGATAATGAACGAATCCGATCAAGCCGACTCGCTGAGACTCAAGCGAGGCGTCATACAAACATTGATCGCCAGAGTCTAGTGCGCCAAAGAGCCTAGAAGATCTAATGTTGGGATACCTCCAGGAGATATGGATATGATGATTTGGCTGGATATGCACTCCAAGTTCTTTGAAGAAGTAGAGGTTCTTTGAACCTACTACTTATAGGAAGAAGTGACATGTATGAAGCATCTCGGTGGCATGGAGCCATGGGAGATGAAATGGAGTCATTATTGAAGAATCGGACTTGGGAATTGGTCAAACAACCTACCGACAAGGAGTTGTGACTTGTAAATGGATTTTCAAGAAAAAAAAGGAAGGAATAACAAAAGCGAAGGAAGGGGGTATAAGGCACGTTTGGTTGCAAGAGGATTGATCAAAAAGAAGGGTTGACTTTGATGAAATATTTTCACGGTGGTCGACACACTTCAATCAGTGTTACTTGCAATGGTGGCACAAAGAGGATCTGGAACTTGAGCAATTAGATGTGAAAAGCGCTTTTCTACATGGTGAGGTGGATAAGGAGATATACATGACACATCCTGAGGGTTTTCAAGTTCCTGGCAAAGAAAACTATGTTTGCAAGTTGAAGAAATCATTGTATGGTTTGAAGCAAGCTCCAAGGCAAGTGGTATAAAAGGTTTGATGATTTCATGCTTCAATGAGGTTATAACAGAAGTCCATATGATTTGTTGTGTTTACTCTGATCTCTTTGAAAGTTTGGATCATATATCTATCTTGTCTGTATGTGGATGACATGCCGATAGCTGCGACAAGGAAGTCGATGTTCAAAATCGAAGAACCTTCTCAGTGCTGAATTTGAAATGAAGGATTTGGGTGCTGCCAAGAAAATCTTGGGGATGGAGATCTGGAGAGATAGAAGTCAGAAGAAGTTGTTCTTGTCTCAGCAGGGTTATGTGCAGAAGATATTGGCCAAGTTTGGGATGTCTCACGCCAAAACCAATAGATACTCCTATGCCATCAAATGTTCATTTGTCCATTTATGCTTCACGATCCACCAAGAGAAGGAGTTTATGTCAAAAGTTCCCTATGCTAGTGCGGTTGGTAGTCCGATGTATGCCATGGTGTGCACTAGGCCTGATTTGGCTCGAGCAATCGGTGTTGTCGGCAGGTTTATGGCTCAACTCGAAAGGAACACTGGAAAGTTTGTTAAAAGGATATTCAGTACACGAGAGGTACACGGTGATGTTGGTCTCATTTATGGAGGTGATATTGAGTGCAGTCACGAGTTCTTGTGATGCCGATTATGCAGTGATGTTGATGATGAAAATCAATGGCCTGGTTATGTGTTTACATTGGGAAATGCGTTGGTCGGTGGAAAGCTACTCTTCAGCTCTGATGAGCCTTATCAACTCTCAAGGCGAGAATATATGGCACTTATCAAGCACTAATGGGGAGGGTGTTTGGTTGAAGGGCTAGTCAATGATTTGGGGTTGCATCAGATCAGTGATATATATTGTGATGATCTTAGTGCAATATGTTTAGCCAAGGATCGAGTTCATCATGAGAGAACCAAGCATATTGATGTCGTATCATTTCTTGAGGAATGAGAAGAGGGTTGTGGTGAAGAAGATTGGCACAAAGGAGAATCCTGCCGATATGTTCACTAAAACCGATCAAAGAGAGTAAGTTCCGGCTTTGCCTGGACTTACCGAATATTCAAAGCTTATAATCTGCTTTCGGAAACTTTACCGAGGGTAGATCGGTGGAGTGGATCTTTGTGGAGGTAGTCCGGTACAAGTACATCGGCATTGACGAATGCATCCGGTACAAGTACATCCGGTTATGCAATCTGTTTGACTCTCAGTGAGAGTTGAAGTCAAGGTGGAGATTTGTCAAGAATGTGACTTAAACTCTACATCTGGTGGAACCAATCGAAGACTCAATTTGTGTGATGGACAAACCGGAGAAGTGTATTCAGTGCGTACATCAAGTAGGGTGGAGTCACCGAGCTTCGCAAAGAGGTAGCTTCAAGAGGCAACTATCGCAGGTGGTGATAGTGTTGAGTACTTGAATCTGATGGGTCCCACATCTCATTAATTACATTATGTGATGACTATACAAATGTCATTAAAAGGAGGACACGTGTAAGGGTATTTATGGCGAGATCAGGCAAAGATTCTGGCGGCTAGGGTTTAGGGATTTGTGCCTATAAATCTGATTGTTGTCTCATTGTCCGAGTGTGTTGAAATCAGTAAAATTCGAGTGCATAATAAAATATCTCTTTTCGCCCGTGGTTTTTACCTCTCCCAATTGAGAGGTTTTCCACGTTAAATCTGTGTTCTTCTTTTTACATTATCTCCTTTGATTGTCTATGTTTGATTGCTTCTGTTTCTGTTTCTTGCATCTGAAGTTATCTCCATCCGTTTTATAACAAAAGCAAACGTAGTTCTATAGTTTATTCTTTTAGTATTTTATAGTTTTTTATAAAACCGGATTGAAGTAAACGATTAAACCAGAACAACTTCAAAAATCGGTATTGTAAAGTAAGTTTGATTTTTATTTTTAACAACTAAACAAGCTTGATTACGAATAAAGAATTGAGTTTGAGATTAGAGAAATAGAAATGTAGAATTGAAAGGAGAGTAGATGTAAGTGAATTTGTGAAAATGAGGGGTATTTATAGGATGAATTTAAAATGGTTGGGAAAAGGAAAAAAAATAGCCGTTGTTGTTGTTGGAGCCAGTTCCGGCTGGTCCGGTTGAACCGCCGGTTGACGGTCCGGTTCACTGAAAAACCGAACCGCCCTATTACCGGTGAACCGCCAGTTACCCGAACCGCCGGTTAAGGTCCGGTCCGGTTCGCCGGTTCCTAGCCGGTTCAAAGTGGTCACCCCTATGTCCGGCTCAAAAATAGGTGTTCAAGTTCATAGAGTTAGGAACACATAAAATAGCATCTACTCCCTCCGTGAATATTTAAGTGTCGTAGTTGCCAAAAACACAATAGTTAGTGCTTTGACTTAACATCAAAATGATAATAACACGCATTGAATATAATTAATGCAATTTTGGTTTCAATGTCTCACCCCTTAATAAATAATGGAAGATGTAAAAAAATACAATAAATAATGCTTTGCAAATGTAACTACGACATATAAAAATGAAATTTTGTTTTTGACAACTGCGACAGTTAAATAAGAACGGATGGAGTAATAAAGTGTTTCTCTTCATCTAGACATCTCGATTAAATCAGGGAAGGTTTACGTATATCCATTCTCTATGATGCATGCACTGGCGGATCCAGGAATTTTTTCTAGTAAGACCGTAAAAATACTGTTTATATCTAAAAATTTGTTTCAGTGGGGCCACCGGAGTCTAAAACTAAATTTTTTAACAACAAAACTACATCGTTTTAATATTAAAAAAATTCCTGAATCTCGGTAGGGTCGCGTGACCCTCCCTAACCCTACGTACATCCGCCCCTGGATCGATGCATGTATGGTTATGTGTTCCGTATCCGATACGTATATGACATCGTTACGCATCAGACACTTATGATACACACGTAAGGATGAATTGTGATTTTTGAAAATTAAATACCGGATTTATATAAATACCCTAAAAAAAATACCGGATTTATATATGCATATTCATTACTCACGTATATGAAATGAAGAATCATGTCGCAAAATTGAGTATAATACCTTCATATAATTAATGAAAAAACGTCTAAAATGATGAAATACTCTCTCTCTCTCTCTCTCTCTCTATATATATATATATATATATATATGTAATCACTATTCACTCGACAATACTGTCCATTCCTGTCTCTATCTATTATGATAATACTGAGTTTAGTTGATTTGATTTCCGAAAAAACAAAATGATAAGAATAACATTATTTTTTGGGAAATTGCTAATAATCTTGAAAGGTTAAAAAATAAAAACTTAATAATAATTTAGGGATGCTTGAAAAGAATCCCTATCTCGGTTTATTTTTTCTTTTTATAAATAAAAAGAGAATGTCCTGACACGTCTTGTTGTAAAACATTGTTTAGTCATCTCTTCTTTAGACGAATCAGTTTCTTCTCTCATTTTCTATTTCAATTGTACTTTTGACATTAGTTGATAAAATCTTTAATTCTCAAATAATAATAACAATAATAATAATACGTACCTGCAGGACCACGGCTGGGCAGATTGTAATTCACTGCATGAATAAAGAGGACCCAATTAGTTCGCATATAATTTTTTATTTATATTTTATTTTTTTGGAAAAGAGAAAAAATCTGTTACGTCAAATCAGCAATTTTCGCTTGGATTATATTAGACGATGACAGTGACGGACCTACATACAGCTAAATGGGGTAACTGCCCTCTTCAATCCGATAAAAATCTACTAATATATAGAGTATGTACCTTGTTTGCCCCATAATTTAATTTTGTCTCTTTAAAAATTTTATTTTCCTTTTCCCGAGATCCTGCATCTGCCCCTATATGACGGCATTGAGACCCAATGTTTTAGACCCACTAAGTGTAGACCTTCTTTTTGTCAAGAAGTGAGCATGCATTTTGCCTCCTCTCTTGACAAAAGAGAGAAATTTCTAAAATCGGAAGGACTTTAAGACAGTACGTCTTCTAAAATGCAACCGAAAGGAGAAAAGTCCGCTACATTACTAGATAGCTTCTGATAAATATTAATTAAGAGAATCGTCTATGAATATCACATTGGAGAACCCCCAGATCGGTACATAGCTAGAGCTACACCAATCAAACATCACATTTACCCGAAAATTTCATGGAAAAGCTTCACAGGATGTTGCCATTTAAACTTGACAAGTGACAATTACTACAAACATATTTTCACACGACACACTGTTTAAACCGAATAACAAACGGGTTTTTAATGATTATTCCGATCCAATTTAAATAGGATGTTATGTGTTTCGAATATCCGTTATAGAGATCCAAATGTAAATTTGATTGGACAACAAAGTTGTTGTGGTTTCATTGTGTAAAAAGATATAAACTTACTAAAGCCCATATGCTCTTTATAAATATTAATTTGATTATTATAAAATATATGATAATTTGGAAGTGAAATTAGCTAACTTACATTTTGACATCATGATTTTGTTATGGCCATAATAACCCATATATGTTACTTGAATAAAAACATCATTTAAAAAAATCAAAATACTCCAAAAAGTTTTTGACTTTTAGGGAATCCAAAATTTTGTCTAAAAGAAAAATGTTAACTTGTGTAGCTTACCTTAGACCATCAACAATTATACATCTTTATAGAACCCTATAATCAATTTTTTTTTTGAATTCCAGTTACAATTTAGACCCACTAATAATAATAATAATAATAATAATAATAATAAATCGGATATCTACTGTACATATAACTTTACACTTTAATGATCATTAACTAGTACTACATTCATCCAAAATATACGTCATTCAAAGAATTTTTACATAAATTAAAAAAATGGTTGTATGTAATAATTTGAAAGTTAAATGTCCAATTTTTTTTTTTTTATTTTTTTTTTTTTTTGGAGGAACCAAAATAGTACTTCTTAACTAGTAGGGTGTGATATACTTTGGACCGGAGGTAATACAACTTAATAGTATATATTTTAAATGTTGAATGGTAAAAATACAAAATGAAACATAAAATAAAATGATTTTCAAATCATAGTATTTTTAAGTTTAGTTATGAAAGTCGTTTAAAAAAAAATTAGATAGAATAATTTCTACCCTATCAACCGATAGTGAAAAATTAAAATCGGGGGCACATAGCAATACTTAGGACAGGTAAAAAGAGAGAAATCGAAAGAAATAACTCTCGTGGTCCCGAATCAAAAAAATCAACATAAACTTTATTTTTTAATGTAACATACAAATTCTGTAAATTTTTCTTTACATCTACCGTATTTATTCAGATTCCGTGAAATTTTCTTTTATATCTACCTCATAGTATTGTATAAAGAGTAATGATATAGGCAACGGTTGTGCCACAACGAATGACACAACGAAGATCTGCACCGTTGATTAATATAATGAGTTTAAATTGATCATGATGTATATCTAAATGATTAACGGTACAAATTTTCGTTGTGTCAATTGTTGTACTCGTATCATTACTATTGTATAAAACAACATCTGATGCATTTCATTTTTCATACAAATTCTATAAATTAGAAATTAAAGAAAATATATTTAAAACTCTAAGTAGAAAATTCGTTTAGGTAACTGTCTCAAGCTAAAAATTTAATAAGAGGAAAGGAAGAACGGCCATACATCCGCAGTCGCTAATGGCGGGGTCTGAAACATGGCAAGCCGCAGGAAGACCGACGGCTCTGGTTATATTCAGAGTGAGGCCAAGTTGAGCAGTGTTTCTAAACCCCTCACACAAACAATCTGCGTCTTCTTTAAGCTCCAATTTCAGCCCAGAACAGCACGTACCTTCCGGTGTCTCTGCGGTGCTTCCGCTTGTCAAGAATGACTGGCAGTCCGCCATGTTCAATGACAACGTCGCGCAGTCCATATGGGGCGGCGGTGTTCCGCCTGACGACACCACAGCCGTTAATTCCGACATATTGATTAACACTGTCATCATTACCTCCAACATCAGAATCGTGAATATTGCCCTAAATGTCATTTCGATCGGTCTCCAAAAAACCTCTCCCAACGTTTGAGTACGTTGCGTGTTTGTTTTTTATTTTTTTTGACCCTGAAGACGTTTGAGTATATACAACGTTTGTATATACTCTTCAACAACGTATATACAGGGAATTGGAAGGTTGACTTGAGTCAACCAGAGGAAATGTTGTTTGTGGACAGAATAGCTTATAAGAGGCCTCAAATTTTATCCATAAAATAATATAAAATAATATACATCTCTATTTTACAACATCTCAATTCAAAAACCTACACAACAACATCATTATCCATACACATATTCTACCTCACAACCCTATTTACACATAGTAAATATTTATTATTTCACTCCAGCAGCATCCATATCCCTATAATTTTTAATAATTAAATATGTTTAGGGCGTCAATAGTGCATCGCCACAAGTAGGGATGCACTGTTCATATTCCTAAAAATAAATAAGGAAATGGACTCTGTTGTGGAAGCTATTTTGGGATAAACTCTATTTTTTATCTTCATTTTAGAGATAGGGCACCATATAGGGCTTCTGCTACGAATGCCCATACGGGATGCAAATGGAACGATATTTTGATAAATGAGTCGGACTGTGTCGTACTCCTACCCTCCCGAAATAACTGAGGTAGTTCTAAAAAAATTTGTTTCAAAATAATTACATTTTCAATGCAGCATTTATTGTGTTTGTACTACATCTACCTTTATTTATTAAGCAATGAGAGTATAAATACAACATTGTATTAATTATGAACTAAGGGTTATTTTTTAGACATTTTTGCATTCAAATTAAATCATTCACTCGATCAAATCCTTAATATGCGTATTTTTGCAACCGTATAAGTTATTTCGGAACTGAAGAGTAATTGATAACATAATTTTTACATAATTAATTTTGCTTTTGCAAGGAATGTATCTCCAGACTATTGCATTAGACTATCCCTTCGAGGTACTGTCGGACACCAAAGTGAGGACATTTCCCAACAAGGTTTGTTACATCCAAAAAAACTCGAACTCGAGATCGACCTCTTGCTTAATCGACCAGAGTCTATTCCACCCGACCAACCTCAATTGGTCAGAGTATAATTGATATAGGATTTATCAAAATATAAACATAATCGATATATTGTATGTTATTTTCTATCCTCCGGAGAAGATTTTCCTCCAATTCTATGATTTTCGCTTACGCTCACACCAGACTAATAGACTTGATGCCCTCTTCCTCTCAATTAATCAATTTTCCAAATGAGCAGAATGATCGTACGATCTTATGCAAATTTTTCTCGCCAAAAGAGGTGGTTATCAATGGGATAAAGCTTGCTCTTTCTAAATCATGGAGAAACAATGTGTTTTTGGTTGTAAAGGTTCGACGAAACTTGTTTAATTTCAATGAGTTTTTGACAGGAAGCTAGATCGGATTTTGTTTTGACTATAATGGACTTATGGATATTTAGTAGTTGTGGAAATGTGGGAGGAAGGATGGGCGAGAAACCCTAACTTCTTCGCCAATGAACGCTTTTGGATTCATGCCGAGGGCCTACATGTTCATCTCTATACGCAAGAGCTAGACTGACATCTTCTGGCTTGCTTTGATCAGTGCACGGAAGGACAAATTAAAAAAAGGAGGAATTCCGGACAGGTATACGCACTTTTAAGCTTCGGATCTCTATCCCCTATTGACCAGCCACTTAGTCGTTGTGTTGTTTGTTGGATGATAATGGACCAGTGGTTAAAAGGCTTAATCACGTATGAGTTGTTGCCGTTTGTGTGATTCAAGTACGGTCTCTTAGATCATACTGTTATAAAACGGATGAAGATAACTTCAGATGCAAGAAACAGAAACAGAAACAATCAAACATAAACAATCAAAGGAGAAAGCGTAAACAAAGAACATGATTTGACGTGGAAAACCTCTCGATTAGGAGAGGTAAAAACCACTGGCGAAAAGAGATATTTTATTATGACTCGAATTTTCTGATTTCAACACCACCGGATAATGAGACAACAATCAGTATTTATAGGCACAAATCCCTAAACCCTAGCCGCCAAAAGATAATCTTTATCTCGATGCACCATAAATACCCCTACACGTGTCCTCCTTTTAATGACACTTTGTATAATTTGTCACATAATGTAATTAGTAGATGTGGGACCCTGATGTATTCAAGTACTCAGCAGACTATCACCCTGCTGATAGTCACCCCTCGCCGCTGTAAGCTCGATGGAGACTCCACCTACTTGAAGCTACGTAATTGAATACACTTCTCACCCGGTGACCATCACTCGGTGAGTCTTGATTGAGTTCCACCAAAATGTAGAGTTTAAGTCACCCTTACCGACAAATCTCCACCTTGACTTCAACTCTCCCAGAGTCAAACAGTTGCACAACCAGGATGTACTTGTACCAGATGCATTCGTCAATGCCGGATGTACTTGTACCGGACTATCTCCACAAAGATCCACTCCACCGATCGCCTCGGTAGAGTTTCCGAAAGCAGATTATAAGCTTTGAATATTCGGTAAGTCCAGGCAAAGATGGAACTTACTCTCTTTGAATCTAGTTTAGTGAACATATCGCCAGGAGATTCTCTCCTTTGTGCCAATCTTTTTCACCACAACCTCTTCTCATTCCTCAAGAAATGATACGACATCAATATGCTTGGTTCTCTCATGATGAACCCGATCCTTGGCTAAACATATTGCACTTGGGGATCATCACAATAAATCTCACTGATCTCGATGCAACCCCAAATCACCGACTAGCCCTTCAACCGGATACCCTCCTTAATCGCATCGGTAAGAGCCATATATTACGATTCGATGAGTTGATAAGGCTATCAGAGCTCAAGAGTAGCTTTTCGGTGACCCCTTTGCATTTCCAATGTAAACACATAACCGGATCATTGATTTTCTATCATCAACATCACTGCGTGATAATCAAAGATCACAAGAACTGTGACTGCACCAAGATCACCTCCATAAATGAGACCAACATCAATTTGTACCTCTCGGTACTGAATATCCTTTAACGGCTTTCCGGTGTTCCTTTCCAGGTTGAGCCATAAACTGCGACAACACCGATCGCTCGAGCCAGATCAGCCTAGTGCATACCATGGCATACATCGGACTACCAATTCGCACTAGCATAGGAACTTTTGACATATACTCCTTCTCTTGGTGATCGTGAAGCATAAGCAGACAAATGAACATTTGATGCCATAGGAGTATCTATTGGTTTTGCAAACAGACATCCCAAACTTGGCCAATATCTTCGCAGACATAACCCTACCGAGACAAGAACAACTTCTTTCGACTTCTATCTCTCCGGATCTCCATCCCCAAGATTTTCTTGGCAAAGACCTAAATCCTTCATTTCAAATTCAAAGACTGAGAAGGTTCTTGATTTTGAACATCGACTTCCTTGCTGCAGCCTATCAAAGATGTCATCCACATCTGAGGACAAGATAGATATATGATCCATCTTTCAAATAGATCAGAAAGGAACACAACAATCATATGGACTGACTTCTGTTATAACCCTTTGAAGCATGAAAGCATCAAACCTTTTATACCATTGCCTTGGAGCTTGCTTCAAACCATACAATGATTTCTTCAACTTGCAAACATAGTTTTCTTTGCCAGGAACTTGAAAACCCTCAGCCGTGTCATGTATATATCCTTATCCACCTCACCATGTACAAAAGCGGTTTTCACATCTAATTGCTCAAGTTCAGATCTCTTTGTGCCACCATTGCTAGTAACACCACGATTGAAGTATGTCGACCTTTGGTGAAAATATTTCATCAAAGTCAACCCCTTTTTTTGATGAATCCTCTTGCAACCAAACGTGCCTTATACTTGACCCTTACGCCTTAGTTATTCCTTCCTTTTTCTTGAAAATCCATTTACAAGTCACAACTCCCTTGTCGGTGGGTCGTTTGACCAATTCCCAAGTCCGATCCTTCAATAATGACTCCATTTCATCTCCCATGGCTGCATGCCACCGAGATGCTTCAGACATGTCATTGCTTCCTCTGTAAGTAGTAGGTTCAAGAACCTCTACTTCTTCAAAGAACTTGGAGTGCAATCCACCCAAATCATCATATCCATATCTCCTGGAGGTATCCCAACATTAGATCTTCTAGGCTCTTTGGCGCCTAGACTCTGGCGATCAACGTTTGTATGACGCCTGCTTGAGGAGGTCAAAGGCGGTGGAAGCTGATCGGTCGGTTCATTATCCGGATCAAGATAGTGTTGATTTGGATCCACCGATTGTTGCATATCGGTGGAGACTCCACCTGAAGCTCCACCTGCTTTCAACACTATCAGATTCAAAGATCGGTTTTGGACTCAGTGACCTCCCCAACGATGAGTTTAACATAGAATTTTCATCAAACACAACGTCCCTGCTTGAGGATTACTTTGGACTCTGCGATGACCAAATCCTATATCCTTTCACTCCATCACCATACCCCACAAACACTCCCTTCTTGGCTCTTGGCTCCAACTTCCCTTCACTAACATGATAGTAAGTCAGACTTCCAAAACCCTTAGAATCGAGTAGTCAACAGGCTTGCTCGACCACATCTCAAATGGTGTCTTGAGATTGATTCTGTGTGAGGACTCCTGTTGATTAAGTAGCAAGTCGTCTTAACAAACTTTCCGCCCAAAATCTCCTTGATAAACCAAATTTTGAGAAAGCATACATCTTGCCCTCTCCAAAGAGAGTTTGATTCATCCTTTCGGCTACACCATTCTGTGAGGTGTATTCCTTACAAGATTATGATGTCTAGCAATACCCTCAATTTGCACAAAATGAATCAAAATCCGCCCAGCAGTAATTCCGGACCATTATCTCATCACGAAGCTTCTTGATTTTCTTGCCTAAGCGATTCTCCACTAGGGCCTTCCAACGCTTGAAGTTCTGAATGCATCACTTTTGTTCTTCATCATCACCACCCAAGTCATCCTTGAATAGTCATCTATGAATGACACAAAATATCTGTGACCACCCAATGACTCAACTTTTGATGGACCAGCTGAATCGAATGGATATAATCAAGTGTTGCCTTTGTATTGTGCAACCTGCTTTGAGAATTTACTTTATGCAACTTCCCAAACACACAATGTTCACAAAAGTCCAGATTCTTGACCTTATATCCCCAAGAAAACTCTTTGAAGAAAGAACTCAGATACCCCTTTTCACCCGTGTGACCAAGTCTCATGTGCACAAATTGAAGTCTGCTTGAGATCAGGTGAATCTGCCGAGGATGCAAGAGCAAAGAGTGTGATATCTGTAGATCCTTGTAATATATACAAGGTTCCCCTCTTGATGCCTTTGAGGACTACAACTGAATCTTTGAAGACATTCAATTTGTCCACCTTCACCCTTGAAATTGAACCCCTTGTCATCTCAAAGAGATCGAGAGATACCAAATTCTTGGTCATCTGTGGAACATGTCTTACATCCTTCAGTGTACAAAATTTACCATCCTCTGTCCTTAACTTTACTGAGCCAATTCCCACAACTTTGCAAACCTTGTTGTTGGCCATATAGATTTGACCACCATCTATCTGCTCATAAGTAGAAAACCACTCCCTGTTTGGATAAATATGGTAGGATGCTCCAGAATCAAGTATCCACACATCATTGTGGTGTGTAGAATCTCCTGCAACTAGAACCAGATCCTCATCGGGATTGCTCAAGAGCCAAAGTCGCTGGCCGAATTGCCTTCCTCTGCTTTTTCTTCTTCCTTGGACAATTGGACTTCCAATGTCCCCCGCTTCCTTCTGATAATTACGGACATCAGTAGACTTAGGACCTTTGGACCCGACTTCTTTTTCTTCTTCGTCCATATCCTTTTCCACTATTGTCGCTATTTACTAGCCCAAAGACTTTATTTGTCTCTGCATCAGCAGAAACCTTGTGTCTCACTCCCCTGGCATGTAAAGCGGACCTCACATCCTCTAAAAGCTCTGTATCCTTTCCAACTATGAAAGAGCGCACAAAGTTTTCATATGATGCCGTAATGACACCAACAGGATTAGGGGTGCATCTTCATCTTCAATTTTAACATCAATATTCCTTAAATCAAGTAATATTGTGTTCAATTGGTCAAGATGTTCCTCGGTGGACTCCTTCATGCATCTTCAAACCGAACAACCTCTGTTTCACCAACAACTTGTTGGTCGCTGACTTGGTCATATACAAGCTTTCAAGCTTTTTCCACAACTTGGCTGCGGTGTCTTCCTCAGCAACCTCAGTGATAACATCATCAGATAAGCACAACATGATGGTTGAATGTGCTTTCTCTTCCAGACTGGCATAATCTGCTGCACCTGTATTTGGTTTGTCAGATAAAGGATTCCACAAACCTCTTTGTTTCAACGAAAGGCACGATCTTGATTTGCCACGCAGACCAAAAGCTGCTCCTTCCTCGTGTAAATTTATCGATTTTTACGTTTACTGCTGACATCTTTTCTTGCTAAAGATCACAACTTTATCACAGATCCTAGCACCTTGCTGAAGGCCTTGGTGAAGATGAAGTTGATCGTACAGATTGTTTTCTCCAGAACCTTGCTCCGATACCACTTGTTATAAAACGGATGGAGATAACTTCAGATGCAAGAAACAGAAACAGAAGCAATCAAACATAAACAATCAAAGGAGAAAACAGAAACAAGAAGAACACAGATTTAACGTGGAAAACCTCTCAGTGGGAGAGGTAAAAAACCACGGGCAGAAAAGAGATATTTTATTATGCACTGAATTTTACAGATTTCAACACCACCGGATAATGAGACAACAACTGTATTTATAGGCACAATCCCTAAACCCTAGCCGCCAGGAATCTTTATCTGATGCACAATAAATACCCCTACACGTGTCCTCCTTTTAATGACTTTGTATAGTTTGTCACATAATGTAATTAGCGGATGTGGGACCTCTTTGTATTCAAGTACTCGCGCAGACTATCACCCCGCTAATAGTCACCCTTTGCCGCGTAAGCTCAGTGAGACTCCATCCCCTCAAGCACGTAATTGAATACACTTACCGGTGACCATCACTCAGCTGAGTCTTCAGATTGGTTCCACCAAAATATAGAGTTTAAGTCACCTTACTGACACATACAATTCGCTATTGTAAGAATGTTGATATATAAGGAGGTCACCCTTTCGCAACATAAGGGTTTGCAATACGGCCCCTGGTTGAACACTGGACCCAGTTGGTTTGTAGGTTTGGTGCGACAGATGATGTACAGTTATTTGCAACGGTGGCCCTTTTAGAGGCGGTGGCTTCGACAAGTGAAGTTGAGCAGGCAGGTCTGGATGTAAGCACGAACCTAGAGTTCTAATGGTTTTCGTTCATGATGACCTAGAAAAAGTGCTCGGCCTGAAACAAATGGATAATGAGACCTTGAAACATAATGGTATGGATTTAAGGCAGGTGGAAAAAAGAGGCTCGAGCTCTCGGATGTTGATGTTACGGGAAAATTGCAAAATTGGTCCCATAACTTAATTTGGGATGGTGTCAATTTTGGTCCCATACGATTTCTATTCATCGATTTTAGTCCCTTAACTTGAAAAAACACATCAATATTAGGACAATTAAATTTTCCGGCTGCTTTTTTATATTTTCCGACCAATTTGCCATGTGTCTGCTGACTGAACAATGCTGAGCTGGCAAATTTTGCCATGTGGGACAGAAGAAAGAAAAAAGAAGAAGAAAAAAAACTGCTGATGTAGCATATCTTCTTCCTTCTAAACCCTCGCCATTTTCCAATTTGCTATGAAACCCTTTTCCCCATACCTACTAAACCTAAAGCCCTTCGCCCCAAAATCATAGCAGATTTTTTCCCTTAATTCATATCACCAAAGCATTTGCCACACTCAAATTCAGTCCATCCATACATGCACGTAAATTTTTAATTTTTTATTTTTGAGAACTATGGGAGGTGAACTTTATCCACAAATAAATATCAACTATCATGCCATTAATTCATAAAAATCTAGCAAGTACCAATTGATTAAATCACATTTATAGTAAAAGTACACCAAAACGAACTAGTGCATGATTACATGCCGACTGAGTTTACCTTTGACACCACCACTACCGTTTCACATCGAAGACCGATGACAAAAAACAAAAAAGGTCAATGGCCAAAACATCCAAGATAATGACAACATAAATGTAGCCAAATACTAATAACAACCCATAAAACAAAAGGACAACAACCACACGATACTAGCATTGATGAACTTTTTTCTTCCCTATCTTCTCCTTCCCAACAATTTGGCTTTCTTGAGACAGTTTTAAGTATTTTTTTTCCCTCCTTCCACGATTATTGAATGTGAAGTGTTTGGTTGTTGTGTAAAGCTAGTATGGTCTGGTGTAGCCACCAGCCGTTAGGTGGAGGAGCCCTGAAATTGATTCTTGTTTGCAAACCTGGAAACATGGTAGTTGATGTGTTGGTTTGAGACATTTGGAGCTGCTGGAACATTGATGGACCAGCCCGTTGAGGCATAACATCCTGGAAAATATTGCTAGTTGTCTGACTTTCAATCGCTTCCGATTCAACCACTTCGATCATTTTCTGAAACAGTAGGCCTTGGTGGTAAAATTGATGGCCCATCCATTGTGACATTGCTTTCTTGTGCAGTGAGTGTAGGATTCCTAACCTGTATAATTACCATAACATGATACGTAATATAAGTATCAAATCTGTGGGAAAAAAACAAATCACTTACATTCAGTTTTTTTACTCACATGGGTTTCAGTTGCATTCTGTGGACATCTCGATTTTACATGTCACTGTTGTTTGTTGTCTTTTTAAGTCTATGGCTTCCTTGTGAACCTTATTTTTCTTCTTGGTTTTAATATTTGCCTCATCTGGCTCTCTTCTTCTTGCACCAGAAGGTCTTCCCACACCTCTACCAAAATTAAGTGGCAATGGTGGGATACACATTGTCTCTCCCTCTCCCCACAAGGTGATCTCCACTAATGGGCATGATTGCAGATGCATAAACTTTTCTATAAGTTTCTACTGTGTAGCAAGAATCCACAAAGTCCTCTACATCCCAGTTTTGATCGACAATGGATCTAATTGCATGATTACACGGTATGCCACTCAATCCCCATGCTCTATATGTGCAAATATGTTTGTGCAAGTCCACAGAAAACCGTGCTCCATCATAGCATGATATCTGATAGTGGGAATCATCTGCCTTTATTAATGGAATGCAGTCAGATATCTTCTCCGTATTCCTTTCAATTATTTTTTTAATCTTAGGACATAACCTTCCATTCCATTTTGTTGCTGCCCTATCCCTGTTTTCCTGCAACCTTCTCATTAAGTACTCTCTAATCCATTCCAACATTGTAAGTATTGGTTTCTCTCTTGCATCTAGAATGCGAGAGTTGAAGCTTTCACATACATTATTAAGCAACATATCACACTTTAGAACTTCAGAAAAATGAGATTTAGACCATTCTGATGGGGGTTTATAACTAAACCAGTCAAATGCAGTACTGTTCAGTGTTTTCATCTCCTTCATCCTAGCTTTAAATTCACCATTTGTCGTAGATTGTGCTGCTCTCCACAAAGCATTTTTGAAACTCAAACCTCTAAAACCTGCATTCTTGAAATTGTTATGCAAGTGTCTTACACAAAACCGATGGTTACAATTTGGAAACACTTCCTGAGATGCCTGTATTAAACCTTTTTGCTTATCAGACATTAAGGTCAAATTCTCATCTTGAACAATGCCTAAATCTAACTTCAACACATTCATAAACCATGACCATGTATCCGTACTTTTCTTACCAACAACAGCATAAGCTATAGGGTAGAGATTATTATTAGGATCAACACCCACTGCAATTAGCAAAACCCCTTCATGTGGACCCTTTAATTAGGTGACATCCATCAACACCTATGATTGGTCTTACATCCCCCAACAAAACCACGTTTCATGGCATCAAAGCAACAATAAAACTTACTAAACCTATTCTCACCATTTTCATCATCTACTCCCAAAATAATAGTGCTTCCAGGAATATTTGTTTTTCTCAACTCCTCTGCATAATCCCAAATTAAAGTTTTATAAATTGAACATCTGGATCTCCACCAATCATATCTATAGCTCTCCTTTTAGCTCTATAGGCTTGTTGTTTAGACACATTCACTTTAATTCCATGAATGACATCTTCTCTAAACCCTTAACACTTCTCTTGGGATCTGACTCAAATTTTTGTTTATATTTCTCACTCAGCCATTTGGTTTTCACATTTTTAACATGGAACACAGGTGGCGTGAATGTGATGATACAAACTCTCTAATTTGCCAAGACAATTCTCCTCGCTTCTTTAGCGCATTTATCTTCCAAACACAATTTTCCCACCACATCTCACATTAACTCTTCTTTCATCATTTTTGGTGAAATTCGGTGTTCTTTGTATTAATTGCATGGGATTGCACCGCTTTTTAAATTCTTCCTTTGTCCCAAATACCATACCTAATTCAAAAACCGGATCAAAGATCATATCACTGTGAAAAATTGGTTCTACTGGTTCATTTTCATCATCGGAAACCTTGCACTCATCAAAATCAACCACATTATCCAGTACATCTTCTTCACCACTACTGTCCTCAAAACCATGTCGAGAAAATTGCAAAATCGGTCCCATAACTTTGTGGTAGTATCAATTTTGGTTCCATACAATTTCTATTTATCGTTTATAGTCCCGTAACTTGAAAAAACACATCAATTTCAGGACAATTAAATTTTCCGATGGCTTTTTTATATTTTCCGACCAATTTGCCATGTGTCTACTGACTGGACAATGCTGAGTTGGCAAATTTTTCCATGTGGGATAGAAGAAAGAAAAATTAAAAAAGAAATTCAGCTGATGTCATATATCTTCATCCTCCTAAACCCTTTCGTTGCCAATTTGCCATGAAACCCTTTCCCGCCTGTACCTTCAAAACCTAATACGTACCCTTCTCCCAAAATCATAGCAGATATTTTCCCTTAATTCATATCATCAAAGCATTTCCACACACACAAAAAATACAGCGATTTTTTTTCCTGTTAGCGACAAGGACGGGAAATCAACTAGGATGGTGATTCAAACGCACAAGGATTCTTTGGATCATCAAGTGTCATTCACTGGTGAGTGATTTTTTTTCCTAATAGCTCTTTTTCATTAATGTGAAACTTATGAAGATACTGGTAGTGTTTATATATCTTTTTAAGGTACTAATAGAACCCAAAGTTTGATTCTATCCTGAAATTTGTGATTATGCGATGAAGAAGACAATTTTATAATCTATTGTTCCTCTTCTCTGAGTCATGTATTGATACCGATAGATTCTTTGTGATTGAGATTGTTGTTTAACTTGGTTGTTTTGCTGTTGAAGTAGTTTTAGTAGAATCCGCCCTTGTAAGAAATCTTGCTTTCATGATCCACATTGGTCGAAGTTGATTGCATCTGTTTGTATCATTGTCTGCGACGTGGTTTGATTGTTGACTTCTGGAAGCATAGGAAAACTACGATTCTTGGATTTGTTCTATTCCAAGTGATGCGTTTTTTTTAATTCCTTTTTGATGCAGTGCGTTTGTTTGAGTGGGTTGATTTTATATGGTGTTTTTTCTTTGCAAAATAGATGCTTTGCTCTTTAACTAAAATAAAAGGTAAAAAAGCAGGTGCTTTTCTTGGTGTATGCATACTCCTGTTTTTTTTTTAATTGAATAATATTCTATTTTGATTTTCATATATTCAAGAGCAAAACAACACAGATCGAGAGTCTCCGTCATTCTGTAGACATTGTCGAGACGATAATGTTGTTGATTTAGACTCATTGGAAGACGATGACTATAATATTAGCATTGAGAGCACTGAAGATGATGAACTATGGGAACAAAATGTAAATGAGGACAGTAGTGGTGAAGAAGATGTACTGGATGATGTGGTTGATTTTGATGAGTGCAAGGTTTCCGATGATGAAAATGAACCAGTAGAACCAATTTTCACAGTGATATGATCTTTGATCCGGTTTTTGAATTAGGTATGGTATTTGGGACAAAGGAAGAATTTAAAAAGGCGGTGCAGTCCCATGCAATTAATACAAAAAGAACACTGAATTTCACCAAAAATGATGAAATAAGAGTTAATGTGAGATGTGGTGGGGAAAATTGTGTTTGGAAGATAAATGCGCTAAAGAAGCAGGGAGAATTGTCTTGGCAAATTAGAGAGTTTGTATCATCACATTCCTGCCCACCTGTGTTCCATGTTAAAAATGTGAAAACCAAATGGCTGAGTGAGAAATATAAACAAAAATTTGAGTCAGATCCCAAGAGAAGTGTTAAGGGTTTAGAGAAGATGTCATTCATGGAATTAAAGTGAATGTGTCTAAACAACAAGCCTATAGAGCTAAAAGGAGAGCTATAGATATGATTGGTGGAGATCCAGATGTTCAATTTATAAAACTTTAATTTGGGATTATGCAGAGGAGTTGAGAAAAACAAATATTACTGGAAGCACTATTATTTTGGGAGTAGATGATGAAAATGGTGAGAATAGGTTTAGTAAGTTTTATTGTTGCTTTGATGCCATGAAACGTGGTTTTGTTGGGGGATGTAGACCAATCATAGGTGTTGATGGATGTCACCTAATTAAAGGGTCCACATGAAGGGGTTTTGCTAATTGCAGTGGGTGTTGATCCTAATAATAATCTCTACCCTATAGCTTATGCTGTTGTTGGTAAGAAAAATACGGATACATGGTCATGGTTTATGAATGTGTTGAAGTTAGATTTAGGCATTGTTCAAGATGAGAATTTGACCTTAATGTCTGATAAGCAAAAAGTTTAATACATGCATCTCAGGAAGTGTTTCCAAATTGTAACCATCGGTTTTGTGTAAGACACTTGCATAACAATTTCAAGAATGCAGGTTTTAGAGGTTTGAGTTTCAAAAATGCTTTGTGGAGAGCAGCACAAGCTACGACAAATGGTGAATTTAAAGCTGGGATGAAGGAGATGAAAACATTGAACAGTAATGCATTTGACTGGTTTAGTAATAAACCCCCATCAGAATGGTCTAAATCTCATTTTTCTGAAGTTCCAAAGTGTGATATGTTGCTTAATAATGTATGTGAAAGCTTCAACTCTCGCATCTAGATGCAAGAGAGAAACCAATACTTACAATGTTGGAATGGATTAGAGAGTACTTAATGAGAAGGTTGCAGGAAAACAGGGATAGGGCAGCAACAAAATGGAATGGAAGGTTATGTCCTAAGATTAAAAAAATAATTGAAAGGAATACGGAGAAGATATCTGACTGCATTCCATTAATAAAGGCAGATGATTCCCACTATCAGATATCATGCTATGATGGAGCACGGTTTTCTGTGGACTTGCACAAACATATTTGCACATATAGAGCATGGGGATTGATCAGTGGCATACCTTGTAATCATGCAATTAGAGCCATTGTCGATCAAAGCGGGATGTAGAGGACTTTGTGGATTCTGCTACACAAGAGAAACTTATAGAAAAGTTTATGCATCTGCAATCATGCCCATTAGTGGAGATCACCTTGTGGGGAGAGGGAGAGACAATGTGTATCCCACCATTGCCACTTAATTTTGGTAGAGGTGTGGGAAGACCTTCTGGTGCAAGAAGAAGAGAGCCAGATGAGGCAAATATTAAAACCAAGAAGAAAAATAAGGTTCACAAGGAAGCCATAGACTTAAAAAGACAACAAACAACAGTGACATGTAAAATCGAGATGTCCACAGAATACAACTGAAACCCATGTGAGTAAAAAACTGAATGTAAGTGATTTGTTATTTTTTTTCCCACAGATTTGATACTTATATTACGTATCATGTTTTGGTAATTATACAGGTTAGGAATCCTACACTCACTGCACAAGAAAGCAATGTCACAATGGATGGGCCATCAATTTTACCACCAAGGCCTACTGTTTCAGAAAATGATCGAAGTGGTTGAATCGGAAGTGATTGAAAGTCAGACAACTAGCAATATTTTCCAGGATGTTATGCCTCAACGGGCTGGTCCATCAATGTTCCAGCAGCTCCAAATGTCTCAAACCAACACATCAACTACCATGTTTCCAGGTTTGCAAACAAGAATCAATTTCAGGGCTCCTCCACCTAACGGCTGGTGGCTACACCAGACCATACTAGCTTTACACAACAACCAAACACTTCACATTCAATAATCGTGGAAGGAGGGAAAAAAAATACTTAAAACTGTCTCAAGAAAGCCAAATTGTTGGGAAGGAGAAGATAGGGAAGAAAAAAGTTCATCAATGCTAGTATCGTGTGGTTGTTGTCCTTTTGTTTTTTGGGTTGTTATTAGTATTTGGCTACATTTATGTTGTCATTATCTTGGATGTTTTGGCCATTGACCTTTTTTGTTTTTTGTCATCGGTCTTCGATGTGAAACGGTAGTGGTGGTGTCAAAGGTAAACTCAGTCAGCATGTAATCATGCACTAGTTCGTTTTGGTGTACTTTTACTATAAATGTGATTTAATCAATTGGTACTTGCTAGATTTTTATGAATTAATGGGATGATAGTTGATATTTATTTGTGGATAAAATTCACCTCCCATAGTTCTCAAAAATAAAAAAATAAAAAATTTACGTACGTGCATGTATGGATGGACTGAATTTGAGTGTGGAAAATGCTTTGGTGATATGAATTAAGGGAAAAAATCTGCTATGATTTTGGGGAGAAGGGCTTTAGGTTTAGTAGGTATGGGGGAAAAGGGTTTCATAGCAAATTGGAAAATGGCGAGGGTTTAGGAGGAAGAAGATATGCGACATAAGCATTTTTTTTTTTCCTTCTTTTTTCTTTCTTTTGTCCCACATGGCAAAATTTGCCAGCTCAGCATTGTCCAGCCAGCAGACACAGCAAATTGGTCGGAAAATATAAAAAAGCAGCCGGAAAATTTAATTGTCCTAATATTGATGTGTTTTTTCAAGTTAAGGGACTAAAATCGATGAATAGAAATCGTATGGGACCAAAATTGACACCATCCCAAAGTTATGAGACCAATTTTGCAATTTTCCCTAACTTCATTGCCTTTATTATAAATTATTGCCTTTATTATAAATTATTTTTTTATTTTTACTTCTTTAAGCTATCTGCTTGAAACGTATATGCACATAAATTGCACATCGTTGCCATCTAATTTATTATTCAAACGTTAACTTTGTCTTGGGCTTAATAGTAGCATTATTAAAACATAATGACAGCCTTAATTGGGATATCACCCGTAAGTAACGTGTGTGTATATAATTCAAACTTAAACACATTAAAGAATAAACACAATAAACATAATGTTTATTGTGTTTATTCTTTAATGTGTTTAAGTTTGAATTAATGGTTAGTCCGTTATTTTTCTCACGTTGTAAGCGTATGTTTTTTTATTTTTTATTTTTTTTACGCACACTATCCTCATCGGGAATTGAACCCAGAACTTCCGGAATAACAACCACAGCATATACCGTTGGGTCAATGCCTTATTGGCTCACGTTGTAAGCGTTTCGCAAATGGAAATGGTTGATTAATAAATTCCACATTTAAGCTTCCTACGTTTGTATATTATATACTAGTGGGATTTTCCGTGCAAGGTACGGCAAAGAACGACCCTGGGAAGAGTTTGATTTTCTTGATGTTGGGGTGATGAAATACATTATGACAAAGAAACTAAATACACAATGGTAGTATCTAATAGAAAAATGGCATAGCTACTTGAAAGGGCAACAACCGTAAAGCATGCTGGAATTTTTTTCTTTCTTTAAAAGCTGCATCGAACTTATAATGCACGAATACAGACAACAACAATAGAACCTTTAATGCCTTATAAACTACAGCTGAAAGGCATAATTTTCATTAGACATCGAAAATGCTTAGTCATGTAGAAGACAGCCGTAGTAAAGTACAGAAAAATGTAAAATTATGGGGATACATTGTGTTGATAATGTATTGCATACCCCACCCAAAAGAAATGATAGAAGCAAAATGTATAATTTGAGACCTATGAAATTCTACCACCTGGACTGCAACAGTCCATCCAGTGATTTCGTAAACATAAGAGAGTTGTCTATTAGGCATCATAGCCATTGCTGATTTTAACATCAGGAAAGAATGTTTTGTATCTTTAATCAATAAATTGGAGAATATGGCAGAAAGCAATGATAACCAAACATCGCACACATATGTATAACATGAGTGAAGCAGCAAAAACAGTGGAAGGTGAATTATACCTTGCACTACAAAATGATGAAACACCAGTATAGCTTATTTCCACACAAACTAAGGTTTGTAATAAGAGAAAAGAACACACATGAATTAAAAGTAACAGCAGCATGCCTTACATTTATTAGTTGTTCAAAACATCCTTGTATACAATACTTTTAGTCATGTATGCATGATCATCATCACCTGAGGCTTTTCTTATAAGCACCTTAACAAACGATGATGATCTTGCACGTGATTAAGCGACACAGAGTTGGCCTTGTGACAAATTTCATGCCACCCACAAAAATAACAAATGGTTTGACCTAAATGCCCAAAGCCAAAATCTAACCAAGCAGAATAAGTAAAATTAATCCCAAAGGCAAGGCAGCTAAACTACAGATACATTACAACAGCATCAGACTACCACCATGTATAGAGAAGAAAAATACCATGATAACAAGCCAGGCCGAAAAATACATACCTCGTATAGAGAGGATGTGAAGTAGCAGCCCAAACAAACTGCAAAAAATACACAGAATAAGTACATAGCTGAAAATCAATCAAAATAGAAACAGGAAAACAATAACACCAACAAGAGAACGACAGCACGAAGTACACTGAAAAAAAAAAGCAAACAACATGATAATTAAGACAAGATAGAGTCATGAATCACTACCTAATAAAACAACAAAACAAATACGAAGCTCATCCTCATACTACCAACGCAAATAATAAATGGTAAGAGCTAAAAGGACAAAAACACAAGTTAACGAAGCAGAATGAATAAAATGAATGACAGGTGAAGGCATATAAACAACAGAGCCATTACATCAACGTAAGACCACAAACAACATTTATAGTGAAGAAAGCATGCCATGATAACAAGTGAGAGAGTAAAGTACATACCTCGTATAGAAAGGATTTGGAGAAGCAGCCAAGGAAGCTGCAAGAGAATAAGTACATGGCTGGAAATGAAACACAAACCAAAAAGAACACGAGAGCTGTAGAACACAACACACATTCTGAAACATATGGCTCCAAGTACTGCAACTATATATCCTTATTGTGTGTTAAATGGCAGAATGGAAAATATTTTTAGTGTCATTGCAATAGTATTAATGAACAACCATATTGAAAGAAGCTCACCCAACTGATAGCAGAGAACAAACCCGAACAACTTTTAATATGCAATAATAACTCAGTGAACCCAAGATTGAATATATGTATCAGTAAATAAAAGAAAGTAATTTTCACCCAATAGAGAAGTATAAACCTCTTGTGGAAAGGATTTGAAGCAGCAGCCCAAGAATCTGCAAAAACTACATAGAATAAGCACATGGCTGAAAATGGAACACAATACAAAGAGGAAAACAAAAACAACAAGAAGAGAATGAAAGCACCAAAGTGATATGACCGAAAGAACACGACGCGTTATCTCTTCTCAATCGCCCGGCTGACGACAACGACTTTTGGATGCAAGATTTCCATTTAGCAACCTGCGAAAATTCAGCAGAGCAAACGATTAGTTGAAGTTTTCACTAAAATTTTGATGCTTTCCTCATCCTTACAATACAAGTCTTTAGCATTTTCTGTTCTCAGAAAATTTCTTTCCCTTCTTCATCAGTGGAATCTGAACAATTTGTCCGCATACCAAGCTGCTAAATTGTTCCACTGAAGAAGAAACAAATCGATATCTGGAAAGCCAAGATAGAATTTCTAAAAGAATCCTTGATTTTATGAAGGCGTGGGAGAGAGCGATGAAGAAACTGCAGCCGCTATTTCATCTGCAATTGAAAACCCTAACAACGATTATCCAACATATATATACTACTTACCGAAACTAAATGGAAGTGCAAGTAACGGATCTTATTTGCTGGATTTTTTTGCTTACTGGGCTAAGTAATTAAAAAAACCAAATGGATTTATTCACAAAACCATCGACGTGTACAGGTTGAAGGGAAAATGCACAGCTTCTATATAAATAAGGAAATAAGGATATAGTCAAAGCTAGCTTGGCTTATCACTCCAAATTCCCCCCGTTGTCCTCAGCCAGCACCATTACATACTCAACTCTCTTGTTGTCTTCAAGTCATCATTGCCACCATAACCCACTCTTAAACCATCCGGGCTAGCCATACCCGCCACCAATAAACGCCTTATAATCTTTTCATAAGCTTTTCTTGTTGGTCAATCTCTCTTATCATCGACAAATTCCACCACGCGCGGTACCGCTAAATTAAAGAGGCCTACAGCTTCACGGCGTAACCAACATTCATTCACCATAGCAAAGTCGCCAAGAAAAGCCCTCATATATCTATCAATCATCGAAACACCTTGTGTACAATTGCCAACAGCTACCGTCAATTTCATCACTACCACTCATGGCTTAAACTCCATAAATAACCATCTAACAACCATCATCAGCATTCATCACCATTCTAAGTTTGTGATAAATGTGGAGAGGGCATAATAAAAATAAAAATAAAAAAATTAGTTTGGACGGAATGCTTTTCAACAGAAAGTTATGTTGAAGCTATGCGTGATGGGTGGATCATGTTAGAATATGTAAGTTGTAATGGATTAAAGTACAGATGAAGAAAATTTATTCATACTATATACTGGAGCATGAAATGAGCATCTAGTCAAGGTATATGATTGACATTTAATAGCTGGACCAAAAGTGAGTTTAAATTTATTTTCTATAAAAGTCAAAGTGTACTTTTATTAAACTATTTTAATTGATTATATTAATGATATAGATATATACTATGTATCTTGTTAAAATGATTTATCAATTCTCTTGCTTTATCGATAATAACTCATTAAACAAATTCAGATATATGATATCAGATGTCATATCTTAGTGGCGTTAGTGCGTGCATCTTCACCATTCACGCTAGCGATGACAGTATATCGAACTTATCAGACATTTCTCGCTTGGCGGCATGACTAGTTCCTACTTTGGCGGCATGGTTCTCGCTCTCGTTCGATGGGCTCGCCAAGGGTTTCGCAGTCGGGTTAGCCGTGCATCGGGCCTGTGACCGCGGTTGTGGGATCCGAGGCAAGTGGACTCTCCGGTTTCTGGAGAGATCGTGTGTCGGAAGGCGACGGACTTCACTATAAAATTACTTGATGTGGATATAAGGTGTGAAATGGGAGTCATAAGGTAGAGACAATCGATCACCAGATCGATATCTTCAAGAAGAGAACTAGATGAATTGACGGATCTCGAATGAGCATGCTTGACTCGAACTTGATGCATAATGTTAAACAAGTATATTATTGCATAAATACTCGAACAAGTTTCTAGAAAATGTATATATTATTACAACAATTATTTTTTTGGTAAATATATAACACTCTCACACACGGCTCATACCAGCGTTTTTGCTGACGACTCGTTTTTCTTTGTTTTTTTGTGTTTTAGTTTTGTTTTGTTTTCTTCTATAAATAAAATGTAATGGATCGAGGGAGATGTAATGAGGATGAAAGCGATGACATGGATCTGGATTTAGACTATGATATGCAAATTATGTTAATTACAATATATTGTAGTATTTCATCTGTTGTAATTTTATAATTGAAGCACTTAGTGAATATTTGTAAATTTAATTATAGATTTATTGGATTATTTTGGAAAAAGATAGTCTAGTTATGAAGTCATGTGAGAAATTTTCGCAGCCTTTCTTCCTAAAACGACTCGCAGTGAGAGCGCAGGGGTCGGAGTAAGTGATTCCAAATTACCCATGATGTAATTGATGAAGCGAGACACTAAATTCGTTGATGAAGACCAAGGATTCAGACGACAAATTAGTAAAAGAACGCGCATTAAACCCAACGATCTTGCACCAGTTGAAGGTATGATTCCAAATCAACATATCCACATCACAAGCAAATAAAAGATGATTAATTGTTTCTTCAAAATTGTAAAAAAGCAAACATAATGAATCTTGGATAGCAACGCCGCAAAGAAGAAGATTCGGTTTTTACAGGAATCCTCTTGAATCATGCTTTCCATATGAAGAAATTCACTTTATATGATAGCAATTTATTCCACTCGATGACATACTCATCACCCAAAAAGATATCTTTAAAATAATCCAATTCAAGCATTTTCCGCAAAAAAAAAACACCGAGAAGACACCATTCAAACATAGATTTCATTTCAAGTTATCATTTATGCCCGCATTACCACAAATAGAATTAATTAAAGCCTCCATCTTACCTAACTCCTTTTCAAAAGCCCTCAACCTCCTCCTCCTCGTAGACCAAAGATAATCCCTGCTAGGACCCTCCCACCTCACCACCTTGAGACAAACTCCTCTTTAAACAAGGAGATCCTAAAGAGCCTAGGAAAAGCGATTTGCAAAGGTTCATTACCCACCCACTTTTCATAACAAAACCTCACCCTATTACCATCCCCCACCACCCATCCTTCCGACCCCAACAAGTTCACTCCAACACTTCTAACATTGGTAACAACACCAAAAATACTTTTCCATACCTCCTCCCTCCAACCAGTTGCACTCAAATCCCAAGCACCATCTGAACCATGAATCGACACAATCACCTTTATCCATATAGCGTTTGTTTTGGAATGAAGCCGCCACCACCATTTACCAAGATTATATCAACTTTCTTATCAATAAACGTGTTAATTTGGCAACTGTCTTAGTTAATTAGGAATGGATGGAATACTTTATTTACAATAAAAAAGTGTAAAAATTAAATATTCTAACAACTATTTAAAAAATGTAACATGTAGTAAAACCAATTACTAAAAGATTCAAAACATTAACCATACATTTTTCCAAACCCGTACATGTCCGTCTATGTGCATAGGCCAACAAGGCCAATGACAGATCCAGAAACATGTTTCAGTGTGGTCACCATAGGTTTTGGTTCCGGATCTCAGTGGGGTCACATGACCCCACGTTGATATACATACCTTCACCCCTAAACAAGGCCAAAGGTTTAGGGCCCTCTGATTTTGATCAAAATATAGGGTTGTGGTTTTCCTTTTGGTCCAATAAGTTTATTAGTCTATACATATGACAAAAATTGTTCGTTTATTTCGAGAGGACTCGTTTTGATTATTTAGTCTAGGGCCTACAAAAATACAGGGACGACCCTGATCCCGTATAAAGTTAAAATTGACACATCAAATAGGAGGGAACCAATAATGAAGTTAGTGAAAGGCTACGAACACACGAGTCACACACCATACATTTTTATCGTTGATTATAATGTACTCCCTCTGTTTTTTTTAACTGTCATATTTGATATCATTTTTTGGATGAACTTGGTCAATTTTTAGCTTAAAGTTAGTCACTTTTTGGATGAACCTGGTCTCCACATGTGACAGATAAAAAAGCGAAGGGAGTAGTAAGTATGATTGTAATATTATAATTAACAAAGGTGCAAAAGTTTGTTGTATCATTCGTTGTGAGACAACTGTTGTAGCTCTGCCTTGGATCGGAGTAAACAACCCACGTGGAATAAATCAATAAGGTAAAGGCAGATGTAGTTAATGATCTGATTGGTTAGGAATCTATCCATTGAATTCCCATGTCACATTACCAGATTTCAATTGTCCTACAAGGCAAAATTTGAGGCTGAGGTTTCCCATGCAACCTCCCCTATGCGATTCCATCACTTACAAATCCATTTTCTTTAGTAGTAACAGATTAAAATCCGACACACACATATAGCTAGCTGCAGAAATTAAGTAAGAGGAATTAATTAACATGGCTGCCACATCTGCTGCTGCAGTGTTGAATGGGTTAGGTTCTTCTTCACCATTCTTGACCGGTGGTTGCAGAAAAAGCCAGGCCCTTTTAATTTCACCTGTTGCAGCAGCTAGAACCGGAAATAATGCTGCTGCTGTGTCTTCAAAGAGGTTCGTTGTGGCTGCGGCGGCGGCTGCTCCGAAGAAATCTTGGATCCCTGGTGTTAAAAGTGGCGGCAACCTCGTCGACCCCGAATGGCTTGATGGCTCGTAAGAAACTCAGACTTATATACATATTGTTTTCCTGCACTTTTTGTATCAAATGATAGAAAACGAGAATCAGGGGACATTGATCCTCCAATGCACTTGATAGTCAAGTGCATTGAAACATACCAAACACGTCGTTATGTGTTTTTTTTTTTTTTTTTTTTTTTTCAGAAGTATCGTTATGTGTTTTTTAATGCACTAGGGGCAGATCTGTGAAGCTTAGGAGAGGCTGACTCCACCGTGATTCAGAGATTTTTTTTTAGTATTAAAACGATAAGTTAAATTGTTTAAAAATGTTATTTTATTGTTAAAAAATAAAGTTTAAGACCCTAGTGAACCCATTGAAATAACTTTTTAAATAAAAAATTTAGTTTTATGATCCGATTATCCTACCGGAAGATCCGCCAGTGCAATGCACTTCAAGTGTATTGGAGTGATATTTTTCCAATCAGGGTACCTAATTAATAAACGGTATGAAAATCAGTTTTGTTTTTTAAAGATGATATGATATTCATGTGTTTGACATAGGATTTACACTATCTATCCCATTTTGTATATTACAGCCTCCCAGGAGATTACGGGTTCGACCCGCTCGGCCTAGGAAAGGATCCAGCATTCTTGAAATGGTACAGAGAAGCAGAGCTTATCCATGGCAGATGGGCAATGGCAGCCGTCGTCGGCATCTTCATCGGTCAAGCCTATAGCGGCATCCCATGGTTTGAAGCCGGTGCCGACCCAGGTGCCATTGCCCCGTTTTCATTCGGGTCACTATTAGGCACACAACTCCTATTGATGGGTTGGGTTGAGAGCAAAAGATGGGTTGACTTTTTCAACCCGGAATCACAATCTGTAGAATGGGCGACTCCATGGTCAAGAACTTCTGAAAACTTCGCGAATGCAACAGGTGAGCAAGGGTACCCGGGTGGGAAATTTTTCGACCCGTTAGGTGTTGCGGGTACATTGAATAATGGAGTTTATGTTCCGGATAGTGAAAAGCTTGAGAGATTGAAGTTGGCTGAGATTAAGCATGCTAGACTTGCTATGGTGGCTATGTTGATCTTTTATTTTGAGGCTGGGCAAGGAAAGACACCATTAGGTGCTCTTGGTTTGTAGTAATTAGTAGTGTGTTTAATGTAAAGTATAATTGAACATAGAGAAGTGATCATCATGATTTCTCCCATTTTAATTCAAATTATTTTCCGTAACGATATCAATTTCGATTCAACCCGGTTAATATACATTCAATCCTTAGGGAGGGTCGGATGTGAATTTGATTTTTCAAAACTCATCTTGGATATGATATGTATATATGTTTCTACCCAACCCACTAAATAATAAATTATTGTAATACATACCTACCTACCAACATATACACACATCATTTCGTCTCAAAGTCATAGGAAGATGTTTTATATAAAAGAAGATGTTTTCGATATTAGACGAAGAAATTAAATATTTGGCCTAACTCATATGAACACACACTAAAATAGTTATTTATCACATAAAGATAACGATGTTGATAGTTGGAGAAATTTATCATGTTTGTTAGGAGAATAAAGATAAAGATGAAGTGAACGTCATTTTAGTCAATTTTTGACCACTTTTCAAATTGTGAAGTTTTTCCAAAATATGTTAACTTTGGTTTTCTTGAATAAATTTTTTTTTTTTTTGGCTTAAAGTCTCCGGTATCCGGAACCCAGTGGTCCGACTAAGAGTTAGCTCACTGCTTGCCTCTCACATCAGCTCGACTCTTACTCGCAGAAGGCCGACCAAGAGTTCTTTCAACACGACGCCGGAGGAGAATCGAACCAGGTGACCTCCTAGACATTCTCAAGCTCACTTACCACTGAAATGCAAGTTTACTTTAGTTAAGTTTTCTTGAATAATTGAAGATGAATCAGATCAAATACTCGTCAATGTAATTAATTGCTAGAGATATATTTATAATAGGTTTTTGTCCCAAAGGACAAACTAATACATTTATTAGGCTACAAGTACATGAATGATTAGAAATGACAAAACTTAATTAACATTACCAAAATACCCTTTGGTTAATTAAACCTAATTACCCAATTAATTCTTTCCCTCATCCATCATCGTTCAAAAATGCATCCATCGGCATCAGCATTCTAGCAGCAGCAGCGTTCAAAACTCCTTCTTCTTCTTCCAATCACAGCAGCAGCGTATGGTGATGATTCATGGTGGCCGGAATCGTCCATGGTGGTGATTGGATTACTACGGACTGGAAATTTCTCTGATTGAGAAAATAGTAACAGGCGCCGATTTGATCCGTCCTTCTCGTCGATTAATCCGTCCTTCTCTATTAATCCGTCCTTCTCGTCGATTGAGCAGACGCCGGACGGGCATAGTGGATGCTTCACTGCTCCGGCTGCTGCTTCACTGCTCCGGCTGCTGCCTCACTGCTACGAGGATGAAACGGGGATTCGATTTAGGAAAGAATCAGAGAAGGAAGACGAAAATCAAAACAAGGATTTGATTGAGGATGGAAATAGAAGGGATTTTCGGCTGCAACCACTGCTCTGCCCACTGCTCCGCCCAAGTCCAATTTCCGGCCAAGAAGGCAGGCTGTTTTTTTTTTTTTTTTTTTTTTTTTGGGTTTAGGGTTGTTACTATTAATTTTGTAACGTTACTACATTTTTTTGATGTTTTTATCTATTTTACAACACATTACTTGTTTATTGCTTTATACTATATTTTACGCTGGTGTTATTATTTGTTTTTATTACATTACTTGTTTTTAGGATGTTACGACATTTTACGGGATCATTATTTACTTGTTTATTGGCCGTTACTATATTTTACTGGTCGTTATTACTTGTTTTAAGATCACATTACTTGTTTTTGCATTCTTACTTTTTTTCATTTGGTGTTACGATTTTTTTTTTGATGTCACATTACTTGTTTTTAAAGTTCATTATTATTTTTCATTGGATGTTCTGACATTTTATGGGTTATTACTACTTCTTCCTTGGTTGTTACTATTAAAATTATAAAGGGGTATTTTTGTCAATATATTAGCAATTTGTCCTTACTAATCTCTGATTTTGAAATTTGTCCTTCTGGACCCATTTATCATTTTTTTTTTGTCCTTCTAGCCCCTTCCCCCTATTTATAATATCCATGACTAATATGGCTTCTAAATCAACTTTTATAGTTAAAAATAGACAATGAAGAAAATTTACGGTACAAGTGTTGGCTTGTACAAACCTGATGTATTGACTTAAACGTTATATGAATGTCTTTTTAGAATGAATTTTGTGATATCCTATATTGGAAGTGGGGGAAGTGCATCACCACCATATAAATTGAGACACAAAGGGTTTGTCAACTCAGGTTAGCCCTTTTAGACCAAACGAGGACGACGGTCTAAGCAATAGACTGGACCATTCATGACTCTTTTAACGCAACCAGGGTCTAGAGGGCGTTAAGAATGGTATTTAGAGTCGACTATCAGCCGAACCTAAGTGTCACACTAGGATGTGTGTCGAATGTCGACGGAGGCCACCTCCAGATCCTCTGGTAGGGACGAACAGGGACAAGTCCAATGGAACAAGTCTTGGCCTTCCTGGCGAGGACTCCGGTCCCTTATAAAGGGGGAGAATTGTAGGATGTAATATCGTCGGATGGATCAAGATCCACCTGATTACGCAGCGGAAAGTACAAGATCTAGATCTAAACAATCAAAGCACATAAAATAATAGATCTAAACCTACGAGGGGGTTAGATTGCTTACCATTTTATGGTGAATAAACTCCAAGAACAATCTTCAATCCAATCCGAGCTAGTTGAGAGCCTAGTTGAGAAGCCAAAGTCTTCCAACATGTGTCTCCAAGCACCACCAGGTGGATGGTGTTTCAAGCCGCCGGACCTCCTCGATATGCTACCGGAATAATCCCGAGGATTATCCCAACTCGAAACCCTAGTGTTGAAGCCGAAAATTCTAAGCTTCAAACACCCATCTAAGTCGCATGTTATGTGTGTTTTTAGGCTTAGGAGAACTTTCTTTATATAGGAGAGTAATCCTTGTCCTCCAAGGATTTAACAATTAAGTGATAATTATTAGATTAATCCTTAATTTAAATATAAGATAAATATAATATATATCCAAAACAAATTAGGATAACTAATATTATTATCTAATATTTCATGAATTATCAATTAACAAATAAAAGATAAATCACATGTTAAATAATTATCCATGCGCCCCACCCTAATTAAATAAGGTCCATGCGCATTTTTTGACACATTGGGCCGAGTCCACAAAAAATTTCTTTTCCATGTATTTACTTATCTAGTCCAACTAAACAATTAATCTACATATCAATTAAATAGTCCAATCCAACTATTTAATTACAATTGAGGTGAAACGACGAGAAATCGTATATTCTATATTAGGAGCCACGTCGGGGACCATGGACCCATATTCAGTAGCTACAATAAATTGAATAATATTATCCGTCAGACCGAACAATAATATTCAATCTATTAATTCCGGGATTACACCACCATAAACCCGAAACTGAACTCTGCCGAATAGAGATAACTTATACTCAACCATGAGTTGATAAGGTGTCCACTGATATAATCATTACATACGGATAAATCCTCCATAGACTGTTCATTTTGATTCGGGATATCTCCGTAAACCCTTCTCGAAACCTCTTATCCTTATTTTCCATTAACCCCTTAGTGATCAATTAGTTCATAACTAATATAGTATGAACTCCCGGGATCGATCAGTTTCTAACACGTTATTTAGAAATTATGATTTTATTGATATTCACAGTTGAGCAGTATTACACTATATATAGGAAAATACAGTAAGGCTACAAATACAGTAAAGCTAGAATTAAGGCTAGATACATTCCTATAAATCCTCTAACAGTAAATACAAATATATTATCTAAATAATATATACAAATACATATATACAGCTAATACCACCCCTCAAGGTGGACGAGGGACGAGACCCAACTTGCTGCGCTGCTGAACAAAGGCCAAGCGAGGGAGAGACTTGGTGAGACAATCAGCAAGTTGATCCTGAGCACTAACATGAGCAACCTGTAAAGAACCGCGTTGCACCTGATCACATATGAAGTGATAATAAATGGCAACATGTTTCATCCGTGAGTGAAAAACCGGGTTGTGACAGAACTGCATAGTGCCCAAATTGTCACAGTAGACAACCGGAGCTCGAGGTGGGGGAAAACCAAGATCACGTAGCAAAAAAGTAACCCACATGAGCTCCGCAGTGGTGGAGGCAACAGAGCGATACTCAGCCTCAGTAGAAGACCTAGCAATAGTAGACTGCTTCTTGGAGCTCCAAGAGATGGCATTTCTGCCAAGATAGACAACGTAAGCCCCAGTGGAAGCATAATCATCATGAGAGCCACCGGTCGGCAAGATCGAGAAAGCATGAAGAAACGGAGGAGTCACGGTAAAGCTGCAGGCCTAACTCAACTGTCCCAGCCAAATACCGAAGCATGCGCTTAGCATAATTCCAATGAAGATCTGTAGGGGCATGCATGAACTGGGAGAGTTTATTCACTGAAAAAGCAAGATCCGGACGGGTAAACAAGAGATATTGCAAACTGCTAATAACCATACGATACTCAGACGCATCATCAAGTGGAGAACCAGACTGAGCAGTAAGGCCAGATAAATTAGCTGGCAAGGGAGTAGTGACCGGATTAGCCTGATCCATGTGAAAGCGATCAAGGAGCTCAGTGGCATATCGCTTCTGAGATAAAATACACCCGTGATCATTGTGTATAATCTCAATGCCCAAAAAATAAGAGAGTGCACCAAGACCCTTGAGAGCAAACCGACGACCCAACAAAGATATGAACGTATCAAGAGCCGTAGTGTCATTCCCTGTAAGGATGATGTCATCCACATATACCAAAAGATAAATAATAATAGTACCGGTATTGTAGATGAAAAGCGATGAATCAGCAGTAGCATTCCTGAAGTTACTAGAAAGGAGAAATCCCTTAAGCTCCTCATACCAAGCCCTAGAGCATTCCTGAAGTTACTAGAAAGGAGAAATCCCTTAAGCTCCTCATACCAAGCCCTAGGAGCCTGCTTCAACCCATAAATAGCCTTTCGTAACTTACACACATGGTCAGGAAGCTCTGTGATGATGAACCCCGGTGGCTGGGCCAAGTATACATCCTCAGACAGATGACCCAGCAAAAACGCGTTGTTGATATCTAGCTGGCGTAAAGACCACCCCTGAGATAGAGCCAGAGTAAGAACAACACGCACTGTAGTGGGTTTAACCACCGGGCTAAACGTCTCATAATAGTCAATGCCAGGGCGTTGAGTGAACCCCTTAACCACAAGCCGAGCCTTGTGACGATCAATAGTGCCATCTGGGTGACGCTTGAGACGAAAAATCCACTTAGAACTGATGACATTCTGATTAGGACGAGAGGGAACCAGGGACCATGTCTCATTGCGAATGAGAGCGTCATATTCGTCCTGCATGGCAGTTCTCCAATTTGGATTTTTAAGAGCTTGGGTTATGTTGGTAGGTTCAGTGTCAAGAGATGTAGGAAGGTGAGTGTGGAGGTTGAGCTTTTGGATAGGTTTATGAATGTGATCACGAGCTCGAGTAATCATTGGATGGGTGAACGTGGAGGTTGATGGAGGAGAAGTTAGAGAGGGTGGTGGCGGGGGGGAGGTGGGGTGGAAGGAGGGGATGGGGAATGAGGTGGAGTGGGAGGTGGAGTGTAGATAGGGTGGGGAATAGGAGGAGAGGGGGGCACCCAGTCCGAGATAAAGGCAAGAGTATGAGAGGAAGTAGAGGGACCCGAGTGTGTGGTGGAGGTAAAAGGGAAGACAGACTCAACGAACTTTACATGACGTGAGATATACATGCGAGACTCTACTAGGTCGTAGTAGTAGTACGCATGTTGATTAAGAACATAGCCAAGAAAAACACAAGGACGAGAACGAGGTTGAAGTTTGTGACTGGTGTAGGGACGCAGCCAGGGATAGCAGAGACAACCAAAGATACGAAGCTTAGTATAGTTTGGCGGCGTTTTAAAGATGGATTCATAGGGGGTAAGCATGTTAAGAGTAGGTGTTGGCATACGATTAATAAGGTAAACATCGGTGGAAAAGGCAAAAGGCCAGTAGGAAGTAGGGACGGAAGCGTGAGATAAAAGGGCTAGGCCAGTTTCAACGATATGCATATTGCAGCGTTCAGAAATACCATTATGTTCATGAGTGTAAGACGGAGTGGTGAAGAAGGAAATGCCGTTGGTTGCAAAATATTCACGTAGAGATATAAATTCATAATCTTAAAAAAGAAGCTTGATCGACCTCACTAGGCTTCCAATCTAACCGGCAGAGTACTGGGTCAATTGTGATCTAGATAGGTGAGCAAGGTCGTATCCACAGGGAGAAATCTAGTTGAATACCAAAGCGGCCCAAACAATTAGTCTAGGTGTATCCATTAATCAAGAAGAAAGTGTGAACCAACTACGAAACAACTAATGAAAGGCGAACTAAAAGTGCGATTAACTAAAACTATAATGACTCGAACGAAGGGGAAATGATATGAAATGAGGTGGCTCGGGTGATGTTCCAATGAACTAGATATGAACTCTCGTAACTACTCGGAATCAAGCTTCACTAACGAATTCTCAACACATTCAAGGTGTAATTCACTATAATAACGTCAATCGATCTCTCGCATCAACGAACTATAACCAAACACCAAACCTACCGGCTAGGACTAGATTAGGATGAATAATTATGCATTAAAGGACTATGAATTTCCCAATTCAAGATTAGGCAACACACACTAGAAATCAATTCTATCTCTAGATGATTTTACTATGTGTTCATGGTGACTAGTTCCATGTCAATTCTTACGATTAGGCCTCGAATTAACACTTAGATTATGCAATTAGTGATTAATTAATCACACCCATGAAGATCAATCACCATGACATGAACAAATCAAGAACATACAAGACAATTCAACTTGAATTCAAGCAATTACAAGATATCTAGCCAAAATTCACATCACCCAAGCCACAATTGACTTAACTACTCATGATTAATGCATTTAGCCAAGAAAGTTATTGATGATATATGGGCCCATTGGGCCGGGTTATCCATAATTGGGCCAGGCCCAAGGTTAGATAATCAAGAGAATGGGTTGGCACGGGCAGCGACAAAGGCCGACAAGATCAAGAAAGGTTGGACGAGAATAGTCGAGGAGCGGGACTCCACGCGTGTCCGACGAGAATGGTTTCTGGGCAGAATAACAGGCTGAACGTGGTGAAGACCGAGTCAATAACACCTCAACTGCTTGGGTACGTGGGTAGACCCCACGTCTAGAAGATAGTCGGTAATAACTTCCAAGCGCATCCAGGAAGAGAGACACGATCTACTGATATATAAGGAAGACCCTGAACTACGAGGGGGACTTGATTCCAGTTTATTACTAAAATTGGATACGTAGGCAGCTCTCTAGAGAGTTCAGTCCAAAATTATACCCAAATACCATTGTTCTTATACAATTTTCCTAATTAGAATTACCCGATTACCCGTTTGTAATATTCATACAACATCATTTGGCGCTAGAAGGAGGGCATAATTCTAGTTAGTGAGTAATTGTTACGGAAAAATGGCAAGAAATCAAGGAAATTCGAAGAAGCAGCAAAATCAACCCGAAAAGGAAAAAACTGGAGAAAAAAGCCCAGATCGAAATGACCAAGATACTGGAAAGAGAATTTTGGAAGAAGGACAAACGAGTAACCCAGACGCAGTTAAACAAATGTTGGTAGAAAATCTGGCCAATCTCAAAGGAGAAGAGATAAAGGTCATATTTGAGGCAGTTTTGAAAGCAAGAAATCAGGATAATGACGTTTCTGAAGCACATACTCCGCTTCAAACTGCCAAAAAAGAGAAACAGGAAGCAGAATCTAGCATTAGAGTAGTGGTTACTCACCCAGGTGGTGACAACGCCCGAGCAGAATTAGACGCTATGCTTAAGCCTAAGCAAGATGAGTTTAGGCTGGTGTCTCCTTTCACTGAAGACATCGACGCATTCCCGTGTCCTCCAGGATTTAAAATCCCAAAGATCCAAGCATATAATGGAACTAAGGATCCATACGACCATATGCATCAGTACATCCAGCACATGAATTTGTATAACGCTTCAGAAGAGATGAAATGCAGGGCATTTGCAACTCTTCTAACAGGAAAGGCAAGAGATTGGTTCAACAAGTTGAACCCCAGATCCATCCCGGATTTTCCAACTCTAACCAGAAAGTTTATGCATGCATTCATCGCAGCAAGACCTTTCCAAAGGAACCGCACTTATCTGCTGACCATTAGGCAAAAAAGTGATGAAACGGTGTTGCAGTTTATCAAGAGGTTCAACGGAGAATCATCCCAGATAGCAGACTTGGATGATAAGTTTTTAGTGGCATCCTTCGTGGCAGGTCTTAGAGAAGGACGCTTACATGCAAAGCTGAGCAGCAAAAATCCGGGTACAATGGAAGAATGTCTGGAAATTGCATACAGACATTGCCAAGGAGAAGAGGCTAATAGAGCCAAGAGGGAAGAATCCCACAGGGATTCTAAAAAAGGAAAGACTGATGATAAAACCGACAAAAAGAGAAAATCTGTTTGGGATAGGGTAACCAATCCCATTTCTGAAAGGTTAGGGAAAAAAGGTGTTTTGCAGGACAGAGACCTTATTCCTTTGAACAGACCTCGGGACCAAGTACTGGCGATTATGGAGAAGAAAGGAATCGCCAAGATCCCTCCTCCATTGAGGGGTCCAAGAGAGAAGAGGGACCACACCCGGTGGTGCAAGTACCATAAAGATATTGGGCATGACTCTGAACAATGCAGGGACCTGATCAGAGATATAGACGCAGCAGCAATGGAGGGAAAGATCGATGAGTGCATCGATCGAGCACAGGGGGACAACCCCAGAGGAAGGAGAGAATTTAAAAGACAACACAACAGTCATGACAGGTACAACCAGAGGAGACACAGAGACTCATCTCCGGATGCAGATGGGCACAGAGAAAATGCCCCAATCAACACTGTGAACACGATTGTGGGTGGACCAGGAGAAGGTAATAAGGCTGCTCAGGAAGATAAAAGGGGCAGCGCAGTAAAGGACGGAGAAGCGAAAAAGCAGAAAGTAATGGGAACCGTTCAATACGGTCCTAGAGATGCACTACCAGTCGTCGTGAGCAACGAAGGACTGGTAATAGAAGCGGTTATTCAGAAAAACCTGGTCAGAAGAATCTGCGTAGACACTGGCAGCGCAGTGAACGTACTGTATTATAGTGCGTTCCAAGCAATGAAGCTAGCAGACTCGGAGTTGACTCCTGTATCAACTCCTCTCTTTGGATTTACCGGGCCGCCCATACATCCTGTGGGTGTGTTAAAGCTATTGACGACTTTTGGTAAAGGACCACAGAGCAGGACTCTGGTGGTCAATTATGTGGTAGTAAAAGCTCCATCTGCATACAATGTGATTCTTGGAAGACCAACACTGATTGATCTAAGGGCAGTGGTATCGCCTGCACATAACATCATGAAATTCCCAACTTTTGAGGGAGAAGCCACGATTAAAGGGGATGTGGATGCTGCCAAGAACTACTATACAGCCACAATCAGTGGGAAAACGAAGGTGCAACAGGTGACAATGGAAGATCTAATTCTAGATGAAGAAAAAAGTTGGCAATCCAACGACCCGGTGGAATCAATAATGCTGGATGAATCGAACCCGGAATCCACAATCAGCATAGGATCGTGGATACCCGCTGAACAGAAACAAATGCTGGTCAGCATCTTGAAAGATTACAGGGATGTGTTTGCATGGAAAGCCAGTGACATGCCTGGGCTGTCAACAGAGTTGGCTGTCCATAAACTCAACATTGATCCAACCAGGAAACCAGTAAAAAAAAAGAAGCATCTTTTGCCCCAGAGAGGATACAGTCGCCCAAACAGGAAGTGGAAAAATTATTTGCGAGCCAACATGATTAAAGAAGTTATCTACCGAGAATGGCTAGCAAACCCAAAGTGTTAGTCAAGAAACCGGATGGCGGTTGGAGAATGTGTGTGGACTTCATGATTTAAACAAAGTTTGTCCTAAAGATAGTTATACTTCCCTAGAATTGACAAAGCTAGTAGATTCTACTGATTGATTATGAGATTTTTGCTTTCTTAGATGCTTATAAGGGATATCATCAGATTATGATGACCACGTAGATCTTTGTAAAAACCGCTTTTATTACTGAATTTGGTTCCTACTACTATGTGTCTATGCCTTTCGGATTAAAGAATGTTGGGGCTACCTACCAAAGGGCAGTCAATGCTATTTTCAAACAACAGATTGGCAGGTCGATGGAAGTATATGTGGATGACTTATTGATCAAGAGCAGGACTCTTGACCAATATTTGAAAGATGTAACAAAGGTTCGTCTAGTTTTGAGACAAACAGGAATGAAGCTGAACCCAAAAAAGTGCACTTTTGGAGTGAGATCAGTCAAATTTCTGGGTTATATGATATCTAAAGAAGGTATCAGGGCCAACCCTGATAAATTAGAAGCCTTAAAAAATATGCATGAACCGAAGAATATCAAAGAAGTTCAACGATTGACAGGAATATTAGCTCCTCCTCAGGAAGGTGAGATACTGTTTCTTTACTTGTCATTTTGCAATGAAGCAGTAAGTGCTATGTTGGTAAAGCAACATGGCATGATACAAAGGCCAGTATACTTTGTAAGCAAAGTCCTACAAGGACCTGAGATTAGATATTCTGAAGTAGAAAAATTGGTTTTAGCCTTAGTACATGCCACAAGGAAACTGAGACCATACTTCAAAAGTCATCCAGTGATTGTGTTGACAAATCTACCTTTGAAGCAAATTTTGGAAAAAACCAGACAAGTCTGGGAGATTGGCAAAATGGGTAGTTGAATTGGCAGGGTTTGATATCGAATACAAACCAAGAACAGCAATTAAAGCTCAAGCATTAGCTGATTTCTTGGTAGAAGAAAAAGCCTTGGCTATAGAGCAAAAGGCTGAACAGAACAAGGCTGAGAAGAACAACTCTGAACAGTGGCAACTTTATGTGGACGGAGCTTCCAACAAAGAAGGAGCATGAGCAGGGCTCCTACTCATTAGCCCAAAAGGTGAAGAATTCCCGTACGCTCTTCATTTTGACTTTCAGGCCACTAACAATGAGGTAGAATATGAAGCTTTGATAACTGGATTAAACTTAGCACAAAATTTAGGCGTGCAAAATTTGAAAGTCTACATAGACTCACAGTTGGTAATAAATCATATCAAGGGAGAGTATGAGGCAAAAGAAGGCCCCATGAAAAAGTACCTTGCTGTGGCACAGAAGAAATTGCAGAATTTCTAACGATAGAAGTAGAACAGATAACTCGGGCCCAAAATACGAGAGCAGATGCTTTATCAAAGCTAGGATCGAATTTCTTGTCCCACAAAAAGGTGTTGGTTGAGCAGTTGAAGCACAAGAGTTGTGATGAGATTGAAGTGCAACAAATCACACAGGCAGAAACTTGGATGGATCCGATTGTTGTATATTTAAGAGATGGAAGGCTTCCTGAAGATAAAGTACATGCCAGAAAAATGATAAGACTCTCAGCCAGGTATGCTCTGTTCAACGATGTTCTGTACAGAAAATCTTATGCAGCACCTTGGTTGAGATGCGTTACTCCAGATGAGGGAGATTGTGTATTAAGAGAAATTCATCTCGGAATTTGTGGAAATCACTTGGGAGCGAGGGCTCTGGCCAGGAAATGTAGGCTTTACGGTTATTACTGGCCAGCAATGCAGGATGACGCGGAGAATCTGGTCAGAACTTGCCGGACATGCCAGGTGCATAGCAATTTATCACATAATCCTGTACAGAAGATGATACCAATCGTATCCCCATGGCCTTTTGATCAATGGGGAGTAGACTTAGTGGGTCCACTACTCCGGGCTCCGGGAAATTTCAAGTTTTTAGTGGTGGAAGTGGATTATTTCACTAAATGGGTGGAGGCTGAACCCTTAACTACCATCACAGCCAACCAAATACAGAAGTTCCTATGGAGAAATATTCTATGCAGGTATGGATCCCTAAAGTTCTCGTTTCTGATAATGGCACACAATTTGAAGATCAAAGAGTGCAAACTTGGTGCACCAACCTAGGAATCTCCCAACATTTTACATCAGTGGCCTGTCCTCAAGCCAATGGGCGGTAGAAAGCAGCACCAACAGCGAGATAAAACAGGGATCAAGAAAAGGTTGGAGCAGGAGGGTCTCATTGGGTAGACCATCTTCCAAATATCTTGTGGGCATATAGAACCACCCCAAACGCCATTGCTACACAGAAACTCCATACTCCTTAGCATATGGATGTGAAGCAGTCATACCAGCAGAAATTGGACACAAGTCTCCCAGGACAGAATTATACTGTCCAGAAACGCATGAGGTAGACATGTTGCATGTCAAAGATGAGCTAGAACATAAACGCGATAGTGCACTGATACAGATGGCCAAGTACAAGCAGAAAGTTGCCCAGTACTACAACTCCAAAGTCAAAGGTACGTATTTTAAAGAAGGCGATTTAGTGCTAAGGCGGAATGACGCCAGTAAGCAAGGCCCCACTGGAAAGCTAGACCCGAATTGGGAAGGTCCTTATAAAGTTATCAAAGTACATGGAAAAGGATCCTATCAACTAGCTAATGCTTCTGGAAAAACAATTCCTAGAAGCTGGAATGCTATTCATTTAAGGAAATATTTTCCTTAAGAAATTACATTATCTTTTTTTCTTCGTTTTAGCTTTATAATTGTAATTATGCTTGTAAATATCATAATTTCTAATTTGTGCTGGACAAGGAATTAAAGACCTGATGTTTTATTTATCAGTACACCTGCAGCACAAAATAATTCTGGGCAGAGAACCCACCTAAAAAACACACAAGTGGTACACATGCAGCGCAAGAAAATTCAGTGCAGAGCACCTAGTAAAAAATATAAAAATGCCAAACTCGCAGTGCGAGGGCATCCTGGGCAGAGGACCCATATAAAAAACACACAAGTGTTACACTTGCAGCGTAGGAAAATTCAGTGCAGAGCACCTAGTAAAAAATATAAAAATGCCAAACTCGCAGTGCGAGGGCATCCTGGGCAGAGGACCCACAAAATACACAAGTGTTGAACTTGCAGCGCAAAAAATTCTGTGCAGAGCACATAATTAAAGTAAAGGTACGCAAAAACTTGCAGTGCGGGATCATTCTGGGCAGAAGACCCAAATAAACAACTCCCAAATAAACAACACACAAGTATTAAATTTGCACGCAAGAAAATCATGTGCAGAGCACACTCTCAATGGCTCTCAATGGAGCAGAAAGCGAACTTGCAGAGCAAGAATATCCTGGGGAGAAAACAATAATGGTCTAGGCATTAAGGGTATTATGTGCAGAAGCTAAAAATTAAGAAGCTAAGGATAAAAAATCCTAACTTCTTTGCAGCGCAGCAGGAAGGAAAAGATGAACGAATATCAAAGCGAATATCAAGTTCAAGGGCATATAGTCAAAAGTACAATCCCAAAAGTTTGGAAGATCAAAATACAGTCAGCAACAAATAAGAAACAGAGTTATTACATCAAAAGCTGCACAGAGCAGCAAAAGTTCAAAGTTCAAGAAAAAATGTAAATCAAGAGGTAGGAGGAGCTGAGGGTTGGGCAGGCTTCTCTGAAGGCTGAGCAGATTTCTCTGAAGGCTGAGCGGATTTCTTTTTAGCATACTTGCTAATTATGTCTTCTCCATTCTTGTACTCGTCATATCGCTTTGTGAAGATTTCACCCGCTTTCTTATCGTACAACCTGTGATTGGGCAGAGTGTTAATCACCAGGTCAGCAGGTTTGGCCTCATCGACACCGAGTGTATATCCCCTGCGCAGCGCCGGAGCTAGGATGATTTGGATATCCTCATAAGTTTGAGGAGAAGACTTATACCCAAACAACCACCTTTCGGACAACATTCAGGCGGGAATTTCCTCCATCTGCCTCAGAGTTTCGTCAAAGTCAGCTTTCATCTTCTTGACTGTGGTAAGATGTTGCAGGTGCTCCTCATTCATTTTCTCCAGGCGCTGATCTCTCAATTTCAATTGCTCCTCTGGGTGAATATCAAACCTCGGCTTTGGCAAGATCAGATTTCAACTTCTCAATCTCCAGACGAGCAGCAAGGTTGGATTCTTCCAAACTGGCCACCTTAGCATTGGCCTCGTCCAAATGAGCCACTTTTTGTTGCAAGGTAGTGATGTCCCAAACCATCGGGTAGGTCTTCTTATGCAATGCTTTGCCCAGGCGGTAGCACTGCAAAAAAGAAAAGTCTTAGAAGATCGAAATTAAAAGGAAAATGATAGCTTTCAAAAAAAAAAAAAAAAAAAACCTTACAGAGTCAGCAAAGTCGTCAGCAGACATGTCTTCAAAGCTGAAGGAAGAACCACTTGCAGAGCTACCAGAGGAGGTGGATCTGTGCCTTTTCTTCTGTCTTTGAGAAACAGTCCTGAGAGGCACTGCGTTCAAGCCAGTAGATTGAGCACCAGGAAGATCTTCTTCAATAGTCAGATCCACAGGGTTAACTGTGCTCAGAGTGTTCTGATCAGAAGGATTAGCAGTGTGGATGGTTTCTTGCGCAACACTACCAGAGCCTGTGCCTGCCTCTGCATCCTCTGGCTGACCAGAAACTTCACCGCCTTCTGGAATAACGGACAAGGTCCGTTCAGAGTCTTCTGCAATCTGATCTGTTTCTTCCTCCTCATCGAGGTCGATGCTAATCAGATCATCTACATTGGCCACTATGAAAAGAAAGAGATAATCAAATTATAATCAAAAATCAGAATAAAATGTAAGTACAAACATACATTTTCTATACTGTTTCTTGGAGAACTCCACGTAGCCAACAGGCCCTGCAGTCTGAAGCTGAGCAGCATCTATCATGGCAGAACTTATGAAGTCTAGGTTAAGGGAACTTTTGTTACTAACAAGGTACCGGGACAGCGTGGCATCAATAAAGTCTTCCAACTTGTCCTTCATGGAAGAGGTATTCTATCGCCCCAAAGTGGCATCCGAATTGTGCTTCACAAAGAAAAAGTGTTCTTGCCACTTTTTCTTAGTCTTATCTTTGCCAGTTATAGGGATGATCGGAGCACTAGCCCTACGGCAGAAATGATACCACCCCCCACTACCCTGTGTCAGTTTACACTGGTAGAAATTCCTAAACAACTTTACAGAAAAAGGGGTGGTGTTCAGACGACACCAAATCATGAAACCTACCAAGAATTTAACACTATTTGGGTGTATTTGACCAACTCCTAGTTTGTAATACTTCATTACCTCAACATATCCAGGGGAGAGAGGAAACCTTAACCCACTGTGAATCTGATCAGCGTATACTGTACAGAAACCGGCCGGGGGATTGTAAGCATACTCAGTTGGTTTAGGAAGAACAACTTCGAAAGGCTCAGTACGGATCTTATGGGTTTTTTAATAAACCAGCCATCTCAGTTTTGGTCATTTTGCTAGCAACACCGTGGCAAGTCATTATTGCTTTGGTTTTGTCGAATCGGTTGATTTCTCTCTTTAAGGTGTTTAAGAAGGCAGTGTGGTCTTCTGGATACTGGTGAACAATTGAAGTGGGAGTGAAAATCCCAGGAGGCAGAAGGTGAGGAGGCAAAAGACACAGTGGATTATCTCCAAAAGTGGAGGTATTTCTTAAATCAATCGAAGAAGATGGATGATCGGGGTTTATTACGGTTTCAGGACAAAACATAGGATTAGAAGAATTCACTTCCTCACTATCTATGGCACTAAATATTTTTTCTGGGGATTCAAACAATTTCTCTATAGATCCACTGGAAGCAGTATTGGCTCTCAAACTCAGGAAAGAATCAACAATTTAAAAGAAATGCAGAATAACATAAAGATAAAGACTTACTTGTGGTTGCAGAAAGGCGTTTCCAAAGGTTTAAAATAGAAGAGTAATGTGGAAAGAGAAATAGTTATGTGACAAGAAGTGAAGCGACGAAAGAGTTTAGTCTGCGGTTGTAATGATATCGAGCGGACGCAACTTGGCCTAGTTTCGCGCAATATTAATGACAGAAGTTGCATCATTTCAGGCTAGGGCAGCTGTAAAGCAGTCCACCCTAGTCTGGGGGACTTATGATGATATATGGGCCCATTGGGCCGGGTTATCCATAATTGGGCCAGGCCCAAGGTTAGATAATCAAGAGAATGGGTTGGCACGGGCGAGGCGGCAAGTCTTGACGAGATCAAGAAAGTTTCGGACGTAACGATCGAGAGGAGCGAGGACTCCCACGCGTGTCCCGACGAGAATGGTTTCGCGCGATAATAGCGGTGAACGTGGTGAAGACCGAGTCAATAACACCTCAACTGCTTGGGTACGTGGGTAGACCCCACGTCCAGAAGATAGTCGGTAATAACTTCCAAACGCATCCAGGAAGAGAGACACGATCTACTGTTATATAAGGAAGACCCTGAACTACGAGGGGGACTTGATTCCAGTTTATTACTAAAATTGGATACGTAGGCAGCTCTCTAGAGAGTTCAGTTCAAAATTATATCCAAATACCATTGTTCTTATACAATTTTCCTAATTGGAATTACCCGATTACCCGTTTGTAATATTCATACAACATCAGTTATACTAAATAAAGCCATTAAACTAGAACGTTAAAGCTAATTTCGAAGTTATACCTTAATTGGAGAAAACCCATGAATACATGTATCTAACCTTTGATTCCATGGAGATCCAGCCAAAAAAATGATGATATGAACTTTAATAATCAAAGCCCAAACATCAATTTAACTTACTACCTAAAGGAGATGACAAAATTGATAGTTTGAAGACTTAGTTTTTCGGCTCAAAGGGGGCACAGGTCGAGCTCCCCTCTGTTCGGTTAAGTCCCAGTATCTATCTCCCTCCTTTTCTGATTTATTATCTAAATCTAATATAATAACAATATTTTTCTACTTCTTTTCCGGTCAAAGTTATTTAGTCAATTCTCCAAACTGCAGCATACGCAGGCAAGTTGGGGTTGGAGCATGGACATAGCGAACCGGGCCGCATTTGAGGGGTGGCTCGGTTCATGATTTAATACTTATCATCATCATTTTCATATATCATCATTTCCATCCATTTTAATAATCGAAACCCTGAAATAGCTCACAAACAAAGCAACACACGTAAATCCGTGGGGTTCACAGTACCCCGTGTGTGCTATAAAAGTTCACATTTCAACGATAAAAATGAGATTCATGATTAAGTGCTATGTGGAACTGTAAGTGATAAAAATAACATGAACTAGTGTTAATACGATGGAAACGAGGCTCGAAGTGCAATAAAATGGGTAAAACACGTGTGAAATGCATAGAAGGGTTGACTCTCATCAATTCACCACCGTTATCAGAATAAATTATTTTAATTGGATTTTCAAAGTATTTTTCAACAATGGAGCGGAAGCATATGAAGGTAGAATGAACATCAGATTTTCGTGCTAGTGGATAACACCAGATATAACGCGTAAAATGATCAACAAAAATAATAAAATATTTGAAACCATCAGCGGAAATAACAGGTGATGTCCACACATCACTAAAAATGATCTCGAGAGGACGAGACGAATGCAAAGTAGATTCACCAAAAGGCAGTTTATGGCTTTTACTTTCTAAGCATGCAGAGCAATGTGAAAAAAAAAGTATTATTGGACTGTGAGGGAAAAGTCGAGCGATTAAATCATCCAACCAATCAGAATTCAGAAGACACGTCATCCGACCAATCAGAATTGTGGAAATAGTTGGCTAATTTTAATTAATATTTTCGGCCCTATTTCTTTTCCAAGGGGAAAAGTCTGATGATGTGTTCTGGCCAATCATATTCAGGCATTGGCTCCTCCTCTCCACTATATAAAGAACCCCAATGATGAACGTTGAAGCATCGAATTTTCTCTTGTGTCTTTCCACCACAAAGAGTCAGTCATATAGATTTAGATATTGAGTCGAAGAGAAGTTGGAGCACTATGTAAGTTCGCCGGAGCTCGGATTTTTGAAGTGCCTCTAAATCCGAGACGTAAAGCCGTTGTATCTTGGGAGACATTTGCTACTACCGTGGGCACCATACCGGAGCAATTTGTCTTAAGGAAAGAGTATCTACTCGCCTCGGTTTGATCTCTTGTCCTTTATTTCAAGCATCGTAATTTTCTTGCTCGTTGTTTGAGTTAGATTTGCATTAGATTTGCACGTAATATTGAGATTGTTAGATCTGCTAGATAATATGAATTGTTCTATTCACATTATTTATTTTCTACATTAATATTCCGTAATTTAATCCGTAAATTACGGATGAAAATAAAATTGGATGAGCCGGATGACCCAACCGATGATGCCAATCTTGAGAGGAGGCTTTATTGGAAGCGAAGGAGACAATGGGAGGATTGGGCCACTCATACAATCCGTTTTTAACTTGACCACGGAGGATGGGCTTGGTCGTCTGATTGTCCTTCACAACAAATTCAGATGGTAAGAATTCGACAGATAAATTATTGGCTTTACACAATTGTGAGATAGAAAGTAAATTACGGGACATGCTGGGGACACAGAGGACATTACGTAACGAAATAGATTTGGCAGGATTAATGGGAATTGAAGAAGTGCCAGTATGAGTAATAGAGAGGCCCTTACCATCACCAACCAGAAGGTCATCAGTGCCAGTGTATGGAGAATGTAGAGACAAATTCTGCAAATCCGACGTCACATGATGGGATGCTCCACTATCCAAAAGCCAATTGGGAGCAATTGAGTCAAACTGAGCCGAGTTAGGTGCTGGGGCAGCCACATTTGCCTGAGGCCGTGGTGATCGTTGACCCGGTGAACCAAAAATGTGACTGAGCTGACTGCCAAACGTGGGACAGTTCTGTGCATAATGACCCTGAACAAAACAGATTTGGCACTTACCCAAAAACGGACGACGGTTCGCGTTATTAGAGCCATATTTAGTGGCTGAATTTGATGACCCATTAATGCTGTTGTTTCCACGCCATAATGGCTGTTGTTGAACATAATTACTACCGATGCCACTACCAAAATTTCCGACGGGATTCTGACTATAAGCATTACATGCGCTAGAAGAACGATGGGCATGTTGCTGTGAAGAAGAGCCGGTGTTCCTCCACTGCAGCGGCTGGGAAGCAGACCGTGAAGGGTGAGACGGCGGCCTGTACGCCGCGTGGGCTGTGGCCGGTCCAAATTGCGCACCGGCGGAAGCTGAATAGGGCTGAAAGTTCAATAGCTTCTCATGAAGCTCCTCAAACGATATTAAGGTGTCCCGAACAGCAATGGCACGCGCAATATCAGAATATTCGGGGCCTATATTGCTGAGAACGAGATGAACAAAATCGTCATGATCCATTGGCGACCCGAGTAAGGAGAGTTCATCACGTTTGTGCTTCATCATGTAGAGAAATTGATGAACCGAGGTGGAACCGCGTTGATGAGCCCTCATGGCGTCTTTAAGGTTGTGAATTCGGGCCCGAGATGGAGTGGCGTGGACATCTGTTAACGTCTTCCATGCCTGGGCAGCCGTTTTGGTGCCATAAGTAGTGTTGATGTTTCCGGCGTGAGGGAAGCAATCAGCAGGTTACGGATTAAATTATCCTGGCGCGTATGGGTGACAAATTCAGGATTAGGAGCATTCTGGCCGTTGGCGGCGGTGATGGTGGCCGGCGGTATGGCCTTGGTACCATCTATGTACCCAAAAAGACCGTTACCAACGAGAAGGGACTCGATTTGCATGACCAAACGTGGTAGTTGTTGGCATCAAGCTTAATTGTGGCTTGAGCAGCCGTATTGAAGGTAACTAGAGTGGTGGTGGTAGTCATTATTGCCGGTGAGCGTGAGGGGGCCGACGGATAATTTGTAGAAGATGGTGAAGGGTTTACGTAAGAACCCTAAATTTTCAGAAGAAAAAAAAAAAGAAACAGGAGATAAAAGACGGCTGTATTTAGGAAAGAGGGGGAAAAAATATTTATCTTCCGTATTTGGGATCGAGAAGCTCTGATACCATAACACGATATTTAGAAATTATGATTTTATTGATATTCACAGTTTAGCAGTATTACACTATATATAGGAAAATACAGTAAGGCTACAAATACAGTAAAGCTAGAATTAAGGCTAGATACATTCCTATAAATCCTCTAACAGTAAATACAAATATATTATCTAAATAATATATACAAATATATATATATATATATATATACAGTTAATAGTTTCTAGGATTAACAAATAAAGGAACTGTCTGTCTACTTCTCGAGGGAATGAATGGAATCCATATCTGTGATAGCACAAACTACTCACTCATCCTAAAATAGAGCCAACGAGAAGTGTTGGACCACATACTACGAAGTGATCCTTACTAACACATCAAACTTTACCCTAGCCTAAGCAGTCGTCTGTGATCACCTCAGGATTGAGATTAATCCATATATGATCATCTTGTGATTCGATAAGACTTCTCGATTACGGAATTATATCGAGAACTCAAATCAAATCGGTCCAGCCCTATATGATTATCATCATATATAAATGCCCCATTAGGTATCCTATTACCGACAGTCCGGATAAGACTGTCACACCTAAAGTGTTATGGGCGCATTAACAGCAAATTAATCATGAGACCCGTACTCAGATTAATAAACGCTACGGACTAAGTTAACTTTAAGTACATCTCACTAACTCAATCCTCTTGTTTATAGCCATACACTGAGTTATGTGATTACATAAACGAGGTATTTAGGGTTTTCAGTAGTGTCTTAATTATAAGCATACATGCATATAATAAGATGAATTATTAATTCTGTCATAAAACAATTACATAATTGTCTTTCGGGCACTACACCTAACAAGAATGTGATATCCCACATTGGAAGTGGGGAAGCGCATCACCACCATATAAGTGTGAGACATAAAGGTCTTGTCAACTCGGGTTAACCATTTTGGATCAAGCGAGGACGACGGTCTAAACTGCTGACCGGGTCATTTATAACTCATTTAACACTATCAGACTCAGGGGCTAGAGGCGTTACAAATCTGATTAATGTGCTTGAGTTGCACGTGCAGGACAATAGTAATCAATTTGACTAAACAACTGCTTTTACATCTAATATTTTAAGACTTGTAGTTGTCTATCTATGACAAATGTTTTGATTTATAAATTAGTTGTCTATAGGGCTGCCATTAACGCCATATAATGCTTCAAACATCACAATCACTAAAAACACCATTTCGATTTGTTACACTACACCATATTTTTTATGAAATTTTCAAGAGAAAACACGTTCCACGAAGCAGTTCCTGAAATGCATTACGCAACATTGCCACCATTGATGGTAATTTGTATATTGACGGTCGATGGGGGCAATGTTTATGCCATAAATTCTTATACATGAAGTGTGTTCAAATTAAGGGGGAGTGGTTTAAAAGGACAAAAAAAGAGGGGGAAAACAGGAATCAGGACAGTGGAAATATAAATTGAGTGATAAGGACAAATCCAATGTTCATAACCCCAAATACACTGTTTGCTGTAGTGGAACTGACCTCAAATCCAATGTTTCACTATCACAGTGGAATAAGGGCATGTCCTTTTTATCCCAAAAAAAATTCATTGTCCTATTTGTATATTTCTATGTTGAAAATGTCTTTTTTAACAATAAACCCTAAAATTAATCGTAACACCCAAGTTTTGGGTAAGGGTAAAAGGGTAAATTAGTTTTAATTATTCAAATATCTACTTATTATTTATCCTAAAATAAGTAATGAAAGGAAAACGAATAATGAAGGCAATTAGGCAAAGAATGGAGGTTAATACAAAATAAACTCCCATTATCCCCGTAATTTCATTCAGAGAAATGTTTATGCCACAACAAAATATACATAACAAAATGTCATAATATGTTTTTACACCATTGATTCTTATGGTACCAAAATGAATCAATAGGTCCCGCATCAACATCAATGATCCAAAAGTATGTTGTGCACTTTATCGTACATGTTTTGTTGTGTCATTATCACTACTCATTTCACTCAAGTCAGTCTCAGAAGAACACAAAAGGAAGGAGTTCGATCAAAAGAAGAAAGGGAGAAAAATCTTCCAATTCCTGGTTAATCCGTTGATCGTTTATGTAGACCACAGTAGAGGAAGTTGATCACCTCGTCGCCGACATCGTTTTGGTATCAACACTTCTTAATTTTGTAAGTTTTCAGTTTTAGCCTAATTGGGAATCTTAATCGTTTCTTAGATTTATGAGTTTTAGTTGTTCTAGGTTGCTTAGAGTTGTTTGGTAATCGTTGTCAGCCTTTTGTTTGTAGGAAAACGTGTAGGAATCGAAGGAATTGATTAGGTGTAGCATCGGGTCGGGACCCGTCCCGTTTAACCTTCTTACCCGATTCTCATCCCGATAGGATTCGGGAATCTATTTTTTTACCATGTTCCCTACCCGAAAAATGTCGGGACCCGACGATCGGAATACCCGAATGTTCAGGATCCCGTCGGGTCGGGAGAAGATATCCCGAAAATATTATTTTACTTTATTCATCAAATTTATTAAACACAAAAAAATTCCTTCAACATAGGCAATCGTTTTGAAGGTGAAAAATCAACCGGATTGTACTCGATTTATGATTGTGTTGAAATCAAACTCAATTTATAAAAATACATAAAGATTGTGGCAACTTTTTCGACTTTTTATTAAGTAAAACAAAGAGTTAGTTGTGAAATATATATATAACGAATAAACACGAGTTAGCTAGAATAAATAAATAATGATGAAGGTCTATCATATTAGGTTAAAAAATTATAAGATACACATTTTATTTGTAACCTAACAAAATATAGTCAGCTTGGTTATTCTAAAAAAAATGATTAAGCTTGAGACAAAAGTTGACAAATTTGGTATATACGGAAAATATAGTTGCTAAATTGGGGAAAAAAATAATAACCGGGTAATCTTAATGATAATTATACAGTATTCATTGAATAAATTTTTTTGAAATTTATTATTATTTGATTCGGGATGGGTCGGGATTCCCGTCGGGTGTACAACTTGTACCCGAATATTTCCCGGTTATAGTCGGGATGGGACGATTCCGAAAAGTTCGGGCCGGGAAAAATTCGGGATGGGAGTTGGGTAGGATCGGGATTTCGGGAACTTTTGCCAGCCCTAGAATTGATGTTGTTTCCCTCTTTGCCTTGCTTTTGGATCTTTTTCCTGAATTTACCGGTAAGGGGATGTTTTTAATCGGGTTTGATTGCAGTGGCGGAGCTACATACAACCAAGGGGGGGCAACTGCCCCCTTGATCCGGAAAAATTACACTAATATATGTACAAAGCATATCGTTCTCATGAACCAATTATGAATTGTTATATGATAACGTCCTTAGTATTAAACTGTGATAGAGAAACCATTATAGGCGAATATGGTTGATGAGATCTCTAATCACTTTAATAAGTTTGATACTTAAATGTCTCTAGGCTGTTGTACTACTAAACAGGGCATTGATAGTATGAACATGCTAGAACGTATTAGATGTCTTATGTCTTTAAGGGCAGGGATAGATCTCGTCTATCGAAGTGTGGAGACACTTGGACTGTACGTGGACGTGTATTAGAGAATGCGTACGTTAGACTGACCCACTTACATGTTAAGTGTCACACTATGTGGCGGTTGTGTAATTACCCTTAGGACCGGAGTCTTCATGGCATCACGGTGTGGATTGTCATGCTTTGACACTATTGAGGTTTCCCCTAGCCATGGGACGATCATGCGGTAGTGATTGGGTGTGACACTGAAGCATGCGGAGTATACATGTTTGGTCGTCCGGAAATCGCGTACCCTATCAATAGGGTGAATATCCGAAAGGGCCTTTTTATAAGGAATGTCTTACTCTCGTGAATCTTTGCAAAGTGGAAGTAAATGAGTTACTTCGAGAGAGCATGATATCCAGATTATAAGATACTGTCGTTGATGTTTTGACACTCGACTAACAACCGTATGGATATTATTACAGTGATAGGATTGTAAGTTACACGGTAACTGTTTCACATGAAAGGTGGTAGTCATTGCAGTTGACTCTTCCAATGATTGAGGGTCACGGTGTGTTGCTAGACGCTATCCCGTGATCGTTAGGCATGAAGGGCATTTTCATAATTTACACTTTATGTCTACGGCCAACATAATCGGAAGCCTATCGGGTCACACATATGAACATCTAGCTGGATTAAAATGCGGTTATAGCGATAACCAAATAAGGAAAAAAATTATCTCGTACTATAAAGGTTATAGTGATAAATTAATATTGTGGTATTTATTTATTATGAATAAATATAATACAAGATATTAATTATGTTGATTAATTAAATATACATGTAATGTACATGTATGTCGAAATTATTTTGTATATTGATACACATGGATTTTGTGAATTAATTAATCATAGTATTATATTAATTAAAGAATATTCCGGGTGTGTTAAAAGGGACGCTATATTCACGTCATATTTAAGTGTATTGGATACATTTGAATTGTGCAATTTAATTAATAAGATTACCATAATATTAATAGTAGATATTAATTGATTTTGGAAAATAGATTTATGGTAACAAGATAAATATAGTCAATATAAGATATTAACAATATATTGGAAATATTTAATATAGGATATTAAATTAAATGAGATAATTCAATAAAAGATATTTTCCTTATTTTATTAGGAAAAATGTTTTCTTTCTCCTCAATCTACCAGGAAGCTAATCTCAATCAGTTGGGGACTATGAAGGGGGCGCAGGTTACTCCTATAAATAGGAGGGTTTGGCTAGCTCTTTTGTACATCACAATTCCAAGAGCTAATAGTTCTTGTGAAAAATAGAGAGCTTCATAGAGAGAGATTTTTGAGAGAGAAAAAATCGGTCTAGCAGCCGAGTTTTTCTAGTAACAATCCATGATGGGATTCCGACGGGCTGTTCGTGTGGACTAGCGGTAGAGGCCGAACACTTGGGCGGTTCCGTGCACAACTACTCTCCTTAGACGGTCAAAGCGTCGATCTTTTAGGTCAAGCAAGGTAACCACCGTCTTTAGCTTATTTGTTTATTGCTTAAACGAAGTCGATCTTGGGTAAAAGGAAATCAAATTTTTTGAATTCCGCTGCGTTCCCGCGTTGATTTCCTAACAAGAAGTCCATATTTTAATATGGTGGTGACAACTTTAACATTATCCCTCAAGTGTGGGCCTATAAAGATGCTGGGCCACATGGCACACAAGGCATATAAGGGCACTATAAAGCCAACAAAGAGGCCCAACACTTGCACAATAAATGGGTGACTTTGATACCATGTGGAAAATACTGGCACAAACTCATATAAGAGGAGGGGTCTCATCCCCAAAACCTGGAAAATATTGACCCAACCCCATATAAGAGGAGGGGGTCTCATCCTCAAAACCCAGGTTATGAGGTGAAGGAAGTCCATCTCTTAATGTGGTAGGTGAACAACCTCAAGTTCCCAATGTGGGACACTTTAACACGCCCCCTTAAGTGTGGGCCGGGCACACAAGGCCGACAAAGAGGCCCAACACTAGCACAACCTGGGTTATGAGGTGAATGAAGTTCATCTCTTAATGTGGTGGGCGAAACAACCTCAAGTTCCCAATGTGGGACACTTAAGCACGCCACCTTAAGTGTGGGACGGGCACACAAGGCCGACAAAGAGGCCCAACACTTGCACAATAAAGGGGTGACTCTGATACCATGTGGAAAATACAGGCCCAAAACCCATATAAGATGAGATGTCTCATCCCCAAAACCTAGGTTAGGAGGTGAGGGAAATTCATCTCTTAATATGGTGGGTGAAACAACAAGTTCCCAATATGGAAACTTTAACAATACAGAGTAATTTTTCTACGGTGTCTCTATTTTTTACAAAGACATAAATTATACCGAAAAACTCTCGTGTTTTAAAGTACACTTCAAAACATTAGATTTTTTTTCGGTATAAATAATGTATCTTTGAGAATGAAGTTACTGTGACAAAATTTCTCATGGGTGGAACTAGCGGTGTCTGCCCTTCCATTAGACTTTGGCCTTAGGCCCACATATGTCTAAGGGCCCTTCCCCCTCCCCGGTTATGCAACTTTGTAAGAAAATTATAATAGGCTAATTTTTGCTTAAAGTTTTAGATATCATGACACTCTTCTAATTTATACTCAGGTCCAATGATTATAATATATTTCCTGAATACGAATAATACAAAACTATTAGAAAAAATACAAATACTAATGAAAACACATATAATTTCTTGATCAGTACAATTAAAAAACATCAAATGTTTAATGTCGAAATATGATGACACTATAAATTTCGTGGTCACAATAAAACACATGTAATTAAATTGGAAAAAAGAAACATATATAAAAAGTGTAAAAGATGATGCATGTCACAAGTGGAAAAAAAGATATTTTATTAGGTTTGATGAATAACAAAATAATTGTCATTAAGAAATAATGTTGTGTACACTGAGTTTATATAGAGAGACCACAAGGGTATAAATGTAAATGACAAAATAATAAAGTAATATATTCTAATACGCTCCCTCAAGCGGACGGAGCGGAGCGAAGCCCAAGCTTGGAAACAAGTGTAGAAAAGGATAACCGTGGCAAAGGCTTGGTGAGAACATCGGCCACTGGTCTTCAGCAGCAACACGAGCAACACGAACAAGACCACGCTCCACATGCTCACGAATGAAATGATAATCAATGGCCACGTGCTTCATGCGGGAGTGAAAAACTGGGTTGGCACTGAGACGAAGCGCTCCCAAGTTGTCACAGAAAATGACGGGCGTGGAAGTAACTGTAAAACCAAGATCAGCAAGAAGATAAGTCAGCCAGGCAACTTCGGCAGCCGTATCCGCAACACACCTGTACTCAGCTTCGGTGGAAGAACGAGAGACCGAGTGTTGCCTCTTGGAGCTCCATGAAATGGCGTTTTTGCCCAAGAAGACAACATACGCAGAGGTAGAGGTGTAACCTGGCACATACGCAGAAGAGGCAGGGTCGTGATATCCAAAGATCCCCTGCTTTCGCCCGATCGAATCGAAAAAGCATGTAATGCCAAAGGAGACTCGATATAATCAGTAAACCCATAGTAGAGTGCCAGACAAGTAGCGCAAGAGACGTTTGACAAGCATCCAATGATACTCTGTCGGTGCATGCATAAACTGGGAAAGCTTATTAACAGCAAACTGAATATCAACTCTCGTAAAGCATAAATACTGTAAGGCACCCAAAACCTGACGATACTGAGTCGGATCGGCATAAGGAGGAGAAACAATAGGATCACCCGAAAAGGCGTCAGCTGGCATGGGCGTGGAAACTGCTTTAGAATCCTCCATATGAACCTGAGAAAGCAGCTCACGTGTGTACCTGGTCTGCGTAAGTAATAAACCAAGGGTCGAATGAGTGACCTCAACTCCCAAAAAATACGAAAGGGGCCCAAGGTCCTTGATAGAGAACCGAGAGCCTAACTGTTCAATAACACTCTGAACCTGCTCACTGGAGCTACCTGTAACAATGATGTCATCGACGTATACCAAGAGGAAAGTAATGCTGGTAGATGTGCGATAAACAAATAAAGAAGGATCACCGCAGGTTGAAAAACCCATGGTAAGAACAAAAGACTTAAGCTCATGGTACCAAGCCCGAGGTGCCTGCTTAAGACCATAAATCGCCTTGCGAAGTTTGCACACAAAAGTGGGTTTCGTTGCATCCTCAAACCCAGGTGGTTGAGACATATACACATCTTCATTTAGTGTCCCCTGTAAGAAGGCGTTATTGACATCGAGTGGCGAAGAGACCAACCAAAGGAAACTGCAATACTAAGGACGAGACGGATCGTGCAATGGAGTTTAACAAGCGAGGACTAAAAGTTTCAAGTAATCCAAACCAGGGCGTTGTGTAAACCCTTTGGCAACCGGCCGAGCCTTGTATTTATCAATCGAGCCATCCGGATTCCGTTTAATTCGGAAGACCCACTTACAACCAACTATATTTAAACCATCGCCAGGGGAACTAACGACCACGTGTCATTGCGAAGAAGCGCACTGTACTCATCAGACATGGCAACACACCACTTGCGGACACTGCAATGCCTGCTTAAGGGTTGAGGGCTCCGTATCTAGGTAGCGGTTGTGCAGTTGAGCTTGAAGGTTAAAGAGTTTTCGAGGTTTGTAGATTTGATTTTGAGAGCGAGTGGTCATGGGATGTTGTGGCGGGGGGGGGAGGAGTGGAGGCGGCGGGGAGGGTGACGAAGGGGAAGGAGAGGAACAGCAGTGGGGAGGAAGAAGAGGAGGAGGAGGAGAGGCTTGCAGATGGCTCATAAATGCCTACAGGTGGTGCAGGGGCCGTGAGGGGTGGTGGAGAGATAGGGACAGCCACGGTTTCATGAGACAAAGAGGGAAGGAGTGCGGTTAGCGGGGGTAAGGAGGAGTCAGAGGAGATGCTAGCAAAGGGGAAAATGTCCTCCACAAATCGAACATCACGGGAAATATGCATACGGGACTCAGAGACGTCATAGCAAAGATAAGCACTTTGTGTGAGGGCATAACCAAGAAATATGCATGGCTTGGATGTAGGTGCAAGCTTGTGGGGATTGTATGGTTTAAGCCATGGATAGCAAAGGCAACCGAAGACGCGGAGCTTAGAGTAATTGGGAGGCTTGGAAAAGTGCTTGAGATGTGGTGAAAGCATATTAAGATTTTTAGTGGGCATGCGATTGATGAGGTAAACTGCGGTACTAACGGCATAGGACCAATAGGTGACGGGGATTTTGGCATGGGCAAGAAGAGTGAGGGCGGTTTCGGCTATATGCAAGTGCCGGTGTTCAGAGATGCCGTTGTGCTGCGGGGTGTAGGTGGGGGAAGTGAAATGAGAGATGCCATGCTCGGAGAGAAAGGGACGTAACTTAATGTACTCAGTGCCATTATCAGAATAGAGCGTTTTGATAGGAACATCTAACAATTTTTCGACATAGTTCTTGAATTTAATGAAAGTATTATATACGCGTCGATTTACATGCAAGTGGGTATATCCACATGTAACGAGTGAAATGATCAACAAAGAGAACATAATATTTAAAATTATCAACAGAGTAAACAGTGATGACCAAACATCGAGAATAAATAACTTCCAAAGGACGAGTAGTAGACAAAGTGGAATCGAAAAAGGAGCCTATGGCTCTTATTACATAAGCAAGAATCACAAGAAGAATGTGAAACAAGAGATAATTCTAAAAATTATTGCTTGCAAGATTACGAATAATAGGAAAAGCAGGATGGGCGCGGCGGAGATGCCAAGTGGCGAAGAAGCTTTGGAAGCGAGAAAAGGCAAAGAGAGCTTTGGAGGACCACACATAGGCTCCATCACCGACTTGTCCTTGGTGGAGGCATTGCCGATCTTCAAATCCTTCACCAAAACGAATGAGATAAGAATTCAATAAAAGAATTATCATGGCAAAATTTACGGATGAGATAATAAATTGCGAGAAAGAGAAGGTACACAAAGCACATGATTTAACTTGAAGGATGAAAGATAGGTAGAACCAATGTGAGTGATAGCCAAAGAGCTACCATCACCAATGATAATACGATCCATACCTTGGTAGGGAGAGTGAAGAGATAGTAGATTGAGTTCCTGCGTCATATGATGAGAGGCACCACTATCAAGCATCCAAGTAGCAGAAGGATCAGAGTACTGCAGAGGAGGGCTGGGAGGAGCAGTGTGGGCGACATGAGCATGGGGTCGCTGAAGAGGCCGAGAGGGACCTTGGTTTCTGGGTGGACGTGGGAGATTATTGTAGAGAGGGTAAGCGGTGCAACGAGTGGCAACATGACCCTGGACACCACAGAGTTGGCAGAAGCCTTGATAGGGTTTAGAGGGGCGGGCAGACGCAGTTTTGGGGGAAGGGACATGCGTTTGGGGTCTCGGGTAGGGGCCCAGGAGCCGTCGGGCGAGAGAGGAGGGGGCCGAGGGAGTTGCTGGTAAGGGGAATAAGAGGTATTGTCCGGAACATGCATGGGACGGGGGGAAGGATAAGCAGGGAAAGCAGTATACGCAGGGGGTGCAACAGACGGACTATGTAAAAGTGACGCTTCATGCATAAGTAATTTTTCATGTAACAACGGCATAGAAATAGTATCATCACGAGCCTGAATGGCACTGACGAGGCCCTGATAATCACTACCAAGATTTTTTAAAATTAATTCAACCAAGTCATCATCAGTACCTTTGCATCAAGAGTCGCAAGATCATCGGCAACATTTTTAACGGCGGTGAAATCGAGAAATGGACATTGTACCTTTGGTAATAGAATTTAAGCGCAGTTTGAGATGTCGAACACGCCCCTTGCTTTGTTTCCCAAACGTGTCGAGAAGAGTGTCCCACGCCTGTTTAGAATTTTCGGTGTGTTGAATCGTAGCCATATAATCCTTGTCGATGTAACCCGAAAGCGATTATGTATCAAAGCATCTGTTGTATCCACCGAGATAAGCCGGATTTTGGGTAACTTCACCGGCGGCAGAGGGTGAGGAGAGAGGCGGGTGGGTGAAGCACCGATGGCGTAACCGAGAAGACCATGGCACTGTGAGCAAGGTAGTTAATTGGAGCTTCAGCGGTAAAGTTTTTGCCATCAAGCTTGATCGGAGCATGGACGACCGGGTGGAGGAGAGAGGGCAGTAGCGCGGCGGTGCAGCAGAGAGAGAGGGCGACAGCTGCGGCGCCGGTGAGAGCAAAATGAGACGTAGTGATGGAAGCGGAATCGGCCATTGCAATGAGAGAAATTGCGCCGGCGGCGGCAAGGCCCTAGCGGTGAAAAATTTTTGGGATCAAAAAGCTACGATACCATATTAGGTTTGATGAATAACAAAATAATTGTCATTAAGAAATAATGTTGTGTACACTGAGTTTATATAGAGAGACCACAAGGGTATAAATGTAAATGACAAAATAATAAAGTAATATATTCTAATATATTTGGTTTATGATTTGTTTTTTATTTTATTTTTTATTACATATTTGTATATAATAACTGGTATCCCCTGATCGATCAACCGATAAATGGTCATCCGACTAATCAGTGACCCCTTTAACATAGGGCCGGCCCTGAGAGAGTGAGGTAGGTACAGACTACATAGAAAAAATGGCAGGAAAATATAAAATTGGGTCCCTGTACGGATCTGTATTTATTTTCAGATCATATCACGCCTGACATTCTTTTTAGGTAGGTACGTGCAAAATTTGGAGAGAGACCGTGCAAATTTGCACAGTCTCAAACAAGCCACGTGCAGTTTCCATATTCTTCTTTCCTTTTTTTTTTGTTAACTTAACCATGCATAACAACCATGTACCCCCACGTGCAATTTTAATTTTGTCTACATGTTACGCTGTATAAATGCCTTGGCGGGTTCGGTGTAATGTCAAGACAAGACCGCGTGTAATTTTGCAGACGGCTACCTGAAAATATTGTCAATTCTAACATAATTTGACGATAAATATGGAAGATACAACAACCTGATTCTATATTTTCTCGAAAATGGAGGGAGGGAGGTGGGGCACTTTCAATTTTGACTGATTATTTCTAATACATCAATGAGACACTTCAGCATTTTAAACACAGAGCCTCGTTATGACGACATTGGTGTCAACGGAGGAAAGGTTTTTTGTTTTTGTTTTTGGAGAGTGGTTTAAAAGGACAAAAAAAGAAAGGGAAAATAGGAATCAAGACAATGGAAATATAAATTGGGTGATAAGGACAAATCCATCGCATTTCATAACTCCAAATCTCATTGTTTGTTATGATGGAATCGACCTCAAATCTAATGTTTATTATCACGAGGAATAAGGGCGATATCGCCACTATCACTATTGCCCTCGCTAATAGTGATATATAATTGCATTGATTGAAACTGACAGAACATTATAATATTTATAGCCTTATTAATTATAAAGATTTATTCAAATAGAACTCTATCTAAATCAAATAATATATAATATCATAACAATAAAGAGAAGGAAAAGAGAGAGAGAAGGATATGGGGTAAGGATATACACGATTCGGTTCGGATCGGTTAATGGCCGTAACCGAAACCGAACCGAAACTTTCGGTTAATTGAAAATCCGAACCGAAACCGAACCGTTTGTAAAAGAAAACCGAACCGAAATAACCGGTTGATTAACCGAAAAACCAAACCGAAATAGCTAAATTTCATCCAAAATATACAATTCACTATATGGTTATAAATGGTTTGGCTTTTCCTATTTGGTTTTGGTTTGGGTTCGGATATAAACGGTTTGATTTTCGATTCGGTTTCGTTTCGGTTTTTGGTTCGGTTTTTATTCGGTTCGGTTAGGACAATTTACATCACTAACCGTAACCGAACCGAAAATTTCGATTTTTCCATTTTGAAAACCGAAAACCGAACCGTAGTACTTATTAACCGAACCGAACTGAATTACCCCGGTTCGGTTCGGTTTTCGGATTATCCGTATCCGTGTACCACCCCTAATATGAGGGGAGAGAAAGGAGAAAATGATGCCGGGAAGAGGAGAATGATCAATTTATTAAAAGAAGAAAAAAAAATAACGAAAATAAATTAAAAAGAGTCTGTGAGAGTTCGTTTAGATTAATGTAATGAACCCCCATCCAGACATTTTTCTGTAAGGACTGCTCATGACCGAAAAGGCGTCAGTCGAACAACTTTGATAGCATAATGGAGAAATATAATTGCATTGATTGATACTGATAGAACATTACAATAATTATAGCATTATTAATGACGTGATCTATTCAAATAGAACTCTTTTTAAACCAAACAATTATAATACATCCTAACAATTGTTTCATAATTCAAATTCAAACAACATTATCTAAATACTCAATCTTGTCATTATCTCTAACGTTCGTAATCAGCAGCGGACCCAAAGGTAATAGGGGAGGATCAATACCTTAACTGAGATCCGAAAAATATATTTATTTTCTTTGTTTTGAAACGATATAGTTTTTTCATTCAAAAATGTAAAAATAACATTAAAGTTTCCTTGTTGGGAAAAAAAAAAAAAAAAAAAAAAAAAAAAAAAAAAAAAAAACCATATTATTGTTCTTGATTGATTATATTTTTACCCATGTTACCCTTAATAAATAATCGTTATACCACTATTTCAAATTAGTAATTATGCTATAGGGACAACCAATTTTATGACTATCACGTATACAAACAAACAAAACAGTTTTATTTTTCACACATGGTAGACATCCGATGATCCGTTCAAATCGAGAGTCTATGCATCAGAATTTTTCATTTTAAATAAGTGGTGAAGAATGAGAAATACTTATGTGGAGAGAGTGTTTTTTGAGTTAAAATAACGGTTGAAACGATCAGAACCATATAGTTTAAATACAGAATGAAACTGTGTGTTCATGTCGCTCCACACGGTGTTTCCCATGATGAATAGCTACTTGACTTGGGATCCTGCCAAATAATTCTGCAGAAATGTGAGGTGATGTCAAGTGACAACACATTGATCATGTTAAAGGGTATAGTCCCTTTTACATACATAACGACACATATATACATACATCAAAATAACCCACACCTCGATGGGGTCAACACCCAAGGCCTGAATCTTTGACCTTTAAAAGACATGCTTTCTCGATTTGTCCCAAACCAATGTACCTCCTCTTACATTTATTAAAGTTGGCAGGTTTACAATCAGGTGCTTCTTCTCTTTGCCACACACATATATAACATATAATAAACACACTTATAAAATAACTTAACTTATCAGACATATAATAAAGAATCAACACATAAGAAATGTTGGGAACAAGGGAGAAAGTGACACGACAAGGGAGAAAAATATGAAAAGGTAAGTCCAAACCTAAAGTGTTTAAGTGTATAAGATGTTAATTATCAAACTCCTCATCAACTTAAGCTTTTAGAAAAGATAGTAATTCAACATGGTATCAGAGTCAGAAATCATAGGATTGAACCTTCCTCATGTATATTGTACAAGTGTTGGAGAGATTGCACATATTTGAGGTGGCGTGTTGAAGTCTTTAAGATTACAATTGTGCAAGTGTTGGGAGAGATACTCCACACATGATGGGACGTGTTAAACTGTGTAAGATATTAATTATCAAACTCTCACCAACTTTTTTTTTTTTTTTTTTTTTTTTTTTTTTTTTTTTTTTTCACTTTGGGCGAAAGCTGGCCTAAAGGCCTTATTATTGATGGGACGTGTTAAACTGTGTAAGATATTAATTATCAAACTCTCACCAACTTTTTTTTTTTTTTTTTTTTTTTTTTTTTTTTCACTTTGATTTGAAAAGTGGCGCAAAGCGCTTATTATTGGGAGGGGATTGAACCTGGGGACCTCCCACCTGGAGGCAGGAAGTAGTCTGGGTGGCTAACCACTGCAGGATGAGCTAGTTGATCAAACTCTTACCAACTTAAGCTTTTAGAATATATGATAGCTCAACAAGAACGGTATTACATGCCCTATCTCTAGAATTTAATAAAAAAAATATAAGCCAAGTTATATTTTAATAATTTAGGGGACTGTCCATGTATTTATTATTACCGATAGAATTTAGCAATTTATGGAATCTAATTCTTATAACTCAGCTCAAAGACAATCACACTCATGTTATTTTACCAATAAATTATGCTCCTAGGGCGATAATGGAGAAAACTACACGCAGTCCTTTGTGAAACTTTATAAAGAAAGGAAACTTGGATAAATATGCTTAAATAGTAGTATAATGTTTGTAAAAAATGGTTTGAAATGATAACATTGTCGTTGTATGTTTCAAATCAGTTTCTGTGACGCCCCATTTCTGGATATCGTGTCCTTATTCGGAAATGAACGTCCGGCACGTATATAACTTAATACTTAATTCAATTATATACGCAAGCCTCACGTAATCAACATCAGAGTTAAAGCGGAACAAGAAAAACACGAAAGCTTATACGACATACGGCGTCGAATAGAATATTAAACTTCACCAACTATCTTACACGTCACAACGTTTCAAAACAAGCCAAACTGTACCAAACTAGCATATTACAAAAGCTTATACGACATACGACGTCGAATAGAATATCAAACATCACCAACTGATAATGCTGAATATTATCACGGTGGATTAGCGGTGGTCGTGAAGATGGATATCTGGCTGTTTTTGATAGATTTGTGGTGGTGGCAGCCGGTGAGGCACGGCGGTGAGGTGGTGGAATGAATGAATGCTAGAGAGAATGAACTTGACAAGAGTTTTGTCTTCTTTGTCTATTTTTTGCATATCTCCTTATGAAATTACACAAGCCCTCCTTTTATAGGCAAGGGAAAAAGCTAGGGGCACGGGATAAGGACAGATAAGCACAGTATACAATGAAGTTAAGCAGACAATACAACTGGCGACGTCGTATGAAGTTGCTCGGGTCGAGATCTGCGAGCTCGCTTCCTTGCCATGTCTCGACTTCCCTTGGGTCGCTCCTTTCCCGGACTCGTGCGATCTCCTGTTGATCTCTGACTTAGGATGCTGGCCGGCCCCCTGAGCGGCTAAGACCTTATAGGTTTGAACGCTCGTCACGAGGTTTCCAGCCCGCGACCCTAACCAGATTATCGCTGCCGACGTTGTGGCCGCGGCCCGGCTCCATCCTGGTGGCTAGATGGGCGGTTTCCGTTAACTCATAGGTAGCGGTGTATTTAGACATATCAATGCCCCCTACTCTATGTCTTAGGCATTTTCGGGGAGGCCAAGCATAGAGTAAAGAGTACAAAGATTGTTCAGCTTGCTGGAGTTTTCCGATTATTTGTTTAGGATCGCGCTATCAAGCGGACGATCTCGAAGTGATTTTGGGGCTGCCGACCTTGTCGTCTGAAGCTACTTATTCACTAAGGGCCGCGCTATTCGTGCGTCTTGCCTCGAAGCGTTTTTGGGTCTGGCGACCTTGTCGTCTGAAGCGACTATTAAACGGAGATTTTTGTAGGAGTCACGGTGATGGCGAGCTTGAACATTGCGAGCTTGTGTTTGGCGACGTTGAGTGTCAAACGTGGGTAGTGGAGTAGTTGAACCATCAGATCGTGGTCCTTTCGGTTTATAGGTAACTGCAGCAACATGGATGTTGATGGTGTCTCGGTAACTGCCCTAGTAATGACGCAGTCATTGATTGACGTGCGTTATTACGTGGGCATTGATTGACCCGCCGTAATAATGGCGATTTTGAAATTCAAAATCCCCAAGATGACTGTCCGAATCTGGACCGTTGGATAAATCCCACCTGGACCGCACGATCAAATCTTCTTGTCTATATAAGGGTCCAACCCCCATTCGTGACGTCACCGAAACCAGACCTTAGAAACGGCGTCAAGAAAGGGACAGACCGATTCTAGGTTAGACGGATCCTAACCGGCAGTGTACCGGGTCAAATTGTAGTGATAAAGTGGTGAGTCAGGTGTCGAATCCTCAGGGAAAAAGTGGTAATTCTTTTAAGTGTGGTTAAACACCAAAGAGCTGCTATTAACTCGATCTAAACCGCAATTTTATAACACAGATTACTATTACTCTAACTAACATAAAATAAATGCGTAATTTAAAAATTATTCTAATATAATATATATAGATATATAAATATATATAGATGTACATAAATAGTAAAAAAAATATATATATATAAATATATAGATACCAATATATAGTTTATAGACTAGACTAGCCAAAGTATATGTAATCAATTTATTCGATCTTTTCAATTAATAGAATATGTTCGATCTTCCTTTTATTAGGTCCAATTGAGTAAATGAAGCGGTGTACTCTATTGTCAACAATTCCTCCTCACACGAGCGTATGAAATTGTCATATGTCAAATTGTCATCAGTCCAATGTCCACACGCGCCCCATGCTAAACTTAGTTAGTCAAAACAGTGCGAGTATAAATCTACCCGGATAAAAGAGGTGATTCCATTTGTCGGATGGCCGATGTTATTCAAGAGGCTCCGGTTGTCAAGCGGATCGATTTAATACAATCGGTGTAGTTTCAATTAAACTGTGATTTTAACATTATTACGATCTTGAGTACAAAATTAATAAGATTTGTTTTACTAGGACAAATCGCTTCGGTAGGAAATAGGATTCCGTTAATCAGACGGCCATTTTACCCTCCGGTTTTTCTATTTTTACTCATATCCTCGACTTCTCCAGTCGAGTTCATCGCCAGGTTATATGTGGTATTCATCATGGTTGATTACATCATTCGAATATGTTATCATTTACGTAGCGAAATAGAAAAAGATTCATTTTAACTCAATTTTAATCATTTTTATTTTAACATCATTCTTTTAACGAAAAGATCGAAATAATACGATTACATAACTTTGGCTAGTTATTAGATTTAGCCTAATAACATTATAAAAACTAAAAAGAAGAAAATAACAAACATAAACATAAATATTTTGAAAAGTTACCCGATTCTGAGATGATGATTGAAGTTGTATTCTTCCGGACATAACAAATACTCTAAAGCAACACCGGACTTCTGATAATTTCCCGAGCATTATCACGATACTACTACTACTAATTTATTCATGGCTTAAAGCCTATTTACAAACTAAAGAAAAGAGGGGATAGAGAATATATATAGAATATTGTGTATATATATTGGTACCCCCAATGCAAATCTTGAGGCTCCCATATATATATAGGCAAACTCCCTTCCCGGACCGGTCTCGAAAATTGGCGGATCGGTCCGGTGTAATGATGACAATCATTACGATTAGTTATAAGCATGTGACCCCATGTTACCCTTAATCATTACAAATGCTGTGTAATTATATATATAATTATATATAATTACATAGCTAACTTCTAAAAATCGTAACTTGAATTCTTGATATCGAATGACATAATCAAACTTCCGTTGAAAAGCTCGTTGAATTCTCTACAACTTTCATCAAGGCCACTTCTTCGAAAACATATTCTCGATGAGCCATTTGTATTAAGTGTCCTTTTCGAGATTTTTCAATAAGACTTAATCAATTAGCCACTTGACCACCATTTGAGTTGTAGACCTCTAATCTTCATAATTCAAAGTGCTTTAGAAATCTTATATGAAGATCTTCAACTTTCGTGAAGAACATTTTCCCAGAAAATGTCTTTTAACGAAGTCATTCCTAATACGTGTCGTTTTCGGGATTTTATTAAAAACAACTAACCACTTGACCATTGGGTGACGCTTTATAACTTCCTCCCAACGACTTGAATTGACTTCAAAAAAAGTGTCTCTACTTCGGGATTCGATTCATCTTAGGGTTTCGCAATGAAATAAACACAAAATACCCGTGTAAAATAGACACAATACTCCGGTTACTAAAACCGGTACAAAACTACAACTTTTTACTATAAATACTAACTTTTACTACTAACTATACTAAACTATAAAGATTTATATTTTATACTAATTATATCATAATTTCATATATTTTACATAGAATTTGTTCATAAAACATAATATTATTACGTATAATTAATCATATAAAATAATACATCAAATTACTCCCCACTTAGCTTTTGATCGTCCTAGAAGCAAAAATTAGCGATAATATATAAATAATGAGATAATATAATTGATCAAATTAAAATTTCAAAAGTAATATATATAAATCAATATTACAAACATATAAGTTATAACTTTTATAGAAATTTAATAAGATATAAAGTTTATATAACTTAAATAAATTAAGTATCAAATGTTAATCAGATGGAAACATGCATGCAATAATTCATAAATATAAATAAAATATTAGAATTACTTTCTATCTCGATTATTACGAATTTCGGAATCATTAACTAAGTCGGATAGAAGACACAATGGCTTATAATATATTAGGATAGGACATTGGTTAATCGAAAAGATAGAAAAAGAAATCAAAAGAGAAAAGCAAAGTAAATGCACGTACTCTACGTCTTCACATTCTTGATCAAAAATAATTTCGATTAGTAACATCCTTTTATTCCAACTATTTTTCAGATTTTCTCTCTTCTTTTTCTACTTTTTTTTTTTTTTAATATTAAGAACTAAAGCGTGAGTGTGTGTAGAAAAAAATCAAATTTTACAAGCATTGCTTCATCAAGATTGATCGGAGTACTACTCTTTCGATCTAAAATTACGAGTCCGGTTTCCTTAAACCCGTAATCATTCTTGAGATCTAATGATTCGACTTATGCCTTCATTCCCAGCAATAGGACATTTCGAGATAATACCCTAGCTGGACTACTATCATCAGGCATTAATATTATTTATATATATGGTCGATCAAAGATAGGGAAGATACCTGATATTTGATTAATTCTGTGTAAAAAATGGTGCTTTGTTCCTAATATAAATTTTTCATAGGATACTAACATGTCTGAACTCATTGCCAAAATCAGCTATCTTGTAAGCGTCATGAGGTGAGAACATCTATATTAGAACCTATCTACCCATTCCAATCTCAGCATATACCATTTTTTCTCAACTCTTAACTCTTTTGTCATCATCTCCTCTCATAAGTACGTACAAACTCGAAGGATTTCAAAGAAATGTAGACCAAAACAAGCTAAGTGTCGGAAATTTAATCAAAATGGCTAAATTCCGAGTGAGGTCTTGATCACTCTTTAAAAAACTGAGGTAGGGTCAAAAATTGGAAATTTTATTCAGGTAGGCTATTTGGTTATAGTTATATTTTTGTGGTGTCCAAAAATCATCATTCCTAATTTTGATTCCAAATTCATAATTTATCTTGAAAAGAAAATTATCTAAAAATTTATTTATAAATATAAAAATTACTTGAATAATTCCATAAAAGGAATATTTGACAAAAATTATTTAGTTATACATACTCAAAATCTTAAAAATCTTATAAAAGATATAAAACATATTCATAATATATCTAATATATTTTACTAAATCAAAAATTAATCTTCTCAAATTATATCATTTTTATTCATATATTAACTTAAGTCATTAAGAAAAACTAATCAAAACTAAGAAAATAAGTAATTAAAGTATTAATTTATATGAAAAAGGTTATATTTTAAATTTTTTTTTTTTTTTTTTGAAAATTTTAATGAAATTTTCAAACCTAACTCTACTCCCCACTTACGAAGTGGCATCATCCCGATGTTCAATGAGTATGAAAAAGTAGGTTCGAAAATTAAATTAAAATTATAGATGATCGTTATAAATATCGATAACACGCGTATATTAAAAACAAACAAACATATATATTAAACAAAAAGAAACTATTACACACTAAAAGATTCAAAATAAAACAAACTTACTAACTAACTTACTAACCTTAATCAACTTACTAACTTATTAAAGCAAACCAACCTTAAACAAACTTAAATAAAACCAACAACAACTATCTCAAATAGTTGATGAACAACCCGGATTCTCCACTGGTAGCAATCCTCTACGATAATCACGAGACGGATATATCTCGTCAGAAGCAATTTCAGGGACTTCATTCAAATGAATACATAACCTTGAAATTAACCAAGCAAAAGGCATCGGCCTTCCATTATTATACCGTTCCACTGCAAAGCTTCTTGCCGTCCTAAAAATCAAAATCCCCCAGTCCACATGAGCTCCGCTTATCAACGCGCAAACAACAAAAGTATCTCACTATCACTAACCCACGCAAAGTCACTAGTCGGATAGACTCGTGAGTTAATGAAGTGTTTCCATGCTCTCAGATGAGCAGGTAGAGCTGAAGTGGTAGAGTCGTAATTTTGATCAAACTCTGGAAACAAATATGGAAAAGCTTCCGTGACATAGTTGACAACGTTAAAGGAGTTCCCTAACGCCCATTTACAGATCCTAACCGGCAGTGTACCGGGTCAAATTGTAGTGCTAGTCTGGTGAGTCAGGTCGTATTCCTCAGGGAAAACATGGTAATTCTTTTAAGTGGGGTTAAACACCAAGAAGCTATTATTAACTCGATCTAAGTCGCAGTTTTATCAGTTTCCTCGGGTTAGATTATGTTAGTAGTTAGATTGTTAGTAAAGCAGTAAATAAATACAAATAGATATATAGATATATTTTTGAGATCTAGCCAAGAATACTTTACTGAATCAATATCTTTTAGTAGAAATAAATGAGACAGATCTTCCTTTATTCAAGGTGTAAATTATATATGAATCGGTGTACTCCTAAGCTAGACAACTCCTCCTCACATGAGCGTATGAAATTGTCATATGTCCATTGTCATCAGTCCAAGGTCCACAACTGTTACGGTTTTTCTGAACAGGTCCCGAGTACAAATCTACCTTTAGATAAAAAGGAGTCACTCCGTTAAATCAAGCGGTCAATTTTATTTAAAAGGCTCCGGTTGTCAAAGCCGGACGATTCAACTTTCCGGTTTAAGTTTCAATTAAAGCGATGATTTAACATTATTACGATCTCGAGTACAAATTTCAATAAGATTCATCTTTTAGGACAAATCGCCCCGGGTAGAAAGCGGGTTCCGTTGTCACGTTTTCACTCGGCCAATTTTACCCTCCGGTCTTTCAATTTTAACGTTTCATTAGGCGCAGAAGAAAGAGATTCATCATAATTGATTTTAATCATTATTACGAGTCGATCATTCATTTTACCAAAAGATTAACTAATTGATTCATATCTTGGCTAGATATATTTTTAGTTTAATATCATATATAAATAGAAATAGAAATAATAAACATAACAATTTTAGAATATATTACGGTTATGACTATCGAATCGAAGTCGTTTCCACGGATCTAACATGCCAAAGCTTCAAATCAACAATCTTCGATAATTATTCCGCCATTACAACGATACTATAACCATTTTATTTATATATGTGAAAAACATATATACATACATACGTAGACATATATATGTATATACGGGCCCCGAAAAGAAAATTAAAAGAGAAACGAGATGAAAAGATCTAGATCTATATAAATATATAGATAGATCTATCACATATATATTCATATATAGAATATATATATATACATGAAGTGTGTGTGTATATATATATATATCATATATGTATATATATATATGATCCAAAAAATAAAATAAAATAAAAAAATAAAAAGAAAGAAGCATGGACGAGAGAAAGAAAAGAGATTAGAAGAGAAAGGGGCATTTGATCCATTCCATTTGCTTCTGTATATATAGGCAATTGGGAGGCGGATCGATCCGGGAAAAGGGCGGATCGATCCGGGAATAAAATATATTATCCCAAGCCTATCCCCATGTGCGAAATCATCATTATGGCGATTTTTTGTTTCGCCGGATCGATCCGGGAAAAGGCCGGATCGATCCGGGACTGCCAGTTTTGAGCTGAAACTTGAAAAATTCATATCTTGAGTTGTAGACCTCCGATTGACGTGATTCAAAATGCGTTGGAAAGCTCTTTCAAAGATCTACAACTTTCATTAAGGCCACTTCTTCAGAAAATGTTGTTTTGATGAGCCATCCGTATGTCGAAGATATTTCGGGATTTTTACTAATCCGAATCGATTGGCCACTTGGCCATAACTTGAGTTCCCGAACTCCAAACGACATGATTTCAGCGGCATTGGAAAGCTCGTTGAATAATCTACCACTTTCATGAAGAAGTCATCCCCTGAAAATGCCTCTAAGCTGGGTCAAATCTCCATCGAAAATAAATTACGGTTTAAGTACTTAGGAAAATTTGCTCCGTTGAACTTATAAACTTGTGGCACCTTCTTCTAATCCTCTAAACACATCTTTTAGACTCAAAACATGTCGTTACGTGGAATCTTGGTCAATATATAATCTCGCAATGAACCACCAAAATACCAAACGTAAATCCGACACACGACACTCCGGTTACTAAACCGGTACAAAACTAATAAAAACTTATAAAAATATGATAATTTATATAATAACTACTACTTATACATTTGAATAAAACTTAGTAATTTTGACTTGATTTGATACAATAATGCTCGAGAAATGGGGCGAAATGTCATAAAAACAATCATAAATTTATCTCTCATCACAACCCCTACTTAGCTTTTTGGTCGTCCTCGATCAAAACAAGCGATAAAACAAAATGAATAAGAGATAAATTCATGAAGATAGAAGGTATAAGGAACAACCGAGATAATACAACCTTTAGAATTATAACCAGGCTTTAACCTCAATATAAATGTATAACAGTGTGTGTGTGTCAAGCCTTTTCAATTTCCACTATCCTCTCTTGAATAAATCAAGCAAAACACACAAATATCCATTCAGGACATGTACTAATGAATTTCCTAGGTATAGTAATGTGATTCCTCACAAAGTTCTCCCGTGTACTTATTAGGATAATCCCTAAAGCATATCATTCGATTTATCTTGGGGATAGTCGAAGATAGCTAATTTTTCAACCACGCTAAAAATTTTTTTTTTTTTCTTTTGATGAACTTAATTTCACATGTGTAGCATATGCCTTCATTCCCAAAGAATAGGACGTTTCGTGATAACACCCTAATTGGACTACTATCATCAGCGATCGGGAGCTTTTAAACCTCATAGTGATATAGGACGTTTCGTGATAACACCCTACTGCACTCAAATCATTGGTAGCTACAACCAACATATAGATAGTTCATCTTAATTTGGTATTTTTATTTTTTTTTTATTTTTTTTTTATTATTATTTTTTTTTCATAAACTTAACTTATATCCTTTCTATCACATTCAAACCTTGGATATTCACAAAGACACGTTCAAAAGTTAGGTACTAAGTTATTGTTATTATCTAGAATAACCACTAGGATACTAAATGGATCTGATTTAAAATTTTCCGCTTCAATATCAAAGGCTTACGTGAACAATGAATTCATGTTACACAAATATATTTGGAATTACAATGCACTTACGGTTCACGTTGGTTATACACATCCAAATTGATCATTACATCTTCAAATCCATGAAATATATATTTTATATCAGATTTATTTTAATCAACTAAATAATGTTGAAAAAGATCGAAAACTAAGAGATTTATTGATACAAAATAAACATTAATGCCATTGCTAGACCAACAACTCCACTCCCCACTTACGAACTTACATTGTCCTCAATGTAAAGTGAGTGTAAATAAGTTGTTGGGAAAGCAATGGTGCACTAAAACAAGTCAAAACAAATACTCGGATGATAAAAATGGGTGGGTGGGTGGGTTAAAGTTATAACCTCCTTAATTCCATAGTATTTGAACTAATACATGTCATACATTATTTCAAATTTAAAACAGACTAAATCATGATATGAAATATGTGACAAAGTTTTAACTCTGAGTCTTTTATACCCAGATCCTCAAGGGTTATTTCAAATTGTTCTAACAACATAAGTCCAAGAAATGACGCATTTGAATTTTCTCTTTGATTTTCATCGGGATTTTCGGATAACCACCTAATCGTTCCATTTTTAATGACATTCAAACATTCATCCTAAGACTTGGTGAAACAAAATGAAAATCAATCCAAAGTATTCGCAAAGTATCATCCAAAGTATGAGTAATTATTATATTTAACATTTTTACGGGCTGCCTCCCGGTAGCGCTTTTGGTTAACGTCGTTTGCTCGACACTTAAACAACCATAATGATGATGATTAACTAATATACTAAAATAAAATAGGATACTTCTAACATTTACTCACAAAAGCATGTAATAATTAATTTCGTGAACTAACTAGAAAAAAATGCTTAAGGAGTAAATAGGAAGGATAGTACCATGTTTTTACTATATTTATAGTCTATAGCTAGACTTTCTGCTCCGGTTTTCTAATGTACTGGTGGTGAGTCATCCTCATGCACCACATCCTTCTTCAATACCGGTTTCCAACAGAGGTTAGACAATTTCCACCAATCCAAACGATTCTTGACCTTTTCCTTTGATTTTCGAGCCTTCGGTTTGTGAGCTTTTACATTATTGCTGAAGTCATCTTCTTCAATTACCTGTGTGTTAGTACGATCCAAAACAAGGGAACAGAAAGTGTCCATACAAGAACATGGTTCTAGTGTAGTGCATGGATATTTCAATGAATTGTAAATGTTAAAGACAACGCTCTCATGATTAACTCCCAAACTAAACTCTCCCTTACAAACATCGATGAAAGGGATATTAATAGTTAAGTGCCGAAAAGTGTCGAGAAAACATGCATACTTCTCATCGTTAAACGAAGATGGTAAAGCTTCCTTGAATGATTGTGCCTTTTGAGGACATTGTGTGTCATCATTCAGTACCTTTTTCTTCAAAATATGCACTGGATATGGTGATGCCCTTCCAGGTTGAACCGATGTGAATTTAGGTTGAGCCGGATAAGGTTCGGTTTGAAATGGCCCTTTAGATTCCATATTCTTCTTATATTTACCATCTAAATCATCATCTACTTCATTAATTCCGATGTTTTCTAATCCATTACTTCCACAGATCCTTCCACTTCTAGTAATAACAGCATTTACCTCTCTCAGATTTCTTTCGATATTACTTGGCAATCCTTCTGAGGGTTTCTTGCTTTTACGTTCTACTTTCTACTCAAATGATATTCCAAATTCCGTAATGAAGCTTCTACAATTCTCATTACGTATCATGTCCACTTATAGATGTTTTCAACGTACTCATATCCTTAGTGATTTGTACTATAGAAGTCATCATGGTTTCCATATTCGAGCTTGAGTTGACATCATACCCATGATTTTTGATTAATTTCTCCCATTTATCAACTCCTTCAAAGTTGAGTTGAACTTTGGGTGGTGGTATGCTTTGAGTGGTAAATTGTGGATACGATCTAGGTAATGATTGTAGATTCGATTCGAGGTATCTCCTTGATAAACTAGATTACTATATGGATTCTTATATTGGATTGGATACGGTGGTTGTCCTTGCTTACTAGGGGTTTTTGGACCAATGAAAAGTAGGGTGATCTCTTCTTATAGCATTAAACGAGTTTGAATACGCGTTATTCAAATTCCTATGCTGTAAAAAATTCACCTTTTCCCTTGAATAGCCTTCTGGTTCTTCCATCCCTAATGACATATTATCATGATTTGAGTAGTTATTTGGTATGATATTTTCTGAGTTTACATTTTTACTGGCTAATAAGCCGTCAAATTTCCTACTCAAATTCTCCAAGTGTGCTAGAACTTCCGTATTCGATGTACATTCTCCTGCAAAGGCTACTTTTCTTGTGCTAGAACCGGTTTCCCACATACGATTATTTTTGGAAATCTTTTCTATAGCATCGTAAACTATTTGGGCTTCACTCATAATTAACGAACCACCACATGCATGATCCACATCTGCACGTGAGTCTCTCCTTAATTTACGACAGAAAAGTTGGATTTGCATAACTAAGGAATAACCATGATCGGGACAAGCTCGTAATAGCTTTTTAAATCTTTCCCAAGCATTCTCAAACATTTCTTCAGATCCTTGTTTAAAGTTGGCAATTTCGACTATTAATTCCAATTTTCTACCAGGAGTAAAATACTGCTTTAAGAACTCGGTTTGAATATCCTCCCAACTAGTCAATGAATGATGTGGAAGTGACAAAAACCAATCTCGTGCTCTTCCTTTTAAAGAAAAAGGAAACAAAGACATCCTCGTTAATTCATAATGAGCACCATGACTTTTGGCTGTATTACACAATTCTTCGAAAAGATAGAGATGATGATGTGGGTCCTCATCATCCTCTCCTAGAAATTGGGCTCTTGTGTCAATTAAACCAAAAAGATGAGATTTTATTTCGAAATTATTTTCTCCTTTATTGGGTAAACGAATTGGATTATTAATCTGGTACCTTTATATATAGGCCTTATGCCATAAATAAAGTAGTATCGTTATAATGCTCGAGAAATTATCAGAAGATCAATGTTGTTGAAGTTGTTGTAGCATCCGGAAGAATACAGCTTCTGATTCAATCGTTGTAATCGGGTAAAATTCCTAAAGTATTTATGTTTGTTTTGTCTTTTTATCTTTTTGTATAATGTTAGTAGGCTAAATCTAATAACTAGCCAAAGTTATGTAATCGTTTTATTTCGATCTTTTCGGTAAAGGAATGCTGTCTAAGTAAAATTGAATAAAATTGAGTTAATTGAATCTTTTCCTATTAATAAAGTTTGACTTGAAAGAATTCATAATCTAATTATGAATTGACACCTCGTAATTAAGTTATGAACTCGTTAATAGAAAAACCGGAGGGTAAAATTGGCCGAGTGAAAACGTGACAACGGAACCAGTTTCTACCGGGGCGATTTGTCCTAAAAGATGAATCTTATTAAAATTTGTACTCAAGATCGTAATAATGTTAAATTCATCAGTTTAATTGAAACTTAAACGGAAAGTTGAATCGCCCGGCCTTGACAACCGGAGCCTTTAAATAAAATTGACCGTTTGTGAACGGAATGACTCCTTTTATTCAAAGGTAGAATCGTACTCGGGACCTGTTCAGAAAAACCGTAACAGTTGTGGACTTTGGACTGATGACAATGGACATATGACAATTTCACACACTAATGTGAGGACGAATTGTTAACCTTAGGAGTACACCGTTTCATTTACTCAATTGAACTTAAAGATCGAGCACATTCCATTCACTGAAAAGATCGTATAAATCAATTATATAAACTTTGGCTAGTTCTCTAATAATATATTTGGCATCTATATATTTATATCTATATATATACTTGACCCACCCACCCACCCTTTTTTATCATCCGAGTATTTGTTTTGACTTGTTTTAGTGCACCATTGCTTTTCCAACAACTTATTTACACTCACTTTACATTGAGGACAATGTAAGTTCGTAAGTGGGGAGTGGAGTCGTTGGTCTAGCAATGGCATTAATGTTTATTTTGTATCAATAAATCCCTTAGTTTTCGATCTTTTTCGAGCATTATTTAGTTGATTAAAATAAACTGTATAAGGTATATATTTCATGGATTTGAAGATGTAATGATCAATTTGGATGTGTATAACCAATGTGAACCGTAAGTGCATTGTAATTCCAAATATATTTGTGTAACATGAATTCCTTCACGTAAGCCTTTGATATTGAAGCGGAAAATTTTAAACTGTATCCATTCAGTATCCTAGTGGTTTATTCTAGATAATAACAGTAACTTAGTACCTAACTTTTGAACGTGTACTGTGAATATCTGAAGGTTTGAATGTGATAGAAAGGATATAAGTTAAGAGGAATAAAAATAAAAATAAAAATAAAAATTAAGATGAACTATCTATATGTTGGTTGTAGCTACCAATGATTTGAGTGCAGTAGGGCGTTATCACGAAACGTCCTATATCACTATGAGGTTTAAAAGCTCCCATCGCTTTGATGATAGAAGTCCAGCTAGGGTGTTATCACGAAACGTCCTATTGCTGGGAATGAAGGCATATGCTACAAATGAAAAAATAAAAATAAAATGGAAATATGGTTGAAAACTTAGTTATCTTCTGACTATCCCCAGTATAAACTGAATGATATGCTTTAGGGATTATCCTAAAAGTACTCGGAAGAACTTTGTGTGGAACTATTATCGCCTATACCTAGGAAAGTCATTAGAAATTTGTCTGAATGGATATTTGTGTGTTTTGCTTGATTTATTCAAGAGAGGATAGTGGAAATAGAAAAGGCTTGACACACACACACTCTGTTATACATATATATTGAGGTTAAAGCCTGGTTGTAATTCTAACGGTTGCAACATCTGGTTGTTTCTTATACCTTCTATCTTCATAAATTTATCTCTTATTCATTTTGTTTTATCGCTTGTTTTGATCGAGGACGACCAAAAGCTAAGTAGGGGGTTGTGATGAGAGATAAATTTATGATCGTTTTTATGACATTCCGCCCCATTTCTGATACCATTTTGAGCATTATTGTATCAAATCAAGTAAAAATTACTAAGTTTTATTCAAATGTATAAGTAGTAGTTATTATGTAAAATATTGTGTTTTTATTGTATTTTTATAGATTTTGTACCGGTTTAGTAACCGGAGTGTCGTGTCGGATTTACGTTTGGTATTTTGGTGGTTCATTGCAGGATTATATATTGACCAAGATTCCACGTAACGACATGTTTTGAGTCTAAAAGATGTGTTTAGAGGATTAGAAGAAGGTGCCACAAGTTTATAAGTTCAACGGAGCAAATTTTCTAAGTACTTAAATCATTACATATTTTCGACGGAGATTTGACCCATCTTAGAGGCATTTTCAGGGGATGACTTCTTAATGAAAGTTGTAGATCTTCACATAAGCTTTCCAACGCACTTTGAATTACGTCAATTGGAGGTCTACAACTCAAGTTATGGTCAATTGACTAATCAATTCGGATTAGTAGAAATCCCGTAAAAGACTCGACATACGAATGGCTCATCAAAACGACATTTTATGAATATATCAATCTAAGTCGCAGTTTTATCATTTTCCTGGGTTAGATTATGTTAGATCAGTTAGATTAGTTAGTAATGTTAGAGTTAGATGTTAGTAAAACAGAAAATAAAACAAATAAATACTAATGGAAAATTAGGGATAAGGACACAATCTGAAATATTTTTAAGTAACAGGACAACTACATATTTTTTATAGGGAGAAGGACAACTGCATAATTTTTATAGCGAGAAGGACAAACAAGTGAATCCGAAAATCGGTGAATCTCCTAGTGAATCCGAAATCGGTGAATTTCGATAGTGAATTTCGACAAAGTGAATCTCGAAAATTAGTGAATTTTCGACGATGAATTTTGAAAAATAGTGAATTTCGATGGTGAATTTCGTCAATTGAATTTAAGCAATGAATTTCGAACACAAGTGAATTTCGACAATGAATAAATAGTTTTGTCCTTTATGCAAAAGTTTCAAAAAACTGTCCTTCTACTCAATTGATGAAATATTTCTGTCCTTCTCCCTCATTCCCCCAAATACTAATATAATATATATTTTTGGATCTAGCCAAGAATACGTTACTGAATCAATATATCTTTTTAGTTAATAAATGAGACAGATCTTTTCCTTGATGCAAGGAGGTCAATTATATATGAATCGGTGTACTCTCTAAGCTAGACAACTCCTCCTCACACGAGCGTATGAAAGCGTCATATGTCCATTGTCATCACCCAAGGTCCACAATCATTACGGTTTTTACGAACAGTCCCGAGTACAAATCTACCTTTAGATAAAAGGAGTCATTCCGTTCGTCAAACGGTCAATTTTATTTAAAAGGCTCCGGTTGTCAAAGCCGGACGATTCAACTTTCCGGTTTAAGTTTCAATTAAACTGATGATTTAACATTATTACGATCTCGAGTACAAATGTCAATAAAATTTATCTTTCCCAAGACAAATCTGCCCCCGGGTAGGAAATCGGATTCCGTTGTCACGTTTTCACTCGGCCAATTTTACCCTCCGGTCTTTCAATTTTAACGTTTCATTAAGCGCAGAAAGAAAGAGATTCATTATAATTGATTTTAATCATTATTACCAGAATCGATCATTCATTTTACCAAAAGATTAACTAATTCAGATTCATATCTTGGCTAGATATATTTTACCAAAAGATTAACTAATTCACATATATATTCATATATAGAATATATATATATACATGAAGTGTGTGTGTATATATATATATATCATATATGTATATATATATATGATCCAAAAAATAAAATAAAATAAAAAAATAAAAAGAAAGAAGCATGGACGAGAGAAAGAAAAGAGATTAGAAGAGAAAGGGGCATTTGATCCATTCCATTTGCTTCTGTATATATAGGCAATTGGGGAGGCCGGATCGATCCGGGAAAGGGCCGGATCGATCCGGGAATAAAATATATTATCCCAAGCCTATCCCCATGTGCGAAATCATCATTATGGCGATTTTTTGTTTCGCCGGATCGATCCGGAAAAAAGGCGGATCGATCCGGGATCGCCGATTTGAGCTGAAACTTGAAAAATTCATATCTTGAGTTGTAGACCTCCGATTGACGTGATTCAAAATGCGTTGGAAAGCTCTTTCAAAGATCTACAACTTTCATTAAGGCCACTTCTTCAGAAAATGTTGTTTTGATGAGCCATCCATATGTCGAAGATATTTCGGGATTTTTACTAATCCGAATCGATTGGCCACTTGGCCATAACTTGAGTTCCCGAACTCCAAACGACATGATTTCAGCGGCATTGGAAAGCTCGTTGAATAATCTACCACTTTCATGAAGAAGTCATCCCCTGAAAATGCCTCTAAGCTGGGTCAAATCTCCATCGAAAATAAATTACGGTTTAAGTACTTAGGAAAATTTGCTCCGTTGAACTTATAAACTTGTGGCACCTTCTTCTAATCCTCTAAACACATCTTTTAGACTCAAAACATGTCGATTACGTGGAATCTTGGTCAATATATAATCCCGCAATGAACCACCAAAATACCAAGCGTAAATCCGACACTTACACTCGGTTACTAAACGGTACAAAACTAATAAAAAACTTATAAAAATATGATAATTTATATAATAACTACTACTTATACATTTGAATAAAACTTAGTAATTTTGACTTGATTTGATACAATAATGCTCAGAAATGGGGCGAAATGTCATAAAAACAATCATAAATTTATCTCTCATCACAACCCCCTACTTAGCTTTTGGTCGTCCTCGATCAAAACAAGCGATAAAACAAAATGAATAAGAGATAAATTCATGAAGATAGAAGGTATAAGGAACAACCAGATAATACAACCTTTAGAATTATAACCAGGCTTTAACCTCAATATAAATGTATAACAGAGTGTGTGTGTGACAAGCCTTTTCAATTTACACTATCCTCTCTTGAATAAATCAAGCAAAACACACAAATATCCATTCAGACAGCCCTAATGAATTTCCTAGGTATAGTAGTAACAGTTCCTCACAAAGTTCTCCCGTGTACTTATTAGGATAATCCCTAAAGCATATCATTCAGTTTATACTGGGGATAGTCAGAAGATAGCTAATTTTTCAACCACGCTTAAAAATTTTTTTTTTTCTTTTGATGAACTTAATTTCACATGTGTAGCATATGCCTTCATTCCCAGCAATAGGACGTTTCGTGATAACACCCTAGCTGGACTACTATCATCAGGCAGTCGGGAGCTTTTAAACCTCATAGTGATATAGGACGTTTCGTGATAACACCCTACTGCATTCAAATCATTGGTAGCTACAACCAACATATAGATAGTTCATCTTAATTTGGTATTTTTTATTTTTATTTTTTTTTTTTTTTATTATTATTATTTTTTTCATAAACTTAACTTATATCCTTTCTATCACATTCAAACCTTCAGATATTCACAGTACACGTTCAAAAGTTAGGTACTAAGTTACTGTTATTATCTAGAATAACCACTAGGATACTAAATGGATACAGTTTAAAATTTTCCGCTTCAATATCAAAGGCTTACGTGAACAATGAATTCATGTTACACAAATATATTTGGAATTACAATGCACTTACGGTTCACGTTGGTTATACACATCCAAATTGATCATTACATCTTCAAATCCATGAAATATATACCTTATACAGTTTATTTTAATCAACTAAATAATGTTCGAAAAAGATCGAAAACTAAGAGATTTATTGATACAAAATAAACATTAATGCCATTGCTAGACCAACAACTCCACTCCCCACTTACGAACTTACATTGTCCTCAATGTAAAGTGAGTGTAAATAAGTTGTTGGGAAAGCAATGGTGCACTAAAACAAGTCAAAACAAATACTCGGATGATAAAAATGGGTGGGTGGGTGGGTTAAAGTTATAACCTCCTTAATTCCATAGTATTTGAACTAATACATGTCATACATTATTTCAAATTTAAAACAGACTAAATCATGATATGAAATATATGACAAAGTTTTAACTCTGAGTCTTTTATACCCAGATCCTCAAGGGTTATTTCAAATTGTTCTAACAACATAAGTCCAAGAAATGACGCATTTGAATTTTCTCTTTGATTTTCATCGGGATTTTCGGATAACCACCTAATCGTTCCATTTTTAATGACATTCAAACATTCATCCTAAGACTTGGTGAAACAAAATGAAAATCAATCCAAAGTATTCGCAAAGTATCATCCAAAGTATGAGTAATTATTATATTTAACATTTTTACGGGCTGCCTCCCGGTAGCGCTTTTGGTTAACGTCGTTTGCTCGACACTTAAACAACCATAATGATGATGATTAACTAATATACTAAAATAAAATAGGATACTTCTAACATTTACTCACAAAAGCATGTAATAATTAATTTCGTGAACTAACTAGAAAAAAATGCTTAAGGAGTAAATAGGAAGGATAGTACCATGTTTTTACTATATTTATAGTCTATAGCTAGACTTTTGCTCCGGTTTTCTAATGTCTTGGTGGTGAGTCATCCTCATGCACCACATCCTTCTTCAATACCGGTTTCCAACAGAGGTTAGACAATTTCCACCAATCCAAACGATTCTTGACCTTTTCCTTTGATTTTCGAGCCTTGGTTTGTGAGCTTTTACATTATTCTTCAAGTCATCTTCTTCAATTACCTGTGTGTTAGTACGATCCAAAACAAGGGAACAGAAAGTGTCCATACAAGAACATGGTTCTAGTGTAGTGCATGGATATTTCAATGAATTGTAAATGTTAAAGACAACGCTCTCATGATTAACTCCCAAACTAAACTCTCCCTTACAAACATCGATGAAAGGGATATTAATAGTTAAGTGCCGAAAAGTGTCGAGAAAACATGCATACTTCTCATCGTTAAACGAAGATGGTAAAGCTTCCTTGAATGATTGTGCCTTTTGAGGACATTGTGTGTCATCATTCATTACTTTTTCTTCAAAATATGCCTTTGGATATGGTGATGCCCTTCCAGGTTGAACCGATGTGAATTTAGGTTGAGCCGGATAAGGTTCGGTTTGAAATGGCCCTTTAGATTCCATATTCTTCTTATATTTACCATCTAAATCATCATCTACTTCATTAATTCCGATGTTTTCTAATCCATTACTTCCACAGATCCTTCCACTTCTAGTAATAACAGCATTTACCTCTCTCAGATTTCTTTCGATATTACTTGGCAATCCTTCTGAGGGTTTACTGTTTTTACGTTCTACTTCTCTACTCAAATGATATTCCAAATTCCGTAATGAAGCTTCTACAATTCTCATTCTGGTATCATGTCCACTTATAGATGTTTTCAACGTACTCATATCCTTAGTGACTGTACCTATAGAAGTCATCATGGTTTCCATATTCTGAGCTTGAGTTGACATCATACCCATCAGATTTTTGATTAATTTCTCCCATTTATCAACTCCTTCAGGTTGAGTTGAACTTTGGGTGACTGGTATGCTTTGAGTGGTAAATTGTGGATACGATCTAGGTAATGATTGTAGATTCTGATTCGAGGTATCTCCTTGATAAACTAGATTACTATATGGATTCTTATATTGGATTGGATACGGTGGTTGTCCTTGCTTACTAGGGGTTTCAGACCAATGAAAAGTAGGGTGATCTCTTCTTATAGCATTAAACGAGTTTGAATACGCGTTATTCAAATTCCTATGCTGTAAAAAATTCACCTTTTCCCTTGAATAGCCTTCTGGTTCTTCCATCCCTAATGACATATTATCATGATTTGAGTAGTTATTTGGTATGATATTTTCTGAGTTTACATTTTTACTGGCTAATAAGCCGTCAAATTTCCTACTCAAATTCTCCAAGTGTGCTAGAACTTCCGTATTCGATGTACATTCTCCTGCAAAGGCTACTTTTCTTGTGCTAGAACCGGTTTCCCACATACGATTATTTTTGGAAATCTTTTCTATAGCATCGTAAACTATTTGGGCTTCACTCATAATTAACGAACCACCACATGCATGATCCACATCTGCACGTGAGTCTCTCCTTAATTTACGACAGAAAAGTTGGATTTGCATAACTAAGGAATAACCATGATCGGGACAAGCTCGTAATAGCTTTTTAAATCTTTCCCAAGCATTCTCAAACATTTCTTCAGATCCTTGTTTAAAGTTGGCAATTTCGACTATTAATTCCAATTTTCTACCAGGAGTAAAATACTGCTTTAAGAACTCGGTTTGAATATCCTCCCAACTAGTCAATGAATGATGTGGAAGTGACAAAAACCAATCTCGTGCTCTTCCTTTTAAAGAAAAAGGAAACAAAGACATCCTCGTTAATTCATAATGAGCACCATGACTTTTGTTTGTATTACACAATTCTTGAAAGATAGAGATGATGATGTGGGTCCTCATCATCTCTCTCCTAGAAATTAGGCTCTTGTGTCAATTAAACCAAAAAGATGAGATTTTATTTCGAAATTATTTTCTCCTTTATTGGGTAAACGAATTGGATTATTAATCTGGTACCTTTATATATAGGCCTTATGCCATAAATAAAGTAGTATCGTTATAATGCTTGAGAAATTATCAGAAGATCAATGTTGTTGAAGTTGTTGTAGCATCCGGAAGAATACGACACGATTCAATCGTTGTAATCGGGTAAAATTCCTAAAGTATTTATGTTTGTTTTGTCTTTTATCTTTTTGTATAATGTTAGTAGGCTAAATCTAATAACTAGCCAAAGTTATGTAATCGTTTTATTTCGATCTTTTCGGTAAAGGAATGTTTGTCTAAGTAAAATTGAATAAAATTGAGTTAATTGAATCTTTTCCTATTAATAAAGTTTGACTTGAAAGAATTCATAATCTAATTATGAATTGACACCTCGTAATTAAGTTATGAACTCGTTAATAGAAAAACCGGAGGGTAAAATTGGCGAGTGAAAGCGTGACAACGGAACCCGATTTCTACCCGGGGCGATTTGTCCTAAAAGATGAATCTTATTAAAATTTGTACTCAAGATCGTAATAATGTTAAATTCATCAGTTTAATTGAAACTTAAACCGGAAAGTTGAATCGCCCGGCCTTGACAACCGGAGCCTTTAAATAAAATTGACCGCTTTGTGAACGGAATGACTCCTTTTATTCAAAGGTAGAATCGTACTTCGGGACTGTTCGGAAAAACCGTGAATGATTGTGGACTTTGGGTGATGACAATGGACATATGACAATTTCACACACTAATGTGAGGACAAATTGTTAACCTTAGGAGTACACCGTTTCATTTACTCAATTGAACTTAAAGATCGAGCACATTCCATTCACTGAAAAGATCGTATAAATCAATTATATAAACTTTGGCTAGTTCTCTAATAATATATTTGGCATCTATATATTTATATCTATATATATACTTGACCCACCCACCCACCCTTTTTTATCATCCGAGTATTTGTTTTGACTTGTTTTAGTGCACCATTACTTTTCCAACAACTTATTTACACTCACTTTACATTGAGGACAATGTAAGTTCGTAAGTGGGGAGTGGAGTCGTTGGTCTAGCAATGGCATTAATGTTTATTTTGTATCAATAAATCCCTTAGTTTTCGATCTTTTTCGAGCATTATTTAGTTGATTAAAATAAACTGTATAAGGTATATATTTCATGGATTTGAAGATGTAATGATCAATTTGGATGTGTATAACCAATGTGAACCGTAAGTGCATTGTAATTCCAAATATATTTGTGTAACATGAATTCCTTCACGTAAGCCTTTGATATTGAAGCGGAAAATTTTAAACTGTATCCATTCAGTATCCTAGTGGTTTATTCTAGATAATAACAGTAACTTAGTACCTAACTTTTGAACGTGTACTGTGAATATCTGAAGGTTTGAATGTGATAGAAAGGATATGATGAAAGCTCTGAGATGGTGGGATAGGTGCTATCCAATCTGGTAAAGTATATGGGTCGATTGATGAGGCGGATAGGCGGTTTATCGAAAGAAGGATTAAGATGCATCCGCTCATGTCTCAACATCCTCTACGTAAATCATCACTCCACGCGCTACTGCTTTCAACAAACAAAGCCATATTAGCTTTGTCCTCGGGCTACATCGACACTAAAGATTGAAACATATCGTAATGGTGTTTGGGAGAGAAGTCAACTGTGATCGAAAAAAGATGAAAATGTCAAACCGATGGAATCTGGTGGAGGTGCACTACGCCTAACTATCGAGTCTATCGAACCCTCCGGAGACCTCCTCGGACTAGGGCCTCAGGGGACTCATCTCGCCATAGTTAATTTGTCGTTAGATAGGAAAGGAACTCCGATCTACGACATAAATCTGAAAATAAAGCCAGGAAAGTACATGTGACTCCCCTCGCCTTGGCAAGTAACAATAAACTCGAAAACCCTTCTATACATGATCTTCCCCACATCCACCTTAATATCATGAATCATTGCCCAAGTAATGCATAAATCTTCTTTACCAAAGGCGGTGTGTTTGGTAGTGGGATAGAGAGTATGGCTCAAAAATCTTTTGATTGCCCTCGGATCTCTAAAACACTTCCCATAATTAAATCTGTTGTCCACCCACTCTCTTTGTAGCATCAAACTCCTCTCGAGCTCTAGAGGCAATCTGCTCATACATAGCGGGATCATCTAATCTATAAACGACTCTGTAATCCTCTTCATCCGGAAAAACTTCTACCCTAAAACGGCATTGATAAGTTCCGGACTAAAAGACACATTTCTAGACCTAAGGGGATAGACTCTATCATACTATCCTCGGTGGGTGTCAAAGTAGACAGAATCGCATAAAACTCGCCACTAAGGTAGTATTGATCTCTCCTGTCCTCTCGAGATTTGCAAAATCCAACCATTGGCGCCTCGCAAAATACGCCTAACTTCCTCTCCTAAGTCATCAAAATCTCAACCTCTTTCCAACACAACTCCACATTTACTATAGATATTCTTATAAGCATTCTTAGCTTGAGGTGAAGTCAGAAGCAAACAAAACTAATGAGACTCTTCTTCCGGTGTTAAATCTTTAAGACCTACGACTGGTACTTCTATTGGAATATTAGGCTTTCGTTTCTTAGAGATTTTGCGACTAGATGAGGCCATTCTACGAATTTTGGAATAACAAAAAAAAAAAAAAAAAATGTCACAACACACTTAAAAATCAAAACAGTTGAAAATAAATCTAAAAATTACAAAAATCGTGAAATTGATAACTAGAGTAAACAAATTATACCTTATAATGAACAAAACGGTGAAAAGTGGCCGGAAAAGTCGTAGAAGCCACCGGGATGAAATGGAGCTTGTGTTCGATCTTTTTCAAATTTTTCACTTGTGTTGAATAGAGGAGAGTAAAAGAGGAAGAATATATGTAATGGTATAGTGTAATTTGTTAATTCGAAGAGAAAAAGAAAAAAATTTTGGGGTGGAGGTGATGGTGCGGCGGCTGTTTGAAGAAAAGAGGAAAAATGAAGAAGAAAGAAACATCCCATCTTTTTAGGTCAATTCGATCCCGGACCGGTCCTGGATAAGGGCCGGATCGGTCCGTGTGAAATTTTTATGATTTTTTCGAAATTTTTTATTTTTTTGGATTTTTGATATAAAACTTATAAAACTCAATAAAAACTTAATAAAACTAGAAAATAAAACGTTATAAATTTCTATTAATTCTTATAAAATATCTATTAATTCTTATAAAATATCTAAAAACTTAAAAAAAACTTTTTATAAAACTTTTATAAAACTCCTTAATTTTATAAAGATCCAATTTTATAAAATTTTCAAAGTTATGCAAAAATTTTATAAAACTAAAAACAATAAAAGACTTGAACTTACGGGGTTTCTAATTCTTCAATTTCTACAAACTCCAGATTTCTAACATACCGTTCAAGCAAACTAAATCCTAGAAACGTAGCGTTTGAATTAAGTCTTGGAATTCCATCGGGATTTTCGGTTAACCACCTAATCGTTCCCTTCTTAATTACATTCAAACACTCATTCTGAGATTGAGTTATATTTTTCCCACATTGCCCACTGTGTTCAATCTTTCCACAGATTCTGCATTTCCTTAGAAACTTAGCCCTTCTCTTTATCGAGCTTCTCGACGTACCATTACAAACTTCTTTCAATTTTTTCTCTCTCAACAATTGCTTGTTCTTTCCAAAAACTAAAGCTTCTATAGTAAAGGCAATGTCCCTATCAAAACCTAAATTTAAAAGTAAAACAAAAATTCTAATCTATCAAAAAAGACATCCAGTTCTTTTACGTCTATCCGGTAAAAGACGAAACTAGTTTAGACATATAAAAGTAAAGATAAAACCTGGTAATGTGATACTTTCAGCTTTTCAGAGCACTTCTTTTAGTCTTTTGGAGGGTCGATTAGCAACATCACTTCATTTATGAGAGAGACTTCTTCACCTTCCAGAAATAGTTTCACCCTGTGACCATTGGCTATAAAAGTTGTATTCCCATGATTAGTTCAACGACTCAGATTTATAAACTCGTGTTACTTTAAATGGTCCTGTCCATCTTGATTTAAGCTTTCCTGGAAACAACTTTAAACGTGAATTGTACAATAACACTTGATCACCTACATGGAACTCACGACTATAGATTCTCTTATCATGGAAGGATTTCGTGCGTTCCTTGTAGATTCGAGCATTTTCATAAGAATCAAGGCGAAATTCTTCTAATTTCATTAATCAAGTAATCTATGATCACCGGATGACCTTAGGATCGAAATTTAAATCTAATAGCCGTAAGGCTCGGTGTTCTAACTCTACCTGAGAGATGACAAGATTTACCAAAGACTAATTTGTAGGGAGAACAGCCAATTGGAGTTTTAAAAGCTGTTCTGTATGCCCATAACGCATCGTCTAGTCTAACTGCCCAGTTTTTACGGTTTGAGTCCACTGTCTTCTCTATGATTCTTTTAATCTCTCTATTCGACACCTCTACCTGACCACTGGTTTGCGGATGATAAGGTGTTCCTAACTTATGCGTTACACCATATTTTTCAATTAACTTAGTAAATGGTCGATTGCAAAAGTGTGAACCTCTATCACTAATGATCGCCCTTGGAATGTCATATCTAGTGAATATGTTCTTTTTAAGGAATCGTATGACAACCTTGGTATCATTAGTGGGAAGAGCTTCAGCTTCTACCCATTTCGATACATAATCTACCATTACAAGAATAAATCTTTTTCCAAACGATATAGGGAAAGGTCCCATGAAATCTATACCCCAAACATCAAATAACTCACATTCTAAAATAGGTTGCATAGGCATTTCATGTTTTTTCGAAATATTTCCCCATTTTTGACATGATTCACAAGATTTAACATATGTATACGCATCTCTATAAAGTGTAGGCCAATAAAACCACATTGCAAAACTTTAAAAGCGGTTTTCCAACCTCCATGATGACCTCCGCCTCACGATCATGACAAAGCGATAAAACACTTAAAATTTCATTATCAGGCACACATTTTACGATTATCTCATCCGAACATTTACGGAAAAGGTCCGGTTCCTCCCAAGTAATAAAATTTTAAGTCATAAAAGAACTTTTTTTACATTTGCCAAGTCCAATGAGACGGAATGTAATCACAAAGTTAAGTAGTTAATGATATCTCCAAACCAAGGTGAATTTTCCTTAGAAGGAATTCTTTTCTTTAATAACTGCATGGTTGAAGGAGTATCGATTCTAAACAGTTGTTCATCAGGAAATGAGTCTTTAATTTCAATTCCTATTTCTTCATCAGTTTCCATTCTACTTAGATGATCTGCTACTACATTCTCACTTCCTTTTTTATCTTTAATCTCAATATCAAATTCTTGAAGTAGGAGAATCCATCTAAGAAGACGTGGTTTCGCATCTTTCTTACTCAGTAAATATTTCAATGCTGAATGGTCTATATAAACTATTACCTTAGAGCCAACAATATACGATCTAAACTTATCTAAGGCAAAAATCACAGCCAACAGTTCTTTTTCTGTAGTTGCATAGTTCAGTTGAGCTGCATTTAACGTATGAGATGCATAGTAAATAGCTTTGAGAATTCTATTATATCTTTGACCTAAAACAGCTCCTACAGCTAAATCGCTTGCATCACACATAATCTCAAAAGGTAAATTCCAGTCTGGTGCTACCAATACTGGTGCAGTGATCAACTTCGCTTTCAGGGTCTTAAATGCTTCCATACATTTACTATCAAAATTAAAAGGTACTTCTTTTTCAAGCAAATGACTTAGAGGTTTTGCTATCTTTGAAAAATCTGCAATAAATCTCCTATAAAATCCTGCATGTCCAAGAAATCCTCTTAGCGTTCTTAGATTAACTGGTGGAGGCAATTTTTCGATTACCTCGACTTTAGCTTTATCAACTTCGATTCCTACTTGAGAGATTCTATGACCTAGTACAATTCCTTACGATACCATCAAATGACATTTTTCCCAATTAAGCACTAAATTGGTATCCTCTCACGCGTTGTAACACTCGTTCTAAGTGTAACAAACGACCATTAAAAGAGTCTCCGTAAACACTAAAGTCGTCCATAAAAATTTCTAAGAATTTCTCAACCATATCGAAAATATAGACATCATACATCTTTGAAAGCGTAGCGAGAGCATTACATAAACCAAACGGCATTCTTTTATACGCAAAAGTTCCATAAGGACAAGTGAAAGTAGTCTTTTCCCTATCTCCCTCTTTGCAATGAATATCTGTAAATATCCTGAATAACCATCTAAGAAACAGTAATACTTATGTCCACTTAAACGCTCCAACATTTGCACTATGAATGAAAGTGGATGATGATCTTTCTTAGTATGATCATTTAGTTTTCTAAAATCAATGCACATTCGATATCCTGTAATTTCCTTGTTGGAATCCATTCATTCTTATCATTCTCTTTCCTTTGTGAAACCTCCTTTCTTTGGTACAACTTGAGTTGGACTTACCCATTCACTATCCGATATAGGAAAGATTATTCCCATTTCTAATAGCTTAATAACCTCTTTCTTAACGATTAAGCGCAAATTCGGGTTGAGGCGGCGTTATGTTGAATACAAGGTTTAGCATCTTCTTTTAGAATTATCTTATGAGCACATATCTCAGGGCTAATACCTCGAATATCGGCAACTGTCCATCCAAAAGCTTTCTTATGCTTTTTCAACATTCTAAGTAATTGATCTTCTTGTTGCTCCGTTAAAGTTGATGAAATAATAAGCGGTAAAAGGTTATTAGTTTCAAGAAAAACATATTTTGATTTAAAGGTAACGGTTTCAATTCAGCATTCTTAGGCGGATCTTCTATTGATGATTTAAGAACTGGTCCTTCTAGTTCTAACTCCAAATACTTATGCCATGGTGGTTTAAAAGTAAAACTGCCTTCATTTAGAGATAAGATTATCTCTTTCATTTCAATGTCTTCCTCATCTTCTTTATAGATAGACAGAGTTAAGCATTCTTCTAATCTGTCTTCAAAAGTTGGTAACTGATTATCATAGACAGAATGAATATCTTCTATAAAAGAACATGATTCTGGTGATGTATATTGATGGTTCATAGCTTTGAAAATATTGAAAGCAACTTCATCTTCATTGACTCTCAAAATTAATTCTCCTTTCTGAACATCGATTAAAGTTCTCCCTGTAGCTAGAAATGGACGTCCTAAGATAAATGGCGCTGAAAATCCTTCTTCCATTTCCATAACTACAAAGTCTACTGGAAAATAGAACTTGTCTACCTTAACCAATATGTCCTCAATTATTCCTTTAGGGTACTTAATCGATCTATCTGCCATTTGAAGAGTCATTTCAGTCTTAGTAAGCTTTCCTATGCCTAGCTTTCTATAATCCTCATAAGACATGAGATTTATACTAGCTCCTAGATCACATAAGACCTTCTTAAACAGAAATCCTCCAATTTCACATGGAATGGTAAAACTTCCAGGATCTTTCAGTTTAGGTGGTAACTTATGCTGCAAAATTGCAGAACATTCTTCATTTAGGCATATATTCTCATATTCCTCTAATTTTTTCTTATTTGATAGAATATCTTTCAAAAACTTTCCATAGCGAGGCATATTTATCGAGCTTCGATAATGAGGATATTAACATGAATATGACTTAAAAGTATCAAGGAAACGAGCATACTGATCGTCTTAATCTTTTAATTTGATCTTTAGGAGGAAAAGGTAAAGATTCTAAATCTATAACCTTTGGTTCCGAAGTCATTCTCTCTTTTCCTTTATCCTTAAACTTTTGAGTATTACTTGATCGCCATGTTTCAGGTTCTTGAATTTTTTCTTTTAATTTGTTCCCTGAATCAATCTCTACTTCAGACTCCTTCAGTTTTTCCTGTTTTTCATCCTTGTTTTCTTTATCTTCTATTCTAACATGTTCCTTAAATAGATTCCTTAAATCTTTATCCATGGGATCTTTCAAAATTCTAGGGATTTTTACCCATTTTTCACCTTCATTCTCAGGTTCCAAACTTCTATTCCTTTTCAAGAAATTCTCTATGATTTCTTCTTCCTCATCAGTAAAGTCAAGTTCATCTTTAGTCTCTTCATTTTTATCTAAATCATTTTCTACTTCATTATTCCCGAAGTTTTCTACTCCCTTACTACCGTAGAGTTTCCCTACTTCTGTAACTACAACATTTACCTCTCTTGGGTTTCTTTCAAGATTACTTGGTAATCCTCCGGAGGTCTCTTGTTGTTACGTTCACCTTCCCTACTCAAATGATCTTCCATATTCCTTAATGAAGCTTCTATCGTTCTCATTCGGTATCATGTCCATTCATAGATGTTTTCATTGAACTCATATCCTTCTTGATGAAGCTATAGAAGTCATCATTGTTTCCATATTCTTAGCTTGAGTAGATACTACACCCATCATATTTTCCATCGCTTTTTCCCATTTTTCAACCCCCCTTCGCAGTTGAGTTGAACTTTGAGTTCTTGGTATACTTTGAGTGGTATGTTGAGGATAGGATCTAGGTAATGATTGTAAATTCGATTAGATGTATTTCCTTGATAAACTTGATTATTATTCATATTCTTATATCGAATCGATACGGCGGTTGTCTGGCTTACTAGGGTTTTCGGACCATCTAAAAGTTGGGTGGTCTCTTCTAATAGCATTAAACGAGTTTGAATATGCATTGTTCAAATTCCTATGTCTTTGAAGAAAACTCACCTCCTCTCTTGAATATCCTGTTGGTTCTTCTATCCCTAATGACACATTATCATGATTTGAGTATTCGGTTGGCATACTATTTTCTCGAATTTTTATTCTTACCTTGTTGTAATCCATCAAACTTTCTACTCAAATTCTCCAAGTGTGCTAGAACTTCCGTGTTTGACGTACATTCTCCGCAAAAGCTACTTTTCTAGTGCTAGAACCGGTTTCCACATTTCGTTATTTTTGGAAATCTTTTCTATAGCATCGTAAAACTGTTTGAGCTTCACTCATCATTAACGAACCACCACATGCATGATCTACATCTGCATGTGAATCCTTTCTAAGTTTGACGAGAAAAGTTGAATTTGCATATCTAAAGAATAACCATGATCGGGACAAGCTCTTAACAATTTTTAAACCTTTCCTGTGCATTCCCAAGTGTTTCTTGAGATCCTTGTCTAAAATTAGCAACCTCGACCTTTAATTCCAAATTCCGTCCAGAGTGAAATATTGTTTTGAAATTCAGTTTGAATATCCTCCCAACTAGTTAACGAGTGGTGTGGAAGAGACATAAACCAATCTCGGGCTCGTCTTTTTAGAAAAAGGAAACATAGTCATCCTTGTTAATTCCTTATGAGCACCTTGACTTTTGGTCAGTATTGCACGATTCTTCAAGCAGATAGAGATGATGATGTGGATCTTCATCATCTTCTCCTAGAAATTGGGCTCTTGCGTCAATTAAACCAAAAAGATGAGACTTAATTTCGAAATTATTCGCTCCTTCATTAGGTAAAAGTATGGGATTATTAGTCTGGTTTCTCCTAACAGTTTGATCACATATAGGTCTTGGGTTTGGCGGATTGTTACGATTATTCTGGTTCCGATCTTGATTGTTCTTATTATTCTGATTATTATTAGGGTTAACAGGGTTTTGGCCATGCCCTAAAGCATGATCTAGCCTCTGTTCGTTTGTTTCATCACTAGTTTCAGCCATTTCTTTATTTTTATTAGAAGATGATTCCGTTGGAGATTTTCCAAGGAGTCCTAAGCTGGTTTGACCACGTTTACTCTCTATCCGAATCGCGCTTTTCGTAGCGTTTATATCAGGCTTATATGAGTAAGTGAAGCTTTACCGCTTACGGTCATCAACTAACGAAAATAGAAAAATGCTCGAGTTTTAAAGAAGAAGAAAATTGGTACTAAAAGAAAGTAGATACCAACGAAAAATAAAAAAAGAAATGTGATAAGAAGAGTGTTGGTTTATCCTCGAGAATTTTTAAGCTAATACAAGTAGTAACCATAGACACAAAAAAATAGCGACTTTGTTCCCGGCAACGGCGCCGTAAAGTCGACGTCACGAAACGGACCTTAGAAACGGCGTCAAGAAAGGGACAGACCGATTCTAGGTTAGACGGATCTAAACGGCGATGTACCGGGTCAAATTGTAGTGATAAAGTGGTGAGTCAGTGTCGAATCCTCAGGGAAAAAGTGGAATTCTTTTAAGTGTGGTTAAACACCAAAGAGCTGCTATTAACTCGATCTAAACCGCAATTTTATAACACAGATTACTATTACTCTAACTAACATAAAATAAATGCGTAATTTAAAAATTATTCTAATATAATATATATAGATATATAAATATATATAGATGTACATAAATAGTAAAAAATATATATATATATATATATATAAATATATAGATACCAATATATAGTTTATAGACTAGACTAGCCAAAGTATATGTAATCAATTTATTCGATCTTTTCAATTAATAGAATATGTTCGATCTTCCTTTTTATTAGGTCCAATTGAGTAAATGAAACGGTGTACTCCTATTGTCAACAATTCCTCCTCACACGAGCGTATGAAATTGTCATATGTCAAATTGTCATCAGTCCAATGTCCACAACTGCCCCATGCTAAACTTAGTTAGTCAAAACAGGTACCGAGTATAAATCTACCCCGGATAAAAGAGGTGATTCCATTTGTCAGATGGCCGATGTTATTCAAGAGGCTCCGGTTGTCAAGCGGATCGATTTAATACAAACGGTGTAGTTTCAATTAAACTGTGATTTTAACATTATTACGATCTTGAGTACAAAATTAATAAGATTTGTTTTACTAGGACAAATCTGCCCCCGGGTAGGAAATAGGATTCCGTTAATCGACGGCCATTTTACCCTCCGGTTTTTCTATTTATACTCATATCCCGACTTCTCCGGTCGGGTTCATCGCCAGGTTATATGTGGTATTCATCATGGTTGATTACATCATTCCGAATATGTTATCATTTACGTAGTGAAATAGAAAAAGATTCATTTTAACTCAATTTTAATCATTTTTATTTTAACATCATTCTTTTAACGAAAAGATCGAAATAATACGATTACATAACTTTGGCTAGTTATTAGATTTAGCCTAATAACATTATAAAAACTAAAAAGAAGAAAATAACAAACATAAACATAAATATTTCAGAAAAGTTACCCGATTATGAGATCTTTGATTCGAAGTTGTATTCTTCCGGACATAACAACTACTCTAGCAACACCGGACTTCTGATAATTTCCCGAGCATTATCACGATACTACTACTACTAATTTATTCATGGCTTAAAGCCTATTTACAAACTAAAGAAAAGAGGGGATAGAGAATATATATAGAATATTGTGTATATATATTGGTACCCCCAATGCAAATGCTGAGGCTCCCATATATATAGGCAAACTCCCTTCCCGGACCGGTCCTGAAAATTGGCCGGATCGGTCCGGTGTAATGATGACAATCATTACAGTTAGTTATAAGCATGTGACCCCATGTTACCCTTAATCATTACAAATGCTGTGTAATTATATATATAATTATATATAATTACATAGCTAACTTCTAAAAATCGTAACTTGAATTCTTGATATCAGAATGACATAATCAAACTTCCGTTGAAAAGCTCGTTGAATTCTCTACAACTTTCATCAAGGCCACTTCTTCAGAAAACGTATTCTCGATGGGCCATTTGTATTAAGTGTCCTTTTCGAGATTTTTCAATAGTACTAATCAATTAGCCACTTGACCACCATTTGAGTTGTAGACCTCTAATCTTCATAATTCAAAGTGCTTTAGAAATCTTATATGAAGATCTTCAACTTTCGTGAAGAACATTTTCCCAGAAAATGTCTTTTTAACGAGCCATTCCCAATACGTGTCGTTTTCGGGATTTTATTAAAAACAACTAACCACTTGACCATTGGGTGACGCTTTATAACTTCCTCCCAACGACTTGAATTGACTTCAAAAAGTGTCTCTACTTCGGGATTTCAGTTCATCTTAGGGTTCTGCAATGAAATAAACACAAAATACCCGTGTAAAATAGACACAATACTCCGGTTACTAAAACCGGTACAAAAACTACAACTTTTTACTATAAATACTAACTTTTACTACTAACTATACTAAACTATAAAGATTAATATTTTATACTAATTATATCATAATTTCATATATTTTACATAGAATTTGTTCATAAAACATAATATTATTACGTATAATTAATCATATAAAAATAATACATCAATTCGCTCAACACTTTTCGCTCCTACTACTTCCTTCCCACTTTTCTCTCACGGTTTCTAGAGTTCATCAGCTTCGATTGCTTTCCGTTGAAGATTTGAAGTTTTCGGCGGCCAATCCCGAGGTTTCCGCTTGCTTTCTACAGTTTCTGATCATTTTTCAGCTAAAACAGGTAATTCTTCACCCACTAAGCTCCTCCGATGGATTTTCCCGTAGTATTTCCATTCATTTTTTACACTTGTTCCCTCCTTTAGCTTATCATGCGTGACCTGGGGCGTTTGGGGGAGTAAAGGCTTGAGTTTTTGAATTGGTGTTCTTGTTTTGGTATGGTTTTCCTTTGGCACAAACTGAGCATTTTCTGGGGGAAAAGGTGGGTTTTTTCTTGACGATTTGTGATATCCTTCCTCTTTTGTATTTCCTCCTTTCATTATGGCATCCCGTCCTGCAAAACCGCAGGGAAGGTGCCGAGATGGGTGCGATCACCTCCCTGGTGTAATCTACATTATCCCAGGTGAGTTAAAGCTCCACCTTTCCTTGTTTTGCATGATGTCGGATGACGATTTTAGCCTTGACGGTGATTCTGAAGTAGATCGAGAAGCGTATGACTACGCCCTGGAGGATGAGCTCGCCGAATCTAGCCCCGAGGTGGTCGCACGCGATGACCTAGAAGATGAGTTGATGGAGGGGGGCGCTGTGGGATATGACCCTGAGGATCCTTTCGGCCTAGGGAATCTGTCACCCGATTCGGTGCCTCGGCGGAAGAAAAGTCGCAAGGAGGCGGCTCGTAGCCGAGGTGAGACAAGTATTAGTGGCCACGGCGGCGATGATGATATTTCGGCAGTGGAGGGTGCGAGTAGTGCTGGGGTGCCTGGCGATGACGAAATGTCTGTGGAGGACGCTGCCTTGAACAGGCTGATGGGATCCAGTGAGGACGATTCTGAATCTGTTCCGCGCAAACCTTTGGATCTCCCCAAAAAACCTAAGAGAAAAAAGGCTGATCCCTCGACCATGACGGTAGGGGAAGCGGCGGCTAAAGGGAAGCCTTTAAAGCCTAATAATCCAGAGGCCTTAAGGGAATTTGCCCTCATGAATCTGTACGAGAAGGATGTGGAGAAGCATTGGCGACGGATCCGGAAGAGTACAGACCTCGCCAAAACCTTTCAGCGATTTTACAATATTGACCCCAATCTCTACCGGTTCTCCTTGATCGACTTTAATAAGGAGGAAGAGAAGCTACGGCCCGGCGATCGAGAAGATTTTATTTGTGCTCGCCGCCCTGGGGATACCATAATTCTTCACTTTGATCATTTCTTTGCCGGCTTCCGGCCCCCTTTCGATCCTTTTTTGGTTAAGCTGATATGCGAGCTGTGAGTGTTGCCGTGCGACCTGGCCGTTGGGGCCGCCATTCAGATCATGTCTTTCATTGTTCTCTGCCGAACGATGAAGCAAGAGCCTACCTTTTCTATGTTTAAACAGTTTCATTTGCTCTGTGGTACTTCTTTCCCGTGGCAGGCCAACGTAAGGGCCCAGAATCCCCATTTATTCTTCCATCTCCCCAAGAAGATACACAACTGGGGGGGATCGCGTTTTTAAAGTCGAGTCAAAAGTTGGTTGGTCTTTCCCTCATTTCCTTCCCCGCAAGGGGAAATTTTCTATGATTGGTTTTGATGATCCCTTCGTGTCCGAGTATCGATTCCTCCAAGGACTTCTAGCGATAATAGACTCTGACGGGGCCGTGCCCTCGAAGAGGAATGTGTCCTGGATCGATCTCCTAGACATGGCGGAGCCATATGCGAGTAGAGCCGGAATTGTGGGGCCGGTGAAAGCCCAACCTCTGGTGGCTATTGCATCTGAGGAGAGCGATCCTGATTGGGTCGGAGAGTCATATAAATCGTTGCTTTCCCTCAGAGTGTGCGGCGTGTCAGGGTGATCCCAGCAAGAGGCCTCGCCGTAATTTTCTTTGCTTTCTACTTTATTACTATTTCCGCCTTATTGCTTTGTTTTTTTTTTTCAGCTTTTGATGAACTTTTTAACTTTCAGTCAGCGAGATGGATGCTACTAAGAGGCGAGCTCAAAGGCAGAAGTTGGCGGATGAAGCCGCAAAAGGTAGGCAGGCGGCGCTGAAACAAGCTTTGGAAGGATCCCTCGAACGGTCAACGCTTCGGTTGTTGATGAAGCTTATAATCCCAATCCGCAAGCTCAGACAGCGACCCTTGTGGGCACGGGTTCGAGTCAAACTGGAGGGGCCCAAAAAAGGTTGCAAGCCGACGCACCAGCAAGAGAGGCCCAGGAGCCCAAACGATCAAGGGCCGAGAAATCTAAAGCTGTTGGCGGCGCTAGAAAGGGTTCTGATCGCGCTGATAAGCGAACTGCTATCGTTGAGGAAGTCGCTGATGAGGAGAGGGCGCCGCCAAGGGGGACATTGCCTCGCGGATACCAGGGGAAAGAGGCCCTTTGGTTGGACGCTGAGTTCACCGGAGGTCCGCTCGATATGGCGAAGGCCAGCCAACTTAGGGAGGCTATTGATGTATGATAAAAATATAACAATATTATATGACTTTTTATATCGTATTTACGATAATATCGTATAAATTCTATAAAAATATATCTAAAAACTCATAAAAATCTAAATCGTTATAAATAGATATTATCGTTATAATTTTAGTAAAACTTATAGTTTTTGTGGTCAGAATTACTGTGGCTCGTGTTTTTGACTATTTCAGGGTACGTGTGATGAAAAACTGAAGAATTAAGATCGAAACAGTAGAAAACCAAAGACGGATATTTTTCAAAGTCCGGCCCGAACCGAAGAAGACCGGCCCGAGCCGGAATCTCTCTGTAATCAGCACGTGGGCTCTGACAACAAAGAATCTTCACTGTTTGACCGGCCCGCGCCGGCCTACTGCCTTGGCCTATAAATACAGCTCATTTGCAGGCTTTGTGGAGTGTACCAATATATATATATATATCTATATATATATATATATATATATATATATATATATATATATATATATATATATTATCTTAATCTAGTTTCTAGTTATGTAAATACCGTAAAGGCATTCTCAAATAAATAATAATGTAGTATAAGTCTCGTGTAATACTTAGAAGGATTATCGAGGCTCGTTGTTGCTTAAGGAGTTGTTATTTCCGGAGAATACGACTCTGACGCTACAATTGTAATCTGGTAACTTTTTAATGTATTTATGTTTGTTTATTTATATTAGTCTCTATATATGAGTTATAATGATATTAGGCTAACTCTATATCTAGCCAATATATGAAATTGAATTAGTTTTATCTTTTTAGGGAAATAGATGATGACTATGTTAAAATTGAATTAAAATCGATTATAATGAATCTCTTTCTATTTGCGCTTAATGAAAAGTTAAAATTGAATTAGCTACTCGATTTAACAAGAATCGTAACCTAATGATGAACTGACCAGAGAAGTTAGGATACACGATCACGAATAGAAAGACCGGAGGGTAAAAATGGCCGCTTGACAAACGGAATCCTATTTCCTACCCGGGGGCAGATTTGTCCTAGAAAAACAAATCTTATTGAAAATTGGACTCAAGATATTATCACGTTAAAATCACCTGTTTAATTGAGCAATACTCAAAATACCGGCCGTATGACAAAACGGAATTCCCGAGCTTGAGGATGACATTGGACAGAGGACTTTTGACATATGACAATTTCATACGCTCGTGTGAGGAGGAGTTGCCTAGCTTAGGAGTACACCGGTTTATATATAATTGATTCTCGTGTGAGGAGGAGTTGCCTAGCTTAGGAGTACACCGGTTTATATATAATTGATTAACCTTAAAATAAGGAAAGATCAAGCACATCTATTTACATTAAAAGAGATCTTGATTGATGACATATTCTTGGCTAGTTTCTAATAATATTACTAGTATTTATATCATATATATTGTATTGGTACCTATATATATTTATATCTATATATATATATATGTATTTCTATATATTTATATATATATATTTATGTATCTATATATATCTGTTTTAGTTTTATGCATTTATTTACTGTTTTAATTTTATTTACTGTTTTACGGTTACTAAAAAGGAAAAGGAAAAACTGCGACTTAGATTGAGTTAATAATAGATTTTTGGTGTTTAACCACACTTAAAAGAATTACCACGTTCCCTGAGGATTCGATACCTGACTCACCATACTAGCACTACAATTTGACCCGGTACACTGCCGGTAAGGATTGTAATAGTCTAGAAAACGTCCGTCAGCTTTCTGGCGCCATTGCCGGGGAACGTCGCTAATTTTTCTTTGTGTCTATGGTTACTACTTGTATTAGCTCAAAATTCTCGAGGATAAGTCAACACTCTTCTTATCACATTTCTTTTTTTATTTTTCGTTGGTACCTACCTTATAAGTAAGTTACCAATTTTTACTACTATCAATTTCGTGTTATTTTCTATTTTCGATAGTTGATGACCAGAAGCGGTAAGGCCCCACTCACTCCTTATAAGCCTGACATAAACACTTACGAAAGGCAGTTAAGAGTAGAGAGTAAATGAGATCATACTAGTCAGGGAAATCCTGACCAAGAATCATCTTCAAATCGAAATACGAGAATGGCCGAAACTAGTGATGAAACACCTGAACAAGGGATTGCTCATGCCCAAGGACATGGACAAAACCTTAATCAGAATCTACCAATACCAAATAATCAAAATAGAAATAATCAGAATCGGAACCAAAATAATCATAATAATCCTAACATACCAAACCCGAGACCTATCTGTGATCAAACCGTAAGGAGAAATCAGACTAATAATCCTATTCTTTTACCTAATGAAGAGCAAATAATTTTGAAATAAAATCTCATCTTTTTGGCCTGATTGACACAAGAGCCCAATTTCTAGGAGAAGATGATGAAGATCCGCATCATCATCTCTATCTTTTCGAAGAATTATGTAATACAGCCAAAAGTCAGGGTGCTCATCGTGAATTAACGAGGATGTCTATGTTTCCTTTTTCTTTAAAAGGAATAGCACGAGATTGGTTTATGTCACTCCCACATCATTCGTTGACTAGTTGGGAGGAGATTCAAACCGAGTTCTTAAAGCAGTATTTTACTCCTGGTAGAAATTTGGAATTAAAAGTCGAGATTGCTAACTTTAGACAAGGATCTGAAGAAACGCTCGGGAATGCTTGGGAAAGATTTAAGAACCTATTAAGAGCTTGTCCCGATCATGGTTATTCCTTAGATATGCAAATCCAACTTTTCTGTCGTAAACTAAGGAAAGACTCACGTGCAGATGTAGATCATGCATGTGGTGGTTCTTTAATGATGAGTGAAGCACACAAGCAGTTTTACGATGCTATAGAAAAGATTTCCAAAAATAATGAATGTGGGAAACCGGTTCTAGCACCGAAAAGTAGCTTTTGCAGAGAATGTACATATAATCTGAAGTTCTAGCACATTTGGAGAATTTGAGTAGGAAATTTGATGGCCTACAATCTAACAAAACCTAAGTTCGAGAAAATAGTACACCCACCGAATACTCAAATCGAGGATAATATGCCATTAGGGATTGAAGAACCAACAGGATATTCGAGAGAGAGGAGGTAAGTTTTCTTCAAAGAAAGATAGGAATTTGAACAATGCATATTCAAACTCGTTTAATGCTATTAGAAGAGACCACCCAACTTTTCGATGGTCCGAAAACCCTAGTAAGCAAGGACAACCGCCATATCCAGTTCCATATATATAGAATTCGTCTAATAATCAAGTTTATCGGGAGATACCTCTAATCGAATTTACAATCATTACCCAGAACCTATCCTCAACACACCACTCGAGTATACCAAGAACTCAAAGTTCAACTCAGCCTGCAGAAGGGGTTGAAAAATGGGAGAAACTAATGGAAAATATGATGGGTGTGGTGTCTACTCAAGCTAAAAATATGGAAACAATGATGACTTCTATAAAGCACGATACTAAAGATATGAGTACAATAAAAACATCTATGAGTGGCCATGATACCAGAATGAGGACGGTAGAAGCCTCATTAAGAAATATGGAAGATCATTTGAGTAGGGAAGGTGAACGTAAAAACAGTAGACCACCAGGAGGATGACCAAGTAACACTGAAAGAAATCCGAGAGAGGTAAATGTTTGTAGTTACCGTAAGTAGAAAACTCGTGGTAGTAATGGAGTAGAAAACTGGAAATAATGAAGTAGAAGATGATTTAGATGGTAAGAATGATGAAACTAAAAATGAACATGAATTCACTGATGAGGAAGAAGAAATTATAGAAAATTTCTTGAAAAGAAATAGAAGTATGGAACCTGAAAATGAAGGTGAGAAATGGGTGAAAATCCCGAGGATTCTGAAAGATCCCATGGATGAAGATTTAAGAAATTTATTCAATGAACATGTTAGAGTAAATGATACTGAAAACAAGGATGACAAACATGAAGAGTTGAAAAAATCTGAAGTAGAGATTGATTCAGGGAGCGTTTTAAAGAAAAAATTTCAAGATCATGATACATGGCAACCAAGTAACGCTCAAAGATTTAAGGAGAAAGGAAAAGAGAAAATGACTTCGGGATCAAAGGTTATAGATTTAGAATCTTTACCTTACCCACCTAAAGATCAAATTAAAAAAAATAAAAACTGATAAGAAGTATGCTCGTTTCCTTAATACTTTTCGTCATCTTCATGTTAATATCCCTGTTATCGAAGCTCTAGTTAATATGCCTGCCTATGGAAAGTTTTTTAAAGATATCCTATCAAACAAAAAACGGTTAGAAGAATATGAGAATATTTGCCTTAATGAAGAATGTTCTGCAATATTACAACATAGGTTACCTCCTAAACTTAAAGATCCTGGTAGTTTTACAATTCCATGTGAAATTGGAGGATTTTTGTTTAAAAGAGTGCTATGTGATCTTATAGCAAGTATTAATCTCATGTCTTATGAGGATTATAAGAAACTAGGCATAGGAAAACTTACGAATACTGAAATGACTCTTCAAATGGCAGATAGATCAGTTAAATACCCTAAACGAATTATCGAGGATGTATTGGTTAAGATAGATAAATTCTACTTCCAAATAGATTTTGTAGTCATGGAAATGGAAGAAGGATATTCAGCGCCACTTATTCTAGGTCGTCCATTCCTAGCTACAGGAAGAACGTTAATCGATGTCCAAAAAGGAGAATTAATACTGAGAGTTAACGAAGATACGATTGCTTTCAATATATTCAAAGCTATGAAATATCCATACTGAGATCACGAGAATCATGTTCTTTTATAGAGGATATTCACAATGTCTATGATATTCAATTACCGACTTATGAAGACAGATTAGAAGAATGCCTAGCATTGTCTATCTATAAAGAGAATAAGAAGGACCTTTGAAATGAAAGAGATAATCCTTTATCTGAATAAAGGAAGTTTTAGTCCTAAACCACCATGGCATCAGTATCTGGAATTAGAACTGGAAGGTCCAGTTCTAAAACCTTCAGTAGAAGATCCACCCAGTAATCTAGAGTTGAAACCACTTCCTTTAAATCTTAAGTATGCTTTTCTTGAAACTAATAATCTACTACCGGTTATTATTTCGTCAACCTTAACTGAGCTACAAGAAGACCAATTACTTAGAATGTTGAAAAAGCATAAGAAAGCATTTGGTTGGAATGATGGTGATATTCAAGGAATTAGCCCTGAGATTTACGTTCATAAAATTATTCTAAAGGAGGACGCTAAACCTTGTATTCAGCCACAACGCCGCCTCAATCCGAATTTGCAGCTAATTGTTAAGAAAGAGGTTATTAAACTATTAGAAATGGGGATAATCTTTCCTATATCTGATAGTGAATGGGTAAGTCCAACTCAAGTGGTACCAAAGAAAGGAGGTTTCACGGTAAAGGAAAATGATAAAAATGAATGGATTCCGACAAGGGAAATTACAGGATATCGAATGTGTATTGATTTTCGGAAAACTGAATGATCATACTAAGAAAGATCATCATCCACTTCCATTCATAGTACAGATGTTGGAACGATTAAGTGGACATAATTATTACTGTTTCTTAGATGGCTATTCAGGATACTTACAAATATTCATTGCAGCAGGAGATAGAAAAAAAAACTACTTTCACTTGTCTGTATGGAACTTTTGCTTATAAAAGAATGCCGTTTGGTTTATGTAATGCACCAGCTACATTTCAGAGATGTATGATGGCTATATTTTCTGACATGGTCGAGAAGTTTTTAGAAATTTTTATGGACGACTTTAGTGTATACGGAGATTCCTTCGATGAATGTTTATCGCACTTAGAACGAGTGTTACAACGCTGTGAAGATACCAACTTAGTGCTAAACTGGGAAAAATGTCATCTGATGGTATCAGAAGGGATTGTTTTAGGACATAGAATCTCTGAAGTAGGTATCGAAGTTGATAAAGCTAAAGTCGAGGTAATCGAAAAGTTACCTCCACCAGTTAATTTAAGAACTCTAAGAGCATTTCTTGGACATGCAGGTTTTTATAGAAGATTCATTGCAGATTTCTCAAAAATAGCAAAGCCTCTAAGTCATTTGCTTGAAAAGGAAGTACCTTTTAACTTTGATAGTAAATGTATGGAAGCCTTTCGGACCTAAAAGCGAGGTTAACTCATCGCAGAGTGCTAGTAGCACCGATTGAGTTTGCCGTTTGAAATTATGTGTGATGCGAGTGATTTATTTGTAGGAGCTGTTTTAGGTCAAAGATATAACAAAGTACTCAAAGCAATTTACTATGCATCTCACACATTAAACGCATGACTCAACTTAATTACGCAACTACGAGAAAAGAAGCTGTGTATTGTAATTTTTGCCTTAGATAAGTTTAGATCGTATATTGTTGGATCTAAGGTTATTATCTATCTGAGACCATTCAGCCCTGAAGTACTTACTAAGTAAGAAAGATGCTAAACCACGTCTTCTTGGATGGATTCTCTTACTTCAAGAATTTGATATTGAAATTAAAGATAAAAAGGGAAGTGAAAATGTAGTAGCAGATCATCTAAGTAGAATGGAAAATGAAGGAAAGGGAATTGAAATACAATATTCATTTCCTGATGAACAACTGTTTAGAATCGATATTCCTTCAGCCATGCAATTATTAAAGAATAGAATTCCTTCTAAGGAAATGTCATCTTGGTTTGGAGATATCGTTCATTACTTTACCTGTGATTATATTCCGTCTCATTGGACTTGGCAACATAAAAGAAATTCTTTTACGACTTAAAATTTTATTACTGGGAAGAACCAGACCTTTTCCGTAAATGTTCGGATGGGATAATCAGAAAATGTGTGCCTGATAATGAGATTTTAAGTATTTTATCGTTTTGCCATGATCGTGAGGCAGGAGGTCACCATGGAGGATGGAAAACTGCTTTTAAAGTTTTACAATGTGGTTTTTATTGGCCTACACTATATAGAGATGCATATAAATATGCGAAATCTTGTGAATCATGCCGAAAATGGGGAAATATATCGAAAAAACATGAAATGCCTCTTCAACCGATTCTAGAGTGTGAGTTATTTGATGTATGGGGCATAGATTTCATGGGACCTTTCCCTATATCTTTTGGAAAAAGATTTATTTTAGTAATGGTTGATTATGTTTCGAAATGGGTAGAAGTTGAAGCTCTTCCCACTAATGATACCAAGGTTGTGCTAAGGTTCCTTAAAAAGAATATATTTACAAGATATGGCATTCCAAGGGCTATCATTAGTGATAGAGGATCACACTTTTGTAACCGACCATTTACTAAGATAATTGAGAAGTATGGTGTAACTCATAAACTTGGAACACCCTATCATCCATAAACTAGCGACGGGTGCAGAGGTGTCTAATAGAGAAATCAAAAGGAGCGTGAGAAAGCAGTGGACTCAAATCGTAAAATCAAGCGAGAAAGACTAGATGATGCATTATGGGCATATAGAGCAGACCTTTAAAACACCGATTGGTTGTTCCCTTATAAATTAGTTTTGGTAAATCTTGTCATCTCTCAGGTTGAATTAGAACACCGAGCTTTACGGGCTATTAAATTTCTAAACTTTGATCCAAAAGTCGCCGGTGATCATAGATTACTTCAGTTAAATGAATTAGAAGAATTTCGCCTCGATGCTTATGAAAATGCTCGAATCTACAAGGAACGTACGAAAGCTTTCCATGACAAGAAAATCTATCGTCGTGAGTTCCATGTAGGTGATCGAGTACTCTTATACAATTCACGTTTAAAGTTATTTCCAGGTAAACTTAAATCAAGATGGACAAGTCCATATGACATAACTAAAGTCTATAAGTCTGGAGCTGTAGAACTAACTGATGGAAAAACAACTTTCATAGCCAATGGTCACAGGGTAAAGCTTTTGTGGAAGCCGACGGGTGCAGCAGTAAGAAATATTATTGCTTAACGATCCTCCAACAGATTAAGGAAGTAGGAATTCTAAACTCAGCCGATTACGGGTACTATCTTTTTAATTCACTTTTTAATATGCAATTTAATTAGTTTCGTCTTTTACCGGATAGACGTTAAAGAACTGGAATGCCTTTTATAGATAGAATAGAAGTTTTTATTTTACTTTTAAAATTAGGTTTAGATAAAGATGTTGCCTTTAGAATAGAAGCCTTAGTTTTTAATTTAAACAAGGAGCTGATAAGCGAAATCAGTGAAAGAGATCTTTGTAATGGAAAATCGAGAAGTGCTATAAAGAGAAGGGCAAGATTTCTAATGAGATGTAGAATCTGTGGAAAAAATAAACATAATGGAAAATGTGGAGACAGCACAACCAAATCCCAGGATGAATGTTTGAAGGTAATTAAGATGGGAACGACTAGGTGGTTATCCGAAAATCCCGATGGACAACAAAGAGAGAATTCAAACGCATCATTCCTAGGAATTAGGTTGATGGACCGTTATTATAGAAATCTTGCAGATTTAAGAATGATAGGAGTAGAATTAGATTAAGTTTTATGTTTTTTTTTCAAAAAAAAGAATCGAGTAATTACTAACGGTTCGAGTCGATAAGAGTTTGGTTCGATTCGTTAGCTTTATAACCTAAAAAATCACAATTCCATCATCTTCATCTTCTTCATTTTTCCAAGAGCAAAAGCCGCCCCACCCCTTTTCCCCTCTTCAAAAAATTTCATCACTTTTCACCAATTTTTCTATCACAAACTACTTAATTAATCATCTTATCTTCCGTTACACTACATAAAATCATCACCATTGCATAAAAGGATAGATTTTGCAAGCAAAGCTCCTCTTTTCCATACATTCCGGCAACTATCTACTTTTTCTAGCTTTTTCGGTAACTATATATATATATATATATATATATATATATATATATATATATATATATATATATATATATATATATCACTCATTTCAATTTTTATTAAGCTTTTTAGTTTTATAAATTTTTGAATATTTTGGTCTAAGTACTTATTGGTTTTTGTTGATTGTTGTTGATTTTTGTTGTTATTTTGTCATACCATTATCGTAGATGGCCTCATCATCTAGGAAAACCTCTAAGAAAATAAAGCCAGATAACCCTGTTGTAGTACCGGTTCATGAACCGCGGCCCTTAAACGAACTCGAAGAAGCCGTTTCTTTTGAGAAAACCGCTAGTGATGAAGCTAAGAATGCCTATAATGGATATTTTAGTAAGTGCGCGGGTTACTTTAGAACATGGTATTGATTTTGGTATGTGTAGGAGAAGAAGTGAGAAAAATCTTTCAAGATAGGGAGTGGATGGAAATTGCAATGGAACGCACTGATAAAATAAATGTTACAATGGTAGCCGAGTTCTATTCTGTTTTGTCTACTTATGATAGGGCTACTCTTAAAGAACTGGAATATATAGGACGGTTAATGTCACTTTCAATCCTGTTATGATTAATACTATTTATGGTTTACCTGAGATACTTGATGAGGATGATTATCATCTTTGTTTGGAATTTAGACCAACTCGCTAGACTATCAAGCTAAATCATATGAAGCTCAGGCTGCCTTTGATTCCACAGCAGTATGGAAAGATAATAGATTTCCTTATGGACGTTGTATAAGAGACATAAGGGCTATTAAGCAATTTATAGGACTTAATGTTAATCCTTCGGCTCATTTATGTGCTTATGGTCGTGAAGATGTTGTTTTAGCCTGGGCTATGGTTAATGACATTCCAATAAATCTGGGGAAACTAATCTTTACCAAGGCATGTGATTTTGTTAAGAATAGACCTCGAGGGGGACGTTTACCGTTCCCTAATCTTATATCTGCCTTGTGTGATCTTCTTAAAGTACCAAAATTACCCTCAAATAGGATTATGTCACCTTATGCTCCACTTATCGGTCAAAAACTAACTGTCTTGCCTGCTGGTACAATCAATTACAATAATCCCAATCGCCAGCAGCAGCCGCCACCACCACCTACTACTAGACCACCACCAGCGTTTACTAGATCTTCTAGACAGCCACTCCAGAGCCATAATAGCCAGATATCAGATATGATGCAGTATATCATTCAGGCACAGACTCGTACTAATGCCAACATAGCCTTAGCTGCAGAAAAGAATAGAGAGTGGCAGGAAAATTTGAGGATTGGTCAGCAAGGTCTGAGAGATTATGTCGGAAGTCTGAACCCATCTTATCTTGACACATTCCCACGGTGTCAGTTTGAGCCTTTCACTATGCCTAGCTGGATTCCACCTATTCCACCTCCAGTTATTTATCAGAATTATACTCCGTCATCTCTAGGACAGGGAGGTATGTTTATAGGTTCAGCAGAGATATCCATGGGCATGGGAGGAGTCACTTCAGTTGCAGATGTTACAGCTGGTCTCAGTTCGATTGGATTGGAAGGTTCAGTGACAATGACGACTAGGCAGACTCAGGCTACATTTCAAGCATCTACTTCAGCAGATCCACAACAGTTCAACTATGATTTCAGTTCGACTCAGTCTCTAGGGGCTGAATTTACTTCTAGACTGTTTGGATCATCGTCAGTGCAGTATGATTCATCTTTTGACGATAATGTCGATTACAACCCGTATGATTGACTTTTATTATCTTTTACATTTGCCTTGATGTATGACGATATACTATGGTTTGATTTTTTGTTTTAGACTGTTTGATGCACTCTATGGTTAGTGCACTTCGTAGTTTTACGTTTTTTTCGTTGTTTCTATTTTATTAGACTTTTTCCCCCACGTTTTAGATAAAAATGCATATCTACACACTGAAAGAACCTAATGGAACATCCTGAAATGAAAAATCTCGATCGGCATCAGTAGCACCGGCCCGCGCTGTCATCGACCCGCCCGAGCCGATGCAGTGTGTATCGCCAACCTTCTTCAGGTTGTTTCCTATCTCGATTACGCCATTTCTATAAAAGGAAACAGATGCATCATTCCTCAATTGCTAATTCACTGAATAAAGCTTCTTGTTTTCTTATAAAGACCATATAAAATGTCTGATCATTCGTCCATTAATAGTTACTCTCCTCCTCATACCCCAAATTCTGTGCTTCCAAATCCCGAATATTATTATCCGACTTTTCACCCAATACCTTATAATTATATGAATGACTCAACTCCAAATCCTTTTATCAGTAATTTCAATCAGTCACCGGTGCTAATTGAAAAGGGTTTAAATTTTCGGAAAGTGGATCATTGGGCGTTCATACGGATGCAAGGTGATGGGTAGGAACATTTTTGTCGTATGCCAAGAGGAAGTGTTAACGTTACGTTGGTTAGAGAATTTTATTCTATGTTGTCAGAAGCTACCACGGTCGGAGCAACACAATTTATTCTGATTAGAGGTGTTGTTGTTCCTTTCACATCTATTATCATAAATAGCGTTTTTCATATACCACCAGTCCAAACGTCACCTACTAGTCATTTTGAGTATCATTGGAGACTTGATATTGCTGCTGGATTCATTAACAAACGGGAGGAATCTTACAAAGTCATATTCTCAAAGTATAATAATAATCAAGATATTTCCACACGCCTTGCTTCCCCATCTTAGAACGTGGAAACGTTTCATCAATTCCAGTATACCCTATCGCGATTTTTGAGAGATCGGTGATGATGAAATGTTGTTGTTATATGCCATCGCTTGTGGGAGTGTTATAGATTGGGGAGTCTTAATTCAAAAAAAGGTGCATTGTGAGTTTTGCCTTTGAGAGGCGACCAAACCGTCGACCAATGCCTTTTGCATGGTTGATATCCCGAATTTGTACTCATTTGGCTAGGGTCCGAGAAAGAGCGACAGATGAAATCTTCCCTGCTCGCCTTCCTCAGGTTGGGCTATTACCAGTCGGTATCCCAGGAGGTTCATCAAGTGAAGAAAATTAGATGTTTTATGACGAAGAAGTAAGTTGAGTTAAGTAAGAGTAAGTTAGTTTAAGAAAGAATAAATTAACTTAGTTTCAGTTTTTCTAGTTTAAAGTAGTATTTTAGTAGTTAACTTGTACTTTCTTTTAATTTTGTAAAATATTTGTGTGTTGTTTTACTATGTTTTGCCTTTATGCTATATTATATAAACGCTCGTCTGTATGGCACGTAAAATATTTAACCGTTATAAAATTCATTTTATTTTCTAAACCAAATGTTTACTACCCATTAGACATCGGGACGATGCCAATTCGTAAGTGGGGAGTAGAGATTGGTTAGTAAATAAATTGAATTTAATATATCAAATGCTTAGACACTTAGTTTAATTATTCTTAAGGAAATAAGCGAAATAATATATAATTATTATAATATGGATAGTATATTTGGATAGAATAATTTTTTTTTTTTAGCTAAGTAAAGTAATCTCGATATATTATTTCTATATTATTTATATCTATTTTAGATTTTTATCAAGATTTTAAGTATGTATACCTAGATAAATAGTATGAAATATTATTTTTTGAAATTAGACAAAAGTACTTATAATTATAATAAAATTTTAGAATGATTTTCTTTTCAAGACAAGTATGAATTTGGAATCGGATTAGGAATGATGAGATTTTTGGCATTACTTTGACTAACTATGGCCAAATAAGCCTACCCGAACGTAATTTCCAATTTTGTCCCCACTCGGCCTTGTAGAGTGATCAAGACCTCACTCGAAATTAGCCATTATGATTAACTAGATATAACCGACCTTAACTTAAAATGGTCTACATTTCCTTGAAATCCATAAGTTTAGTATGTGCTTATGGATAGCGGTGGACGACATCGAAATTCAATAGTGGTATATCTTTGAGATTGGAATAAATATTATTCGGAAGACAATCTTTTATCAAATATTGTTATTCTCTAGAAAAAGAAAAAGTTGGAATAGTTAGGTGCTGATGTATTCGTTCTCACCTCATGACGCTTAAAAGATAGTCGATTCTGGCAATGAGTTCGGATATGTTAGTATTCTCTAAAGAAAAAAAACTAAAAAAAAAAAGAGAGATGGGAAAAATGAAAAAATATGGTTATTAGAATTAAATTTTGAAAACAGTGTCAGGATGTTACTGATCAAGATATTTTTGATCAAAAGTTGAATGTGTAAGTACGTACGGCTTGCTTCTATTTCTTTTGATTTTCCTTTGTTATCCTTTCGATTAGCCAAACACCCTGAACGTTATAAGACATTTTGCCAACTACTTGACTTAGTCCTTGATTCCGAAATTTCATATAGTGGCGATTACAAAGTTATTCTAAGTATTTTATTTTATATTTATTAAGTAATTCATGTAGAATTTCATTTAGATAATATTTTATAACTAATTTATTAAGTTTATACACACTTTTTATCTTTTTAATAATCTTAGATAGATAAAATTAATATAATTATAATATTGACAGCATACGTTACTAAGTTAGAAATTTAATCTAGAAGAACTATATTATTTGCATTATAACATTTTATATATTATCGCTTATTTTGCTCGAAGACAATCAAAAGCTAAGTGGGGAGTAGTTGATGTATGATAAAAATATAACTATATTATATGACATTTTATATCGTATTTACGATAATATCGTATAAATTCTATAAAAATATATCTAAAAAATCATAAAAATCTAAATCGTTATAAATAGATATTATCGTTATAATTTTAGTAAAACTTAAAGTTTTTGTGGTCAGAATTACTGTGGCTCGTATTTTTTACTATTTCAGGGTACGTGTGATGAAAAACTGAAGAATTAAGATCGAAACAGTAGAAAACCAAAGACGGATATTTTTCAAAGTCCGGCCCGAACCGAAGAAGACCGGCCCGAGCCGGAATCTCTCGCAATCAAAGACGTGGGCTCGACACCAAAGAATCTTCATTGTTTGACCGCCCGCGCGGTGCATGCCCGGCCAGCGTCGGCCTCGCTTTGGCCGATAAATACTGACTCATTTGCAGGCTTTGTGGAGTGTACCAATATATATATATATATATATATATATATATATATATATATATATATATATTATCTTAATCTAGTTTCTAGTTATGTAAATACCGTAAAAGGCATTCTGCCGAAATAATAATGTAGTATAAGTCTCGTGTAATACTTAGAAGGATTATCGAGGCTCGTTGTTGCTTAAGGAGTTGTTATTTCCGGAGAATACGGCTCTGACGCTACAATTGTAATCTGGTAACATTTTAATGTATTTATGTTTGTTTATTTATATTAGTATCTATATATTAGTTATAATGATATTAGGCTAACTCTATATCTAGCCAAGATATGAAATTGAATTAGTTTTATCTTTTTAGGGAAATAGATGATTACTATGTTAAAATTGAATTAAAATCGATTATAATGAATCGCTTTCTATTTGCGCTTAATGAAAAGTTAAAATTGAATTAGCTACTCGATTTAACAAGAATCGTAACCTAATAATGAACTGACCAGAGAAGTTAGGATACGCGATCACAAATAGAAAGACCGGAAGGTAAAAATGGCCGCCTGACAAACGGAATCCTATTTCCTACCCGGGGGCAGATTTGTCCTAGAAAAACAAATCTTATTGAAATTTGGACTCAAGATATTATCACGTTAAAATCACTGTTTAATTGAGCAATACTCAAAATACCGGCCGTATGACAAAGCGGAGTTTCGAGCTTGAGGATGACATTGGATGAGAGGACTTTTGACATATGACAATTTCATACGCTCGTGTGAGGAGGAGTTGCCTAGCTTAGGAGTACACCGGTTTATATATAATTGATTAACCTTAAAATAAGGAAAGATCAAGCACATCTATTTCTACTAAAAAGAGATACTGATTCAGTAACATATTCTTGGCTAGTTTCTAATAATATTACTAGTATTTATATCCTATATATTGTATTGGTACCTATATATATATATATACTAGCCAATGACCCGTGCATGATGCACGGGGTTATGAAATATACGTATAAAATAAATTCAAATTTATTAATATTAGAAAATAATCATATTGTAATGATTAAATTCTCTAATGGCTGGTTTGAATAAACTTAATGCATGGCAATTGTTTCTTTTTAATCCCATGACTTTACATCATTTCATTTTGTTGTATTGTTTGGGTAATTATGTAACATAATGTACTACGATATGTTGAAATTTGTCAGTTTTTATTAACTCCGAAATGGATAATATGAGACATACTAAAAATAGAGAAAACATCTTGTCACCAACACCCAATCTAAATGGACCATGCCACCCACCCAAACCATTCCTACCACCATACCTACCCAACTCTCACCTTACCCCATCCACCCTTGCTCAACGCAACCACTCACACCGCTACTAACTAACCCTATAACTTACAATACCTCTAGCCTAACCACCTTACAGACATACCACCAAACCATCTGCATCACACCCTACCACCCAAACTCCTCACATTTACCTCCCTACCTCTAACCACATCCACCCCAACCACTCTACTCCCACCCATACCACCCTACTCCCACCCATACCACCCTTACCCCCAACCACCTCATCTCTACCACCCTACTTCATAACCCCCACCTTACACTTACTCATTTAACCAAACCCTTCCATCATCCATTCTTACCTGCACTATTCATGCCAACCACATCACCTTCACCATACCCTTACCACATTTTCCCTATATTCAACATCTCCCTGCCACCTTTGCAATCCCACCTATCACTCTTACACCATTGCCCCTGTATCACACCTTACCCTATGTTTACACTCGCACCCTTTTTGCCACTCTTCTTTATTCCCACCACCCATCTCTCTTAGTTTCATTTTGTAATTGACTTGTTCATTTCATTCCAACACATGACAAATGCACTGTAATCAAATTAGTCGATTGCATTTTATTCAATTATTTTCATTCCATTCAATCATATACCTTGCCTTCGCCGAATTTCACAGACATAGCTCTTTCTCTTTCTATAGAAAAGAAAAATCGTCCATAGATGTTTTCAAAAATTCTTAGAATATAATGGAAAAAAAAACAAAAACAAAAAATTAATAAGAGAGATAATAGGATGAAAATAGTGAAAATATATGGCCTAATGTCATAGTAGGAGTATGTTGGCCATTCGTATACCTAATGATATACCCAAATACTAATGCTTGCCCCATGATGATTTCCTTGGCATAAATCCTTGAACAACTAATGAATTCCGACTAAATGTAGATTACAGATTACTTGTAATACTATGAGCCCTTGCATTGAACGAATTACACAGGAGTCGTGGTTCATATATTATAAAATAATATTTTGTAGGCCAAAGCCTTGTTGCCTTAGGAGGGTATAATCTAGGGCCGTAAGCCTGCCAAACTACTCATGAGTAGCTCAAAATCGGCTCAAGCCAAAACTCGACTTGACTCGATTTAGATCAACTCAAATTCAAACTCGACTCGACTCAGATTAAATGCTCAAAAATTGCGACACAAAACATATGACTGAACCAAATCACAGCCACATAAAATACCATCCAACATAGTGTAAATAAAGTCACATAATCTCAACCAAACAACTATATGGAGCATCATATTTCCATAGAGGGATCTTCGTTGAAGCTTATCGACAGAGAGTTCCTTAACCTTACACCAGATTTTAAATATCAATTAACCAAAAAAAAACAAAAAATTGTTTAGCTACCCAACAACCATATAACATCTTTCTTCTTCTTTCTCATTTTCAACGGTCATGATACGAATTTTATCCACAAATTATTCTAACAGTGACTTCTCCAAATGATATGCTACATCTTTAAACCTGCAAAACAATACAACAAATAAAAAAATCCACATCTATACTTTAATACATTAAATAAAAAACAATACATCAATAGAAGAAAAGAAACTCAGAAGCAAAAAAGTAGACATCGACTGACGTTAGAGGGGATAAGGGTCCTAAAGGACACTATATAGAAGATGTCAGGCAAAAAAGACTGTAAGAAAAGATTTTTGTCAAAAATGAGATTTTATCATGAAAGTGAAAGGGAATTACATTGATTTTCAGCACAAAACCAACGTAATTCACTTTTATTTTCACTTTCACCGATGAAATGTCCTTTTCGTTAAAAATATTTTCTTATTGTCCTAAAATCGACATCTTTTAATGTGTTATAATTGACAATTAACTAACTGGAATTTTAAATGATCGAACATTCAGCCAATTCCTCTTCTTGAGTGAATGAGCATGTCTCTTTCTTTTTGAGATCCTTATATACCTTCGGTTTGGATGCTTTAATCATTCTCCCATCCAAGCCACTGTAGAACAAAATAAAATTCAATCAAGAAATTTGTTGTATTAGTTTGGATGCTTAGGAAAATCTTTTGTTCTCTCCTTGAAAGGCTATTAGGAATATCTTGTATAATTCTCAATCTAGGTTGAACAAAAGCAAAATGGAACATCAATATTATAGCCATATTTCAAGCAAGAGACCTTTCCTGCTTCCAAAAACAGCTAATCACACTAATAATCATAGAGATGTGAATTATAACTTGTCGCAGAGAAGTGGGGAATTATAACATGTAAATTAAACAAAGTAGGTTGAATCAATATATTTAAGTTTCTTCTTTACAAATGAGACATGAATTAAAAACGTGTGTATTTTCGTGAAAGAGACGAATTAAGAGAAAACAAATACCCAAATAATCATGTATATCCCACCACGTCGATTCCTATAAAATTCAATCACATTGCTTCAAAATAAAGGGTTAAACATTTAGCAAACATTTATAATGGAGAATGTAGCAAACTGAATCACCTTTTGTTAAATGCAGTCCACACCTTTCTTGATGTGTCCATCAAATCCTGCTAAACGATTCAAAACAAAGAGATCAACACCATTTCCTATTCCAATAAATACCGTTCCAATACATACCAATGTGTCTCTAATAAAACAGTGAGACTCTTCCTCTTTGCCACTTAAAGTAATAGCTTATCTTGCCCTTTGCAATAGTTATTAGTCATGTCCTTCCATGATAAATGAAGGAGCATATCTATATTTACACTGCACCATTACCAAAAGTGAAAACCCTGCTAAAATTGCTACTACCTCATATTCTCGAATTAACTAATAAAAATGATAAAAAAAAAATTATATACATCAAAATTACCAGGTAGAATTTGCGACTTGGGCAATATCTCCATTTTAGAGATCTCCATCAATGTAGCGCCCAAAATCGGTCGAAATCTGCAAATAAAAAAAACACAAAATATCTATACAAATATCAAGTAAAACAATGTAATTAGGATTATTTATGGTGGGTTTCATATTCCAAGATCTGTATACTTACCCGTATAAAGAATATAGCATTTGCCAGTGTTTCCTCAAGTAGAAGATATTTAACCACACATCCAATCCCTGCTATCGTTTATCCATAGTAATAACATAATAACATTATTCTTGATAAAAATTAAAAGGAACATCTTACCATGAGAAACAAAATCATTTGTTAGTCAACAAAATACACTGTGTACAAATTTAAATAAAGGAAAAAAAATCAATAATTGAAAGAATAAGGGTACCTATATATGCTGCGTCACCGAGTTTTTCCTTCCCCGTATTATTATTGTGGTGGTTAACAGAAGAGTTTGTGTATGTTGGAGATGAAATGTGGGGAGCCGGCAACCAGTTTTTTTTCCTTTTGATAAAGGTATAGGATGGTATATATATCTATACACACGAATATGGCTGAACCTACAGTCCAATTTCATATTGCTACTTCTGTTTTGTTTTCACTTTATTTTATCTAATCCCATCTGATTTTCTGGCTGTAATATCTGTCATTTTTAAAAAAAATAAATTTCCGCAATATCAACGGGACGGGGAGAAGCTGTTTGTAATATCTGGTTGTTTGTAATCTGTTTTAGATTTTTTTTAATTGTAATATCTGTTGTTTTTTTAATATATGTAATATCTGAAATTGGTTTTAGATTTTTTTTGCTGTAATATCTGAAATTGTTGCAGATTTTTTTAAAGCGGGTCGATTTGCGGTTAATGGGTCGGAATTCCGGGTAATTGGGTTAAATGTGCTCCTCTTTATATATATAGATAGATATATATATATATATATATATATATATATATATATATATGTATGTATTTCTATATATTTATATATATATATTTATATATCTATATATATCTGTTTTAGTTTTATGCATTTATTTACTGTTTTAGTTTTATTTACTGTTTTACGGTTACTAAAAAGGAAAAGGAAAAACTGCGACTTAGATTGAGTTAATAATAGCTTCTTGGTGTTTAGCCACACTTAAAAGAATTACCACGTTCCCTGAGGATTCGACACCTGACTCACCATACTAGCACTACAATTTGACCAGGTACACTGCCGGTAAGGATTGTAATAGTCTAGAAAACGTCCGTCAGCTATTGCTGACGTTATCCCTCTGGGCCGCTTGTCGTGGGATGCGCCGGCCGGAGTACAGATGGAGATTGGCAGAGGAATTATTAACCGAATGGTAGTTCGCGACGATGCCCCCGCTAGGGATGAGGTCACAGAATTGAAGGATCTTGCTGGCGAATTTGGGATCGCATTCTCCACGATAAGCCATTGTTTTTGTTTATTACTGTTTTTCCTTTTCTTTTTCTGCGAACTCAATCTGTTTTCTCTCTTGCAGCTTGGAACTCGCATAATGAAAGCTACCGAGGCCGCTGAGAGGCGCAATGCTGAACTGAGGAAGGCGATGGCGGCCCTTGGTGCCTCTGAGAAAGAAAGAATCGTTGCTGAGGCCAAGAATGTCAAAGCCCAGGCCGAGATAGATCGCATGAAGAAGGCTATGGAGGCAAGCGCAAAGATAGATGCGGAGTTGAAGCAGAAAATGAAGATATTGAGTGATCATTCTCAGAAATCCGTGGAGGCTTTAAAGGCCGCTGAACAGGAGGTTGCGAGCTTGAAGGAGCAACTTGTTGTCGCCAACAAAGCCGCCGAGGAAGCTGGTCCTGCGGCCATTGCGGCCTATCAGCGCATGGACGAGTTCTTTTATCATTTAGAGGCGAGCTTTGATCAAGGCTTCAACCATCTCGCTCGCTGCCTTTGGGCATATCATGGTAGAGAGTCGCTCAGCTTTGAGGAGATGCTCCGGTGGGTTAACATGTCCCAGCGGAATCCAAACTTGTTGGCTCTTCATCCAGATATTCCTTATGCTCCGGATCACATTGTCTCCATCCAAACTAGGCAGGTAAAGGATGGCGAGCCGGTTTGGGATCCTCCCCCGGTTAATCCTATCAATTTTGCTATTTTGAAGAACCCACCGGTCGTCGACGATGAGGAAGGCGGCGATGAAGAAGGCGACCACACCGACGTTCCTCTTGGCCAAGTTTAAAATTTATGCCTGTTTTTGCGAGATTTTAGCGATCTGTACTCCACTCTGTTTTTGTTTCAAACAATTTGTTGATTTGTAACTTGTTCTGTGGTTGGGTTTTTGAAATTTGTATTTTTATGGGCTTTCCATAGGGCCGCCTTTGGTTTGTTTTATGCACTTATCTGTCTTGTTTTCTTGATTCGTTGCCTTTTGCTCGTATATTGTGTGTATGCGACCCCTTTTATTTCAGCGGATTAAAAGTGTTAGCTCGCTAAAATAAAAGAATCCCTTTGGCCATGTAGGATTCAGAATTCTATACGGCCCCCTTATTTCTGTGAGGTCGCTTCGATCTTGTGTCAAATAGCTTCAAAAATTCTGACCTACAGCCCCCCTGTTTGGCACAAGGGCTAAGGCGACCTCAAGGAAATAGGGTCTTACTTTTGAAAATTCCAAGTTCCGGCCCCCTAGTTTTTGAGCAAGTCGAGAACGAACATTGACTGGGACAAAAATTTGTTGTCCCGAGGTGAGCAGCGGGCTTGCCTCTGGAAAGCTGATGTTCTGACTTGATTGGACAGCTCCTTGACGGTCTTTTGACCCGTTCCGTAATTGCGCAGTCCAAGTAGCCCTGAATCTCAGGTTGCTCATCTGTCAGACGTTTGACTACGTTTTTTAATTTCAAAATTTTGATAAGACGCGTGAGTGTTGTCCGCTAATCCTGCCTGGGGCCTCTATAAGAAGGGGCAGGGGTGATTCATTTGTTCTTCATTACCTCTCCACATTTATTTTTGCTCATGTCTTCTCCATCTGTAGGGGTAGTTCGGTACGTGTGTACAAGGCTCGTCATGTGCGTGATGTTTCTCCTTTTTTCTTTACTGCCTCCCCTGTTGCCAAAGATCATTTTTGGCGCTATTTCGATGTTGTGAAGCTAGTGAGGGAGAGAGGTTTGAATGAGTACAAGCTTGATGGTGATGGTTCCTTGCACCGGATTCGGCTTTCTGGGTGGTCGGATTTTGTCTCTCCGCCCATGCTACTTTTCAACCTCACCCTGGTGAGGGAATTTTACTCCGTGTTGTCGGAGGCTTCGCCGGAGGAGACGGTTAGTTGCGTTGTTCTCTGGGGCATTTCAGTTGACTTTTCTTCGGAGACTATCAACGCTGCCCTTCGCATTCCTGCCGTCAATCCCTCTGCTCATTATGAGGTCGCTTGGGACCTTGGAGATGAAGAAAGTAGGGGAATTCGCCTACGACGCGCAATTCGTGAGCTTTTCCCCCACCGTCACCGTCCTCGTACTCTGGGTCCCGCGTCTGAGCTGTCTCGTAGTAATCGTGAGTGGAAAAGGTTTATTAACTTGTGAGCTCTTCTGTCAGCAAATTTTGAGGTGGTTACCGAGGCTGAGGCTTTACTTCTCCACGCTATTCGCGACCCCCAAGTGGATATTGATTGGGGGATCCTGATCCATCGTGAAGCTGTTGCGTTTGTAATTTCTATGGATCCTGATCGCCACATTCCGTATGGGTCGCTGATTTCTAAATTATGTACTGATGTAGCCAGAGTGTCGGTTCATTCGTTGTATCACGGCGGGTTCGCTTGAAGTAATTTAATTGGCCTTGTCGATGTTTTCCCGTTATTCGGATTAATGTTTGAAAATTTGATCTTGCGGCCCCCTGTTTTGGGTTAAGCTTGCGGGAGCTGTGTCCGTGGGCTTGCCGAAAACAACGATGAGCCTCTATTGTAGCTGAATTGTATTCTTCTGAACTAGCCTTTACTTTTCTGAATAAATTGTTTGGGCTTACATATAATATCTTTTTAAGTTGTCAGCGTGCCAAGGCCTATTGTACTCGCGACCTTGATTGTCTTTCAAGACATAAGTTCCCTTTTTGATAATCCTTGCAACCTGAAGTGGTCCTTCCCAGTTTTCCGATAACTTGTCTTTTTGGGCCTTGTGACCCGTGGCTTCTCTCTTGCGCAAAACGTAATCTCTCACTGCGAAGTGATGGTCGCGGATACGCTTGTCATGATGTCGTTTTGCAGCCTGTTTGCAATTGAGCAGGCGGCCATAAGAATTGATTCGCTTTTCCTCCGCTAAGTCGATGTCAAGCTGTCGGCTTTGTGGATTTTCGGCCTCATTGAAATGAGCGACCCTAAGACTTGGCAGGGCCATTTCTACCGGGGCCATTTCTACCGGCCCTGTCAGAGTCTATTATCGCCAGAAGTCCTCGGAGGAATCGATACTCGGACACGAAAAGATCATCAAAACCAATCATAGAAAATTTCCCCTTGCAGGGAGGGAAATGATGGAAAGGCCAACCAACTTTCGACTCGACTTTAAAAACGCGATCCCCCCAGTTGTGTATCTTGTTGGGGAGATGGAAGAATAAACGGGGAGTCTGGGCCCTTACGTTGGCCTGCCCCGGGAAAGAAGTACCACAGAGCAAATGAAACTGTTTAAACATTGAAAAGGTAGGCTCTTGCTTCATCGTTCGGCAGAGAACAATGAAAGACATGATCTGAATGGCGGCCCCAACGGCCAGGTCGCACGGCAACACTGGCAGCTCGCACAACAGCTTAACCAAAAAAGGATCGAAAGAGGGCCGGAAGCCGGCAAAGAAATGATCAAAGTGATGAATTATGGTATCCCCAGGGCGGCGAGCACAAATAAAATCTTCTCGACCTCCGGGCCGTAGCTTGTCTTCCTCCTTATTAAAGTCGATCAAGGAGAACCGGTAGAGATTGGGGTCAATATTGTAAAATCGCTGAAGGGTTTTGGTGAGGTCTGTACTCTTCCGGATCCGTCGTCAATGCTTCTTCATTTCCTTCTCGTACAGATTCATGAGGGCAAATTCCCTTAAGGCCTCTGGATTATTAGGCTTTAAAGGCTTCCCTTTAGCCGCCGCTTCCCCTACCATCATGGTCGAGGGATCAACCTTTTTTCTCTTAGGTTTTTTAGGGAGCTCCAAAGGTTTGCGCGGAACTGATTCAGAATCGTCCTCACTGGATCCCATCAGCATGTGCAAGGCGGCGTCCTACACAGACATTTCGTCATCGCCAGGCACCCCAGCACTACTCGCACCCTCCACTGCCGAAATATCATCATCGCCGCCGTGGCCACTAATACTTGTCTCACCTCGGCTATGAGCCGCCTCCTTGCGACTTCTCTTCCGCCGAGGCACCGGATCGGTGATGATTCCCTAGGCGAAAGGATCCTCGTGGTCATATCCTGGCGCCCCCTCCATCAACTCATCTTCTAGGTCATCGCGTGCGACCACCTCGGGGCTAGATTCGGCGAGCTCATCCTCCAGGGCGTAGTCATACGCTTCTCGATCTACTTCAGAATCGCCGTCAAGGCTAAAATCGTCATCCGACGTTCTGCAAAATAAGGAAAGGTGGAGCTTTAAATCACCTGGGATAATGTAGATTACACCAGGGAGGTGATCGCACCCATCTCGGCACCTTCCCTGCGGTTTTGCAGGACGGGATGCCATAATGAAAGGAGGAAATACAAAAGAGGAAGGACATCACGAATCGTCAAGAAAAAGCCCACCTTTTCCCCTAGAAAATTCCCAGTTTGTGCCAAAGGAAAACCATACCAAAACAAGAACACAAATTCAAAAACTCAAGCCTTTACTCCCCCAAACGCCCCAGGTCACGCATGATATGCTAAAGGAGGGAACAAGCGCAAAAAATGAATGGAAATACTACAGGAAAAACCATCGGAGGAGCTTAGTGGGTGAAGAATTACCTATTTTAGCTGAAAAATGATCGGAAACTGTAGAAAGCAAGCGGAAACCTCGGGATTGGCCGCCGAAAACTTCAAATCTTCAACGGAAAGCACTCGAAGCTGATGAACTCTAGAAACCATGAGAGAAATGTGGGAAGGAAGTAGTAGGAGCGAAAAGTGTTGAGCGAATGGGGGTTGGACACTTATATAGACAAGAAGATTTGATCGTGCGGTCCAGGTGGGATTTATCCAACGGTCCAGATTCGGGCAGCCATCATGGGGATTTTGAATTTCAAAATTGCCATCATTACGGCGGGACAATCAATGCCCACGTAATAACGCACGTCAATCAATGACTGCGCCATTACTAGGGCAGTTACCGAGATACCATCAACATCCACATTGCTGCAGTTACCTATAAACCGAAAGGACCACGATGTGACGGTTCAACTGCTCCACTACCCACGTTTGACACTCAACGTCGCCAAACACAAGCTCGCACTGTTCAAGCTCGCCACCATCGTGACTCCTATAAAAATCTCCGTTTAATAGTCGCTTCAGACGACAAGGTCGTCAAACCCAAAAACGCTTCGAGGCAAGACACACGAATAGCGCGGCCCTTAGTGAATAAGTAGCTTCAGACGACAAGGTCGGCAGCCCCAAAATCACTTCGAGATCGTCCTCTTGATAGCGCGATCCTAAACAAATAATCGGAAAACTCCAGCAAGCTGAACAATCTTTGTACTCTTTACTCTATGCTTGGCCTCCCCGAAAATGCCTGAGAAATAGAGTAGGGGGCCATTGATATGTCTAAATACACCGCTGCCTATGAGTTAACGGAAACCGCCCATCTAGCCACCTGGATGGAGCCAGGCCGCGGCCACAGCGTCGGCAGCGACAATCTGGTTAGGGTCGCGGGCTGGAAACCTCGTGACGAGCGTTCAAACCTATAAGGTCTTAGCCGCTCAGGGGGCCGGCCAACATCCTAAGTCGGAGATCAACATGAGATCGCACGAGTCCAGGAAAGGAGCGACCCAAGGGAAGTCGAGACATGGCAAGGAAGCGAGCTCGCAGATCGCGACCCGAGCCACTTCATAACGACGTCGCCAGTTGTATTGTCTGCTTAACTTCATTGTATACTGTGCTTATCTGTCCTTATCCCGTGCCCCTAGCTTTTTCCCTTGCCTATAAAAGGAGGGCTTGTGTAATTTCATAAGGAGATATGCAAAAAATAGACAAAGTGGACAAAACTCTTGTCAAGTTCATTCTCTCTAGCATTCATTCATTCCACCACCTCACCGCCGTGCCTCACCGGCTGCCACCACCACAAATCTATCAAAAACAGCCAGATATCCATCTTCGCGACCACCGCTAAGCCACCGTGATAATATTCAGCATTATCACTACCCATGTAGGAGACTACCCAGTCCATGCAGCGGCTACCTTTGTGGTGGGGTAATAGTCCCAAGCTGCGAAACATAAACATACCTTACCAAAGACCAAGGTGTTTTATCTTTCAGACTCTCAATTATGTTCAGGTGTAGATAAGCTAACCACCTAAGTTCATTCCATATAAAAGGCTTCCTAGCTAGTTCTAGGCTATTCTATATCATGGACTTCTAGTTCTAGGCTATTCTATATCATTGCTTAGAACATTGCACAGAAGACGTAGGTTACTAAACACTACATCCCGTAAAGTCAAGTGATATGTTCCGATGCTCCCGTACTTATCCCACGGAGGAGGTCGGCACGGTGCGGAGCCAAAGCCACCAGAACCCCTACACCTTACTTTACCACATAACATATAAGGCTTTATACTAAAACATACTCAAATACGGTGAAAACATATGATTGCGGTTGAACACCCCTTTACCTCAAATCTTTGAAGAACAGTGTCGCTGTGAATCTCGTGGTGTGCTTGATGATGATATTAGGTTAATATTAGTTGTCTCTCTACAGCACTTCGGATATATTACTATAGTCCTAAAGTAACGATTATATTTTTAGTTCATAAAATATATAATGTATACCTGCATATAGATCCATGGCAATTGGCTTTTATAGCCAAAATAATGCAACGTGAGTCACACAGACTATACAAATCCAAATGAATAAGGAGTTGACACCAAATTATACAAAAGGTGAGTCATGACCTTAATTATAGGGAAGTTTTTGCATACACCGTACCTATGTGCGGATAGCCTCCGTGGCACACCACACACCACACACCACACACCACATGTAAATATTACTATATATAACAACTTAACATGGTTACCTAATATTTATGTGTGATTGATCCGTAAGACCGACAGGTAGATCGATAAGAAATGATGAAAGTGAATGTCTTAAGTTTAAAGTGGAAAGACAATGATAACATTAAATATACCCATAAAACCCCCGAAATGACATATTTGCCTTTTTGTGAAATTACAGGGTATCACTGTTTCGCTACGAATTTGTTACGAAATCAGCACAAAATGTTTTCGGAGCATACAATCACAAAAATATCGTTTCAGAACACATTTTACTAACATTCTACTTTTTTCACTATGTTTTTCAAGTTTCCCCCCATAAAAAAAAAGAAACTTAAACATTATAGACTAATGAATGACATAGGACTTATTGTCAATCATGGATTTCGCTATTAAAACTTCACTAAAATAAAATAAAAATTAATGTTTATTTGTCCTTTAGTCAGATAAAACCTAATTGTTTCATTGTGGGTGAAATTGGTGCCTTACACATGGCACCCATTAGCCTCATAAGGCTGCATCAACATATGGACCGATCTGGTCTCAGTTCTACCTTTGGCCCACCATCAGAATAATGGATGTTGGAAAAATTTGAAACTTAATAATTTGACAGACTAGAAGAAACTTCAAGGTACGTAAAGATGTTGTCTTTTAAGAGTTGTTTCGTCCCACACGAATTGTCATTTAGGGATCAAAGGAAAATCTCTCTCGGGATACAATGGAGGTGTTTGATGCAAATAGTGACTTGTTTGAATCAAACCCGAGGACATTCAAAGTTTTTCTGATGATGCTGTGACTTCATATGAATTCGTTTGCACATGCACCTTCTATAGGTTGAAAGTACCTTATTCACGAAGTGAGGTACTCTTACGCGAAAGGGTAAGACTCATATTTGTTCGGCCAAAATTGCAACCCGTGGCTTCATGAGATGCATCATTTTACTGGTTCATGAATCTAAATTTGAACTGATGCAATTTCGGAAAATGCATGAATCAGTTCATGAACTGATGCATTTATCTGTTTAGCTTTCGGGGACGTTGCCCCCGATCCCCCACGAGTTGGCGCTGCTCCCTCGACCCCTACGAAGGTCGAACCCCGTTTCGTCGTGATAACATTAATTTGTTTTTTATTTGGGGGGAAAACCGGGTTTGGGCCGGGTCAATTGGCCAAATGCGGGTCAATTGCCTCCTCCGATGTCTTCTATGATGACTCATCTCCACAGTCCGCGTAATCTATTTCTTAGTTGAAAAACCAGGAAAAGTTTGAATTCAAGTGGGAGATGTCCGGAGATGGTGTGGACGAACAACAATTTCTGTTTCTCATAACATGTCGTATGGCATTGCATTTACAGAGAAAACTGATATTCAATATTTACTATTCAAAAAGGATTCCAATGAAGTTTAGAAAATGCGAAAATTACCTCAGTATGCACAACAAATCCAGAAGTTACGGTTGTTGAAGTTTGCAATTGTCTTCCAGAGTTGGAATTTTTCAATAGCTACAATGACAAAAACGACAATTTTGATGATTACGGATACGAATGTGATAGTGTTGAACAGTCGGTCATTGATGAACAACAAAACGAACGATCAAAGGGATGATGAAATGCTTACCTGCGACTGCTTTGTATGGGTATTGTGAATTGGTTTGCTGAACTTGTCAAAGGGATGATGAAATGCTCAAGCGGAATGCTAATAAATGTGATGTACAGATTTGTAGAATGTGATATTGTAATGAGTTCCTGAAATATTGGTAGTGGATAGTAATTGTGATGATGGAGGAGTGGAGGAGTGTAATGCGGCATTTAAATTGAGTAATGATAATGGGAGGTGGACATTACTCGCTTAAATTGCAGTACATTTTTGGTTTTTGTTTTTATATATTTAAATTTATTGTAAATTGTAGGTGCGTGGGTAGTGGGATTGTGGTGCAGTTAAGTTTTAATTTTTTTTTACAAGTAATGCGTGTGATTTTTTCTTTTTTTTTTGGTTTTTCATTTAGGGCCTGTTTGGATTGGAAGAAAAGGAAGGGGAAGAAAGGAAAGGGTCCGGATGGATTTTATTTGAAGGCGTTTGGCAAGTCAATATTAGAAGGAAAGGAAAGGGGAAGGACGGAGACCAAAGGAAATGGTGTAATATAAATTGAGTAATCTGTTTTCCAGCCAACTCAGACAAGATTCGGAAGGAAAGGGTTTTAATTTTATTAAATATTTTATATAATTACTTAAATGCCCTTAAATTCCACAATCTCTCACTAATGTAATGTCTGAAATTGGAAAATCATTTATAATCTTGTAATTTCTTTTCTTTCCATTGATATTCCAAACACGCGTTTAAACCATTCTTTCCTTTCGCATACAGTTCTATCCAAACACTCAAAATAAACTTCACAATCACTCCTTCCTCTCTCTAACTTTTTACATCACTATCTTTCCTTTTCCTTTCTATTTAATTCCTTCGATCCAAACGGGCCCTTAGGGGAAAAACCGTGTTTAGGCAGGGTCAATTGACCCAAGGAGGTTTTTTTCTCACAAAAATTAACATAGATATATATTTCCTAAATATTAACATAGATATATATTTCCTTTCTTGGTAGAAAAGGCTAGATACTACGAGAGACTTTATGGTGCAACGGTTGTAAGAAGGTTGTACCAAGTGGCATACATTAGAGCCTCTTATTTTTACTCTCTTTCACATAATACACTTTTATCGTGTGTGAAAGGTTAGAAATGAATGGTTGTAATGTATGTCACTTGGTACAACTTTGCTACAACGGTTGTATTATAAAATTTGTTTAGATACTACCTACCCTAGGCCTAGGGGTAAGAGGCTATCTGGGGCATAGCCTGCTGAATTGATCCTAATCGTACAACCGTTTCCCAAATAACCGGCCCCTACCTTCAAAAACGACAAACCCACAGGGGGAAAGATCCACTTATATGATTCCAAGACCTCGGATTGATTTACAGCACTAGTCTTATTCTTCTTACTTTTATGTATGATGGATAACAAAATTAGCCCAAAAAAGCCTAGCCATAACACTAGGAAAAAGAAGAAGAGAGGAGGTTGCAAAAGAAAAATGACTGTTGAACAAACAGTTGCGTATAAATCTGTGAGTGAGTGGGTATATTTGGGTCAATCTTCTTCATCTGGTGTTTCGGTAGATGATGATGATGATGATGATTTTGGGGTGCTGTGGAATCGCCCTAAAGAGAAGTTGGTTTTTGAATTTCATTGTCATTCGATTCATAGTGATGGGTTTTTGTCACCTGCTAAGCTTGTTGAGAGAGCCCATCAAAATGGGGTCAGTTTTATTTTTCTAAATCTATTCTATTTTGTATGCTGAATTGAATTCATTTGGTTTTAAGATTTCAGCATTTTTAGTCCAGTTGTTTGAAGATATGAAGTGCGCTTTATTTTCATGATATGATATGATTGTCCTTTTATTCGTTTTGATCCTTGTTGTTTCAGTTTTGCATCTTGCAATCAAGTTATTATTTGATTCCTAGTTTGTTCTTTTATGAAAACCTGGTTGATCAGAAGGGAATTGGATAATCATTAGTACTAGGATCATTTGATGATAGAGAGGATTCAACATTTTTTTCCGGGTTTGAATATATGTTGTGTATTGCAATAAAGTGAATTTCACACCCAAATCCAATTGTTTAGCTTGTAGTTCTTGAATTGTATTGATTTTCGAGTCGAAAAAGTAGATGTTATAGATTGTGAGTATAAAAGTAACAGAGAAAAAAATTTACTTTATTCAATGAATAAAGTCGTTTAATTTGAATAAACCTTGTCCAAACGCACCCTTAATCGTCCTTTATTGCGCTATTCTAGTCGTCTGATGTAAAATGTTCTGCGCTATTTCAGTGTTAATAATGTGCGCCATATCCGATGCAAGGAAATACACGACGCTGTTTTTCCTCCGTTTCTTTTGAATACTTCCCCTTATACCATTGTCTGTAACATGTGTTGTCTTCAGCTATGATACACTAATTTGTTTGACCATTGATCCAGAACAGGTAAAGGTTCTTGCTTTAACAGATCACGATACTATGTCCGGTGTGCCTGAAGCATTGGATGCAGCTATCAAATTCGGTATAAAAGTAGTTCCGGGAGTTGAAGTTAGCACGATTTTCTCTTCAAGGTCATCCTGTTCCCATTATGTTCATTATTTCTCACACCGTACAAATGCGTTCTTTTTTCACGGAAGTTTTTATTTTTAAATCGATGCAGATGTCTAAAGTGTTCTGTTGTTGCCATAATTAAACAGGGAGTCGGGATATGAGGAACCGGTTCACATACTCGCGTATTATGGCATATGTGGTCCAGCAAAAAACGCAGAGATGGAAAAGTTTCTTGCTGATATTAGGGACGGGCGTTATCTTCGTGCAAAGAACATGATTACGAAGTTGAATACACTCAAATTGCCTCTTAAGTGGGAAACCGTTGCTAAGATTGCAGGCAACGGAGTTGCTCCCGGGAGACTTCATGTTGCTCGTGCTTTGGTAGAAGCAGGCCATGTAGAGAGCTTAAAACAGGCGTTTGCTCGGTATCTTTATGATGGTGGACCTGCTTATTCTACGTAATCATCGAACATACTTACACAAAGAATCTTTTTACTGTTTATTACTAGATAATCAACGGTTTTCTTCGGTTTTTTTTTTTTTGTTCAGTGGTAGTGAGCCAAATTCAGAGGAAGCTGTGAAAATGATATGTAAAACCGGAGGTGTTGCTGTTCTTGCACATCCTTGGGCACTAAAAAATCCTAATCCCATTATCAGAAGCTTAAAAGAAGCGGGCTTACATGGAATAGAAACGTATAGAAGCGATGGAAAAATGGCAGGTAACATCAAATATTTCGTAAAAATTATACATTTGGATGTGGTAGTTTTCCAGTTATTACTTGAATTTAAAGAAAGATTGCACTGGAGTTTTTACACATGCTTCTAGCTTTATGTCTATTCTCTATGCATATATATATATACACATATACGAAATTCCACACATCAGTTAAAGCACAGAACACATTGATTTTTAAGTGGGAAGCAATAACTTTTCAATTTCATGCAATTGTTCTTGTTCAGGAAACAGAGCCTCAAGTTAGATATAATTGATTAATTAGCGATTACACAATAAAACAGTGATTTATATAAATCGTGTTAATGTTCGTAAAAGGTGGTTGCAGAATAATTTGTTATCTGGTGATGTAGCATAGTTCTTTGAGGACTGATCCAGTAGTTTCTATGGAGCTTAGGCCCTCCCAAATGGCATTTCCAGAAAATGCATGTGCAGAACTTTTATATTTCCGGGCTAATGTTCTAGCAGAGTATGATAAAATGTAAATGAATAACCTTTCTGGTTCCACATGAAATCTGTGGTGTATGGATCATCTTGCTGCAAATATACTCATCATACTTTGTAGTTGAGAAATAGAGATAGATTGTCCGTGGACGATAATACCTTTTTTTTTTTTTTTCTTTTCAATACAGTTTACAGTGATATGGCTGATGCATATGGACTAATGAAGCTTGGAGGATCAGATTATCATGGAAGAGTTGGACAACATGAATCTGATCTAGGAAGTGTTAGCCTACCAATATCCTTGGTCCACGATTTTCTCAAAGTGGCTCGACCGATTTGGTACAAGGCTTTCAGGGACATTTTGGAGATTTGTATTAAAGATGGCTCTACTGAAAACATAGAGTTCATGATCAAGTTCAGAAAAACAAGATTTTGCAAGAAAATTTCATCTTGTACAAATGCTAGTGAGTTGATTAACCATTGTTCAGCTACGTGGTTGACAAAGGAAGAAAAGACGAATCTTGATTTCGAAGCCATGAAATTACAGCTCTCAAATATTTCAATCAATTAGGAGAGCTGGATTGAGGATTGTTTTACCCTCATATGGAAATTGTAATTCTTATTTTTGTTGTTTTTACCCTTTTTGACCTTCCCCTGTTTATGGAATGTGTTTCCTCCCATTTTTTTTAAAGGGAAACTTGCAACACATGAGGGGGTTTTGTTTCAAAATAAGAAAAGAGGTTTTATGGTTTATTTATTGTTTTAGTTTTTACCTCCTTCCTCTTTAATGCTCTAAGTCTAACGCCTACACCGGATATGGACCAAAGTGTCTCACATTAGCCCCAAGACCATTTGGGTCTCGAGCGAAAAAAGTATAATAATATGTCTAAATCGGCCATTAATTTTTTTAAAAATTGACCCTTAAGCCTCTATTGGGGCTAATACACTTATAATATGATGCCGCTTTTAGACAATTAAGTCCATATCTAAGCCTCTTGGGGCTAATGTGAGACAATTAAGTCCATATCTAGTGTAGGCAAGTTCAAGCATTTGCTATTCTTGTTTGAGATTAGCGTCTTAGGGCTAATGTTACCGAATTGTCTCACCTTAGCCCCAAGACCCTGGTCTCGAACGAGAAAAGTAAATGCTCAACTCACATTTAATACCAGCCTCTTGGGGCTAATTTGAGAGAGATAAGTCCATACCCGGTGTAGGCAAGCTCACTTTTTTCGTTCGAGACCAGTGTCTACAGATAGGGGCTAATGTGATTATGTCACGCACTTTAGTCCATATCCGGCGTAGGCGTAAAGAGCATTGAGAGAGAGGGGGGGGGGGGGTAAAAACTCAAATAGTCAAGCAAACATTAACAAGAACCAAATCAAGATTTTACTACCATAAACACTACAAACAGCAACAAAACCAAAAAAAAGAAAATCACTGTTAATAACATATCTGAAACATCCCACATAAACCTTTGCAAAAAATTGTCTAGTACTCATCTTCATGAAGAAGCATATTAGGAATCCCATTACTGGATCAGGATCCTCGGCTTTGGGAACCCTGCTTCCCCCCTGCTTTTGTCGCGGTGGCGGCATCACGTCCGTGCATCGAGTTTGAGGAGAGAGGAGGTCGAAATCATCAGGCGGTCGATGTGCAGCCACGTCCCCAAAGCTGGGCCAAAGCTGCGACCTCAAAGCCGAGGATCCGCTTCCCCCATTACTAACAGGAAACTTCCGACCACTTTCTGGACAAATCAAACACCCTTCTTCAAGATGAATCTCAAGCAGATTCCAGCATGGATGATGATGTATCAGCAACATCATCAGGCAATTCAACATAACCCATGATTCTAGAAGCATCCACTAGGGCCTTGTAATCAACTTTCTGAAACATGTTCTTCAGAAAATCTGGATTGAAATCCATTGTCTTCTCCACCACTTTCTCCGCTACGATTCCAAGTGGAAATCCGTTTCGAACTCCCTTAACGTTTGATGATAGCATATTGTGAGTTAGCAGCTTCATTATCCCTAAAGCACAACAAAATGAAACAGAGTAATCATCTCAACCAAAAAAGGCATTGGAAAATATGGATTAAGGGCTTGTATAATTATTATCTCTAACAATTTATGAAGTGCAAGAACAATGTAAGCTCCATTTTGTATGTCAACCAATTAGGTTAATACAGACTATACAGTAACTAGCTAATTACGACTAAAAAAAATCGGCAAAGAGGGTTTTATTCTACAACTAAGAGAAAGAAAAAAAAAAAGTATCGCTGGATATACGGGAAGAACAATCTACCTTTTAGTAAGAGAAACGGCAAACAAAGAAGAAAAAGCTCCAGCTTTGGCTCTTGGAATGATCCCTAACTGAAAACTGCACCCAGAATGACGAGCATATTTTGGTCCATAAAATAATAAAATGACGAGCATATTTGTGGCGCTAACATATACTACCTCCGTCCCATAATTTCACACACATAAACAAAATGGTTGAATGACTAAATTTAAAGGTTAATATCTAAAATATCTTTTTACTATTATTAATGCAATAGTTGTTAAGTAGTGAAAAGTTGTTAGATTGATAATAAACTAGGGTACGATAGAGAAAGAACAATAAATATTGCATTGGTAATATGTAATAATAAGTTATATGGTGGAACAAATTTAAAAATGTAGTATGACTTATATTGTGGGACGAAGGTAGTATCTATACTGTATAATAAAGAAGAGCAGTTTTAACCCAATTACCCGTAATTTACTCTCAAACTCAACACCAGATTTAAGTCGTAAAGGATAAAGCCATATATATTTTGTGTAATCATCAAGAAAACTAACATAATATTTTGAACCATAAATAGAGTTTTCGGTACAAGGGCCCATACATTAGAATATATCAAATCCAAATGACGCAAAGAAGTAGGTAAAGACTGACGATGGCTCTTGGCCATTTGACACGGAACACAAACAGATGTAGGGGCAGGGGAAGGTGCCGAAATATTATTCTGACGCAAAACTTGACGAAGAACAGGATACGAGCAATGTCTTAAATGCAGGTGTCACTGAGAGACGTTGGAACGACTGGACACGAGAGCATGAGCAGGGAAGCGATTGAATGACTGAGAAAAGTGGTAGAGGTCATCTTTAAGGTAGCCCGGATAACAGATGTGCCCCGAGTAGTCCTTCACACGAAAATAATCAAAGTGAAATTAAAAAAAACAACAACATTATTCTTAGCGAATTGAGAAACAGAGAATAAGTTGGTAAAGAGGGAGGGAGCAACGAGAACATTATTAAGAACATAAGAGGAGGTGGGGGTGGAAATATATGAACCATAATGCGTAATAGGCAAACCTGTACCATCGCCAATATGTATTTTTTCTAGCCATCATAGGAATCAGCGGAAAGGTTTAGATTGCGGAAATTGTTCATGGTGTGATGAGTGGCCCAATATCAACAATCCAATCAGATGGAGGAGCCTGTGGCGTGGTAATATGAGCTTGCGGTGGTGGCGAAGGCCGTGGAGCAGAAGGAACAAATGTAGAATCAAAACGGTATCAATAGTCATGTAAGGTATGCCCAAAACGTCCACAAAGTAGACACTGCACCAATGGAGTAGATTGAGATTGACCACGACCTCGGCCATGGTTGGAGTTACGCCCCCGGCCTCGGTTTTGCTAAGAACTGAAGGAGCCTTGACCACGCTGTCTGTGATCTGAATATGAGCCGGACCAGTTCTGATAAGACACGGCCTGAGCACTTGGAACCGCCGAGTTCGTCGGCAATGGCGGAGCAATAGGTGGTGGTTGATTGTGGTTTATTCGAGCCTCCTTCGTTAATAACATGGAATATACTTCATCAAGAGTGACATCTGTTCGGGAAGAGAGGATGGTAGGCAATAGTGTCGTCCGAAGTCAATGGGTGTCCGGCCAGAAGAAGGTCATCGACCAAACGTTTTACGTACATGAAATAATCACCCGCGGAAATGGATCCTTTGCGTGCCGCTGCGAGTTTTGACCGGAGATGGACGAGCTAAGCCCTAGATTGAGAAGCAAAGCTCGTCTTCAATTCCTGCCAAATATCAGCCGAGGTTTCTGCACTATAAAACTACGAAAGCACATCATCAGAGAGGGATGATGTTATTGTACTAAGAATTAACACGTCCGGCTGGGTTAGGTTTTTGAACGCCTTCATTAGAGAGGACAGCAAGAGGAGGTTTGATGCTGCCATCGAGATAGCCTGTAACCCCTTGTCCACGAAAATAGGGGTAGATTTGTGCACGCCATAACGGATATTTTTGTCGGGTCAATTTAGTGATGTGTATCAAAGAAGGAGTAAAGGTAGGGTATTGAGAGAAAGAAAAGGAAGAAGCCGGCGAAGAAGTGATGGAGGTTGGAGTGGTGGTGGCTGATGAGCTTAAATTTACCCTCAAAAATATATTTATAAAGACTAAAGAATCGTGGGTAAACCAACTCTAACCAACAGAGATGCCGGGTCGATTGTTAGGATAGCTACTGAGTACGCGAGTCGATCCCAAGGAAACGTGGTTGTGAGTACCAAAGTGAGCGTGTTTCTTAGTAAAAGCGAACAAAGTTTTTGGATTGTTTTTATACTATAACGATGCTAAAGATAGAAAAGAAAGAAAGACAATTTAACTACTTGGTTTTAAAGATATATTTAAGAACATAGCCGAACCATGATCAAAATAGCTAATTTCAACCCCAAGGATAGACAAAACCGGGAGTGTGCATTATAACAAACGAACTCTCACATTCAATCTCACGGGTGCGTGCTCTAATTCGATGTTAAGATCTCGAACAACTCTCCTTTAACATCCTATGTGAGGTTAATTAATTCTCTTTTTAGAAAACCGATTATCCTAACATGATTAAGTCTTTGTGAGACGCTTGATATAACCCGTTACGGAAACAAGTCCAAAATTACTCGGTCGGGTTACTACCGATTCATACTCATCAACGTATTACACCAAACATCTTAACGCTGAATGTGTCAAAGCGAAGAAACCGAAGTTTTACCTAATCCATGGTCTACCCGAAAGACTCTGGTGAAACAACTTGTCATCGTTGGCTCAAGAACCACCCGGCACTTCATAGTTCAACCCGGGGTCTAACACTAAACTACACTAATCTAGACTACCACATTCAAGTTACTATGTTGATAATAAAACACCGATGAGGCCGGCCTGAATTCACGACCTAAAACCCGGTATGTTTTACCTCCCGATCTTAGAACCCTTTTTCCCACACCATTCTCTCTGAACAACTCTCAAGAATGATGTGTGTGATTTTTGACCTAGGTAGCTAATCTAGCCCAAATCCGTTATAACAAGTTCTAAGGCGTGAAATATGTGAGCTATAACAATAAAAAGCACTACACACTCCCAATTTTATCTTCCAAAGGTTGATTTCACTAAATTTTACATGATTCAAGCTATGTGACTACTTTAGCTAATCATAACAACGGAAATAACAACGAAATATAAATATATATCTAAATACATACATATATATATAAATACTAGTATATATATATATATATATATATATATATAGATATATACATATAACAAGAAAGAAAAGAAACAAAACGTAAAGAAAACAAAACGGAAATAAAATAACTACAATTTATATAGATATACGTATAGATATATATAAAGATATATATAGATATAGATATATATATATATATATATATATATATATATATATATATATATATATGTATTTATACTAATTGCATAAAAATGAAAGAAAGCAATAAAAGAAAACGGAAACGAAATTATATTAAAACGATAAGCTAGTGAGTTATTACAATCGAAATTATAACTACATATATATCTAATTTAGGCCCAAAACATAAATTAAAAGAAAGGAAAAGATGAAGGAGGATGGGGAAGGAGAGGGGCAAAGGAGAAGAAATGGAAATGGGGGAGTATATATAGGGAGATATATATATATATATATATATATAGCACATGGGAGCCATCATCAAGCACATGGGAGGGAATATCCATCATTGCAAGTAACATGCACGCGTGGGAGAATATAATCAAGTTGGGAAAATATCTCCACTTTTCCCGGCGTTTCTATTGCGGCGCTTATCGATAAAATAGTCATAACTTGAGTTGTAGACCTCCAATGGACGTGATTCAAAATGCGTTGGAAAGCTCATTTGAATATCTACAACTTTTATGAAGAACTCTTCCCCAGAAAATGCCTCTAAGTTGGGTCAAATGTCTGTCGAAGATATTTTACGGTAGAAGCATTCAGGACAATTGATCCGTTTGAACTTGTTAGCTTATGGCACATTCTTCCATCCATCAAAATACATCTTTTTAGGCCTCAAAACATGTCATTACTCGGGATCTTGGTCAACCTATAATTTCGCAATAAAGCACAAAATACCAAGCGTAAATCCGATGCGACATTTACTCAGGTTACTTAAACCGGTACAAAACTAGTAAAAACATTATATTTTATATAATACTTTACTACTAACGATTTAGATAAATCTAAGGAATTTATGACTCGAAATGACATAATAACGCTCAAAATGGTATCGAAGTGGGGTAAAAGTTATAAAAATAATCGTGAATTTTTAAAGTCATCGGTGGCGTCGGCCATTGATGCCGATTTGGAAGAAGCTGCAGTGATGATTTAGGGTTTATCGTATATGAGAGAAATCATGAGAGACGAGATAGTACCACTCTGCTACCATATTAAAGTAAAATATCGTTCATATTTCATTGATTATCACAACTACAATCGGTTCATAAATATAGCAATTACATCATGGGTAGAATAGTAAAATAACATAAAGCAGAAACCCTAGTCTACGCCTCTTTGCTTGGAGAAGAAGTTTCGGCCGGCTCATCATTATTGTCAATAAATGTTGATGCAACTGTTAATGATTAGTCTGTTGCGGTAGGATTTCTTGCATGTGACAATAATGAGAATATTTTACGCTCTTCCTCGAAAAAGTTAGGGTGGATATGGGTCAACTATAGGAGTGGCCTTAGTGACGTATCATACTATTTTTCAAGCTATCTGCTAGGTTTTTTTTTTTTTTTTTTCAATGTCATCATTGAGGGCGATTCACTCATAGTTATAAACAAAATGTCATTGAAGGCCGAAGACCTCTCATACTGTGGGAGTATTATCAAAGATTGTAGTATTTTTCTATGTTGTTTCTCTTCTGCGCATTTCCTTTGTTAAGAGAAAGGGGAATTTTCATGCTCATCTTCTAGCTAAGACATGTCTTAGTCTTGTTGGTAGTATGTCTTGGGATAGAATCCCTCCCCGAAAATGTCGTTCTGGCTGGTAAGGTATAAAAGTTGTTGGTAGCTGGTTTTTCTTTCAGCATTTTAAATATATATAAGCAGCTTCTATTGACACTACATTTTTGCTTTCTACTTCTGACACCACACATGTATTTTTTTTTACTTCCGGCACCACACTATAAATGTCAATGCCACCGACGTTCCTTTTAAAAAATGACGTTATTCACCCGTGACACTTTTATAACTATAACGTCAATGTCACTGATGTTATTACTGAAAACTAACGCCAGTGTCAGTGGTGTTATTATTGAGAAGGAACGTCATCATGTGAACAAAAATAATATGTGTATATATTTATAATAAAAAAATAAAAGGACATGCAGTTCAACTGCTTGGTGCATAGATATACTCGCAAAAGAAACTCAAAATCCATAAAATACAGCAAATGTGAAACAGAGTGAGCACTACACTTTCAACCTATCAAATGCTTTTTGTACAAATCAACCGGTTAACAATAAAACAAAAAATACATAATATTGATACATATAATGCAAAATTATCTAAAAATGCTGGGGGGGGGGGGGGGGTTCATGCATCTGCAACTTTCCCTCTGTTTCTGCAGTGACACTTTTCATTGTCAACCAATTTCTCAGACAAAAAATACGGCCATATAATACAAAAGCATGAATCTGTTTTTGGTATTTTTAATGAGGTCAGGTGCCATCTTACCCACTCTATTTTTATTACAAGAAAACCAGAACTCGAAACATAGAACACAACGATTTCTTCAAAAACTTACGGCGGTAGCTGTATTATTGTGGTGGAAGGAAGATTCTTGGGTAGGTGTTTGTGTTGTTGTTGCTTTTGGGAGAACTGAAAGTCTATGGTACAATAAGTGAGCGATTGATCGGTCTATCGGATTCGTGTCGGTTTCCATATTAAGAAACTCAGTGCACCTGCAAAAGCAAATACTTGAGATGGTTGGAATGTTGTAGACAAAGTGGAAGCATACAGGTTATCGTGTGAACCAACCTAATTATGACAGAAGTAAACTGAATCTTTGAATGAATATAAACATTAAATTTTACGTACTTAATCGCCGTCTCTATTCTGCAGGTATCTTGATTTGGAATTTTATTATCATGGCGCTGCGTAGCACTTTGAGCCAAGCGATATAGACTGTCCCTTATGCATAGCTTGGTCCTCGGATCCAACTAAACCAAAATGTTCTTCTGTGTCAGTTGAGAAAAAGGATATGAAATGCAAGGCAACAATTAAGAGAGAAATTCCAACCCAAAATTTCTAAGTAGAGGGAGGAAACAAATATTGAACATGAAGATCTATGTTGTCACTCATCCCTGCTACTACCTGAGTAACTAAATAACTGTCGTTTTTAAGGTTTTCATACAGATTAAGGAAGGGGATGAATATCATGAATTTAATTCATAAAGTGACTAAAGTAATCATTGAAGAGACAGTATTTACCTGTTCCGTGACAAGCTGAAGCTGGCAAAGACTAGCAGCTTCGAGTGACATCTCATCTGATGCTGAACCGACAGAAGAGCTTTCTTGAAGAGTTTTGGAATCCAGTTCAGACCGAACTTTTTCTGCATCACCAAGAATATCAAACTCATTCAGGTGTTGCTGAACTTTCTTCTGTGTGGACACTGGGCTGCAAAAGGGAACCTGAATGCCCATATCTATGTTCTCAGGTTTGGCATAGAATGTAGACTGAAGGGCTTCTTTGTGATGCAACATTTCAAACTTTTCATTAGGAATGATGGGAGCAGTCTGATATCTAACACCATATTCCGAAGTCTGATCTGAAGGGCAACTATAATCTGACTGCGTAAATTGAATGTTACAAGGTAAATGACCAAAGGATTCGCGGACTAATGGTTGATGGTTTTGTTTTATATCCATGCATGAGAAAAGTTCAGGGGATACTCCTTTTGACGCCTTTTTTGAAACGTTACCGAGTAGGCTTTTACTGTAACCCTCATCCACCAAGTACTGATCTTTCTGTTTCCCTTTAGATTGGTCTCCATGAGTTGGCTGCAATGCAAGCATGATCGTCAGTAATGTATGAATACATCGCTTTACAAGGACTCTGAAAGCTTTTCAAATGTAAATTCATATAGAATGTGAAGACTTTGAAACAGTACAAGCACTCAAGTTAATGGCAGTAGTCACCTTCCAGGTATGAAGGGGAAAAGATGTTGCTTTTGTATAATCAAAATACAAAAAGCTTGAATTAACTCCATTAATCAAGTCTCCCGAACTAATTGATTCTAGATCCGGATAAAAGAGGGTAACGTTAGGTTGACAGTCTACCTAACTTCTTGTCACCAAACATGGACATGGATCAAAGAAGACATTGCACTAATACTAAGGCTTTGCATTGGTCCAAGTCCAGTGTCTAAGAAACGATCTCTGCATTAGAGAGCTCGTGTAAATATGCATGAATTTCAGTGGCGAAAATTACACAATTACCGCTAAAGGCACTCGAACTCATATGTACAACAACACTAAGTTAGAGTTCTTAAGTCCTGTGCTATGTACAAATAGAGAATTCAAGATTAGAAAGGCACTCAAACTCATATGTACAACAACACTCAAATTGGTTTTAAGAAAGGAAACAACCAATATTCTTAGTCTGTATGCACCTCAGATACATTTGCATGAGGTTCGTTACGAAAGTTCAGTTTTGAAAGATCTAGAAGGAATCTCAATATAAAATCTTAAAAAGACATGACATAAATAGACATGTAGGAAAAGAGAATAAAGAATAGACAAATGTACCATGACAGAATTAGTTTTCAAACATGAAATGATGAAGGAAAAGCAATTTTTGATTTTGTCATATAGCATATGAGCTCACAGCGGCACTACATTCGTAAGAAGAAAAAAGGACACTTCATCACATTCAAAGATGAGTGAATAAGTGATGCCCATAAGATAGAAAAACTCACAAGGAAAGTATGGTGATATTGGATGAAAGTTTAACAATGAAGCATTTAGAATTTACTCTGCTTGTTAGGCATAAAATGTTGAACTCACTTATACACACTCAAGATAATGTCTCGTAGTGTATGATGTGTGTGTATGGTTTAGTGTTGGAACATGAATCAAAAAAATAATTGTTAATGTCAAACATAGGTGCTGACATGATATACTTGATACAAATTGTTTACACGAAGTTGAAAGAAAGCCGAGACTTTGAAATTCAATTTTTGAAATTAGGACGACTAGAACCTGTGTCACTATTGTGAATCAATGATCCTCAATAAGGATTGTGCATGAGATCCATACCACAAAAGCATGGAGGAATTAACAAATATGTTACTCAGAAGATCGAGCTAAAGTGGTTGAATCAGAGAAGCATATCATGTTCATTGTGATTCCTAGGTGCCCATAAAACTAGAAGAAGAAAAAAAAACTTGTGACACTCAACGGATTTAAATGTTGAAAGCGTAAAAAATATATTTCTGTGGCAAAAATAGACATGTTAGAAAAGCAAAGTCATGGTATATTACGTTGATAGAAAATGAGGGAGTCACGGTTAACATTATATGGTTATGCATAAAGATGTCGTCAGAAAGGATAGGGTAGATGTTGAGAAATACAAGGGGAGACACATGCATGGAAGAGACCAAAGTGACCTTCTGTCGAAGAAAGCATCAACGAGCAACACAAAATAGGGATGTTCAGATGCAAAAAATAAAATAAAATTATTGCTAAAGTTTCAGCCGTCGATACTTTTCATAGGTAGAAGCATAAATCATAGGTAACAAAAGCCCTTGAAAGAGATCATACCATATCATTGCGGCCATCTGTGGAATGGACAGTATCCCGTGTCTCATTCTGAACTTCAGGGAAAAACTTCCTGTCCTGTCAAATGACCAAGTAACTCAACTAAGATTCGTAATATTCAGATAGCAAGAGAGATGTTAGAGAAAATAATATAAATGAAAATTATATTCAGCTGTGCTGACCTGCTCTATCAGCATAAAATCAGCCTCAGTGTCAGAGCTACAGATTCCATTCACAAACGAAAAATGATCTAGACTTTCATGTCTATCTTTCTCCTGAAGCCATGAACTAGGTGCAGCTTTCATGCATGTATCACTAATTGATAAATGTGTCTCATTTATCGAATGCTCACACCAATTCTTGGATTTGTTCTCCACCAAGGAAGAATCAGAGCATGGAAACTGAAATTCAGGATTTGATCCCTCTAAGGCTGCTTCAACATCTTCTGATGATGCAAACCATTTGAATTCATCCTCGTTGCTGGCACATAGCACAAAGTTAGATGGAAACAAGAAAGATAAACACTCACTTAAAATGCACGTGCTCAAAAAGGTGTTAGTAGCTAGGTACCTGAATGTTCTATCTACATCCTCCAAGTTTCCAATATCTGGCCATCCATAATAAAGAGAATCCCTAGAATCTTTGATGTCGTGAGTTTCGTCAAAGAAATTTACATCCTTTTCTGTTTGGGAAAGAGGGAAACTGTAGGAATTGCTGTCAACGTCAACAGCACGATACTCACTTCCACTAGAATCCATAGTAGTATCCTTATTGTTGCTTTTGAAGTTATGACAAAATTTCCGATTAGCAACAGGTGCTAAACTATTATCTTCTTTATCTGAATCCTCTTCTTTATTTTCCAGCACTCTCTTCCTTCTGTAATTGATTAAAACAAGCTCTTCAGATTCCTTTTCCTGAAAGCCATTTTTTTTAGAAGATTTATGTCTGACGTTACCCTGACCACCAACTACTCCGTTGCAAAGTTTTTTATAGTCGTCTCTCCGTAACGAATGTTCTTTTTCTAGTTCAATGCCAGGCACCGTATGGTCATCAGTCATGCATAGTTCATCCCAAGCGATGTCTTCGAACTGTAACAGTGAACACAGAATTTTAGTTTCAAAAGCAGCAGACTGTAATTAATGTACACAGGAAGAAAGAGATACACTTCTAAAAGCTTAGAAACTACAAAGCATAATAAAAAGAAAAAGGAACTATCATCCATGGTTCAAGTTGGCTATGCAATAGTGGCAAACTACCAAAGGAACAAGCCATTTTCAAGCATAGCAGTCGGCTATGCGCAATATAAGAGTGAAATTAGGATTTGCTTTAGCTGTAAAAGTATTACAAAAGTTGCATGAAATCCACTCCACCTCTACTATAATTCGAGGATCCAGAGAACAGCCAAAGTAATTGAAAGTACAGTGATTCCACTACTATGCAGGAACAGATCAAACACCTTGCCCCACAGAAGAAAGAAAGCAAGTTAAAAATACATCCAAGAACATGACAACAGCAATAAAGGCAGGTTTCTATACAGACTCGCAAAGGAAAGAAGACAACCACAAATAACAAAGACATAGGCCTCAAAGCAATTCACTGCTTTAGTCAACAATAAGACACAAATAACAACAGTTTCACAATCAAACTACTAAATACCAAGTAACAATGTTCAGCAAAAAAGAGAAAAGTCAAGAAAAAGCTTCAGTGTTATGGTCAATAAACATCATACTTATAAAAATAAGACCACAACTCTACAACAACACCACACAGACCTTTGCACCCACTAGGTGGCAAGACCACCACTCTTTCGTACAAAAGAAAATTCTGAAGCGTGATTCATTTTGAGTCAAAAGGCGCCACACAGTTTACATAAAATACTCGAGGAGGAAGAGTTGCAGAGGAATTCTCAGAACCCATATCAGCATATCTTATATCCAACCTGTGTTCTATTGGTCAGATAAAAACAGTAAAAAGAACTGCCCATATTTTTCCAAATTGTGGCATTTTGAGAGGAAATAAGGGTCCCCCCCCCCAATTCTATTGTTGTGGCATCTGTGAGGGTTGTTCCTCAGAATTTTTTTTTTGGGGGGAGGGGGGACAGGGGGATGTCTGGAATAAAGTAAAGAACAAGTTTTTTTTTCCAGAAGCAGAACTTTAAAAACACGATAGCAAATTTTTGTTGCATATCATCTGTAAACTTTGGTAATTCTAGTGGATATATACAATCTATGGACAACTAAGAAGTAGTAACAAAAGTGACGCTAATCTATTATTAAGAAGCAAAAAACACGAAGTTGGAGGAAGAGCAGATAATCCTTCTGCTTCTCACCAAATAGTCAGTCATGCCACTATTTATTTGCATTGTTACACTAAAATTATTCATCCAAACTGCTGCCTAAAATCCTCCCACATGGATATCAGAAGTTCACCACAATATACCATTCAGAAATTATTACAAGCTTGCATCCCCTACTTCATAGATTTTTAACATTGAAAAATTAGAAGGCAGTGAACCTGTTGTCTCGCTATATTGGACAGAATCGTTACCCTAACTTATGCAGCCTGACTTTGTTCCCTGCCAACAGTTGTTTATATGGTAGGAACCAAAGGATTACATGGCAATAATCCATATTATGGCCCAATCTCCACATTTAACTTGACCTTAAAAGAGGGAAGGAAGGAAGGAAGAAATAAGAAAGTTACCAACACCTACAGTCTTTAGGAAATATCTGGTTCACAATTCATGATTAAACTGGAAGCACTTCTGGCATCATGAAAATTTTCCCAACAAACAAAGATATTTCCCCTTTTAAGATGTTTCAAAATCACAACGGAAGTGCCACCTATAACTAGTAGGTTACGGACAATCACAAACAGGATGGAAGCGGCGGGAAATAGCGCTACTGAATAAACCATATGCCATTTTTGCAAATGTCAGGCTTGTTAAGAAGGTAATTAATGTCTGCAATAATTCACAAAAGCGCCATATGACAAAATGCTATTTCTAGTATCTCACTAATAATCAAGTAGTCAACTACTTCTCTTTCTTCCCTTTAGAACAGTGACAAGAAAATCCAAATATGTCACTACAACATCACTACAAGATAATATGCAGAACACGAAAGAGAGCCATGAATAAATCCAAAGTTAAACAGATCTGTTACAAGGAAGAAAATGGGAAAACAGCAAAATAACTCCAATGAGCATTAATTTTTATAAGCACGTTGTATCCACTTGTTTCCTCACTCTTTCCTCCCCCAGCCCAATTTGAAAAAAGAAAGTAAATAAAATTTGTGTGTGAAGATGGTTAGTTCATTTTTAAGTTTTTCTTTCTTCTTAATTTGTGTTTGCAGCCATGATACTAAGGCATAAATAAAACAAAATCAATTTATGCTTTAGTCTAAAGTTATATCATGCATACATACACACAAAAGCTGAAAAAGAAATCTAAGAATTCAACCTTCAAGGTATCTATACCTCATAAACAACGGACAATTCTGACATTCTTACAAATTCTCCAACCAGCACTTAAACCATAGGCAACTTTCCAATCCGGTATCGTATTCCAAATCCTGAAAATCCTCGGTTTGCCTCCCTTAACAGAGTAAAAACCAGCAGAAAAACGAAACTATTAGAATCTAATCCAAGAAAAGTTGCTGCTGCTTTCCATTTACTAATAATAAGAATCTTCCTAAACAAATATACTCAAAATAGAAAGGAAAGAGAAAGGACTACACAGAAGCTGCGAAATCAACTGTTAAAATATATACATAAATGAATTTAAAGACATCCAAGATCTTCAAGGTAGACTACGAATTAAGCTTCAAAACTCTTTTGCTTTATAAATTTTGTATAGAGAACAGCAAATTCACTCCACAGAGCAAAAACAGTAATTTAGAGAATCAAGTTAATTGTGTGAGATCTGCCTTCATTTCAGCCCAAAATCCATAAAACGAAAGCAATAATCAACTAAACAAGCCACAAAAACATACGCCATGCCTGAATATATACTCACCGGAAAATCAAAACGCTCGTAAAAAATTCACCAAAATCACCACTAAATCACCTTCCTGAATCCACCAAAACTCCAATATCGAGAACAAAATCACGTAAATTCAAAAGAATTAAAAGAAGCTGTTTCCATATTGCTTAGTAAAAGAGGAAAGAGATGAAAGGCTGTGGAGATGGAATGACTTATTTTTACAAGTGTGTATCCTACTAAGTAGTATATCTTTTTGCCACGTGGCATTTAAGATCAGATTTGTGGCTGAAATTAGCTGAGTGTGGGGTATCATAATTCGTGGACGAGAGACTAAGGGCAAGATACGATCCGTTTCTATGCTTTTATTGGTCCACGAGTGGAACAAACCGACACGTGGCGGTTGATTAGCGCAGATTGTCCAAAACCTACGGCCGAAATTTTTATCTTTTGTTATTTTAATATATTATTTACAAGCTGTCAACCGGTGAATTATTATTATAGTTATTTTTTTTTTTTAATTTTTGCCTTTTTAGTAAAGCCAGTTGTTTTCTATATTTATGGAAAGAGATCTGTACCGAATAAGATAAAGTCGTAGGCGGGCTAACAACAGATATTTTGATTAAGGTTTGAAGTTATCCTTTTGTTTTAATTAAAAGAAAATTATATTAATTTAATATGTACATCGTCTACGATATTACGGATACATCACTTCGGGCGGGTTAAGTAACATGTCTGACATACATCATATATCATTAAGTATAATTGTTAATGTATCAGTTTTAGCTTCAATATGCGTCTGAAATACACCAAGTAGGTCCCATGCATGAGTAAATCAGCCACCGGCATGCCGGTGGGGAGCCAGTAGCTCTAAAGTAAATTTCAGTACATTTTCAAGTTCTGCAACTCCATAGTGTTAATGGCCTTTTAATGACGCCCTTCGGTCTTTTAATCGCTCTGAACTAGCAGCTGCGTTCATTAATTGCTCCAAGTTTTACCCTCCCACATTTCCCGTCATTTTCCTACATTTTTTCTCTCCCAAACTCCAAGTAAACACTATAGTAATTCAGGCTCCTATCATCGAGCTTTCTGTCCCTTCAAGTGTTTGTAAGTTTGGTTAAGTTTTTGTTAAGCTTTGATCATGATATTCATGAGTTTAGGTTAAGGTTTTTAGTATCTTTCAAGGTTTTGTGTTGATCCTTAATTTATAGGAGAGGACGATAAAAATGCTTGTCAAGCTATGTATGGCATTCAGGATCTGGCGCTTATCCAGGAGGAAGAGCGCGTTCGGCGTATAACATTAAATAAATCCAAAATTATACGCCAAAGTTCTACGTCGTCGTATCATAATTAAAGCAACGGAAGCCCAAAAGGCTCGGGTAAACTCATAAATGCTACTTAGAATAGAATACAAACCGATTAGGGGTAGAAAGGAAAACCTTACAATAACGAGATAAAGATTACAACGTCACGATGCTACAAAAGAAAGATCAACACTTGTCTTTACAAAGATTCTTTTAGAAGAAGGTACACGAGGTTCTTTAAAACAAAGGTGAGAATCTAGTACAACCTATAATAGAAAGTAAGAATAAAAGCGTCATCATGGCGTCAATGTCATCTGAATCGTCATTGAACTCTTCAACGAGCTCAAGGCTAACTGTTCGTCTTCTCAAAGCACACCAAAACAACATATGCAATTGAGGTAAGTACAAAGTACTTAGCAAGAGGAAGAAGCTAATGTAAAATCAAGACTTACGACGAAAGGTTCATTATTTATTATTATGTTATCTTTATGAGACCGACTCGATCTAGGGTTCACTCCATGTCCATCAACATGTCGTGACTAAACGTTTCTAACATAACTTATCTTTGTCACATCGGCACTCGAGGGCACAACGCATGGTGCTACCCACCATGAGGTATCGTTTGCAACCTATCAGTGGATCACACCGATAGCCACGGGGGAAAGCCCGATGGTGCACACGTTCGGCGAAGTCCCCCTGCCATTTAGCCGTTTATAGGCCAGCAGAGTTATTCACTTTATCTGACCGCCCACACATCGCGATATAGCTAGGTGCCTTACCAAGAGTGTTACGATGTTTAGTCTTTTTACTACACAAGTATGTTTATTATTAATTGTTAACTAGCCACCTAAATATTTTCAAGTAAGCTCCCTCACAAATACTACTCTCTTACTTAGACCCTAGACAAGGACAATCCCTAGCACATACACAGACATTGAGGAATACTAATTCCGCAAAGCACAAGCCATTCATACCCTTCCGACGGTCCCGAACTTCAACTCCCTTGAAGAGTACATTCGGTGCCGGAACTAAACGCATCAGAAGCTTAATCCAGGCTTGTTCATGTTCATTTATTGTTATTAAATCAAGATATAACATTTAGAACTCATCTCATAGCTTAAAACAATCAAAATAACATTTAAACAGTGTTGGAGGGCGCCAACACCTTTGGCGTCGCCAAAAATGCATCGAGACTCTTCTAAACTCTCTGTTCGAGGTTTGGGGCGCCAAAGCCTTTGAAGTAGCGCCAAAAATATTCAGAAAGTCATCGAACTCTCTGGTTCAGGTTTGAAGGCGCGCCTAAAATCTTTGGTGGGCGCCAAAACTGGGCAAAACTGCATAAAACACAGTTTTCTGCACTCTATCGATTTCTACTCAAACCCAACCAAGTTTAAACATCAAATATACATCCAAATAGCATCAAAACATGTCTTAAACATGCTATAACACTTTGTATTACAACAACAACAACTAGCATGATTTCTAAACACAAATCATACCCAAAACACAACCTTAACACCGTAAAACTTTAATTAAACATTATGAAGAGCCTCTTACTTGATTGAAGCCACAACCCAAACCAATCTCTGCAGCACTTAAACAGGCCTCAAACAAGATCTAAAAGATCACAATTAACATGAATTAATTGATGATCAAAGCTTCTAAACAAAGAACTACGAAACAAAACCCTAGAACATGAATTCATGATCCTTTTCATGAATTCACAGCAGAAATTCGACTTCAACATACCTGAGAATCATACCCAAATTCTGGTATCAAAACGATCCTCGTCTTCTCACGATTCCAGCGGTACTTTCGGATTTCAAAACGGATTAACGGTCGCGGAGATAAGCCCAAAAGTATCCATTTGTTTTCTTTTCTCTTTTCTTAATTTGCAGAAAAATGTTTGCACGTTCTTTTCAACAAAACTAATTCTGATAACTCCCTAAATTAAGTGGGAGTTTTAATTGTAGAAAATAACTCCCCAAGGAGTTATTACCATTTAAGTCCTCAAAATTCTCCTAATTACAAATTAACCCCAAAATCCTTTTAAATATATAGGTTTCGAATTTTATATATATATATATACTTTAAATCGTTTAATTAAATAACACGAAAATCTGAGTTTAGTTAAAAGACTCTTTTGTCCTTTTCGAAAAGTCGGGATGTTACATTCTTCCCCTTAAAGAAGTTTCGTCCTCGAAACTTGCCGGACCAACACCACTCTCATCTTAGATACCGACTTGCCTACCTTCTAGTTCACTTTCAAACAAACCAACAAAGCGTTATCTCCAATTGATTTGAATCTTAGTACTTTCGTCATGAAGACTTCAACAGCGCGTCCATCACAACTAATCTAGTACTTGGACCCAAGAACCACTCTATCTTAAACACACATTTCATCTACCTTATACTCAACTCTTCTAACTTAACTTCTTGAGCTCCTCCTATAACACTTTGTCCAAAAAGTCAAATGTCAATCCACTAATTAACATGTAGTATTCTTTAGGTTCTTCATCCACTTTGTCACCCTTACAATTTGTTTCAATACTTATACGAGGTTGCTTTGACCTATACATCCGCCTTACCTTCAAGAAACTAGCTATTAACTTAAGGAACTTCAACTCCGTCTTGTTATCAATTCATCACTAAACCATATATAGCACACCCAAACCATAGACGTACTTCAATCTTTACTAGTCTTCAAAAAGGAAACCATATAAACATCTTCTACCAAACTTATAAGGCTTTCTATAGACAAGAAAACAACTTTTGATAGTGTGTTTATCAGCAACCAAGATTTTATAGTCCAACAGAAGACTGGAGTTGTAAAAGATTTCATTTTTAAGCAAAGCATACACAAGAAACAAAGTTTTAAACTTATTCTCACCTTGATTCCAGAAGAAAGGTAAGAATGGTTATAAAAGTCTTTGAAAAGCCCGAAACTACTAAAGGAGATAACAAATGGGAAATTTGAGACACGTAGCACAAAATGAAAGATGGTTTGAACTTGGTTCAACATTTGTTTGGATAACACAAAATGGATGACATATAAAATTTACCAAGATGAGGCCACTTGTGATAAAATCGATAAAACAAAAGTTCCCCAATTTGGGACATTTGTTGCAACCAAAAGACCATCCTATATAATCCATAATGAAAACATTTTCCTTTCCTTGAAGTAATTGGTATGATTGAATACAAAGCGAATAAATTTTCTTACTTCGCTATTAAAGAGTTCAAATAAAAAGTGCGGAAGTAGAAGAAGTTTCAAATCTTATTCAAATATGTACATATATATATAATAAAAATTTGAAGGCGAGTAATATTCTCTCGAAAGTTTTCATGATGAAAATCCAAGTAAATTGGAGAAATGTTGCAAAGAGGTCATGAATGATAACGTGGAAAAGAAAGTAAATGAACTCAGAGAATGCATTTTCTTTTTCTTTCAACAACCGTTGCAGTTAATTTTTTTTTTTTAAAGCAAGGAACATCTTCTCCAAAGGTTCAATGGTAAAGGTAAATCGAAAAAGTGCTTCGTGAAAAAAAAAAAAAATCATAAGTGACGACTGTGTAAAGAAGACACAAGAGTTCCAAATGATGCATGTTTAGGTAGTGTCGTTCAAAGACTAACACAAGAAGGGCTATTGTGAAATTGTTAAAAGGTTTGCATCAAGGGTGCAAATGTTCAAAGGAATGAGGGTAACCCTTTATTTTTAAAAAAAAAAAAACATAAAGCCATTTCTTCAAATTTGAAGGGGGAAGGTTTAAAATAAGATAAAACAACTTAACACTTGTAGCAAAATTTTGTCAAGGAATACTCTTAACAAAGTAAGTTGCAGGCTAAAATTCTTTATCAAAACATAACTTTAAAATGCATGCATGAGACGTAAAAGAGGTTCGACTACTCGTTTATTCAAAAAAATTCGCAAGGAAGTAAAAATAAAGCAGTACTTTGAAAGTAATTAATGACAGGACTTTTGAACATATGTATATATATGTATCTTGAAAAAAAAAGGTCTGGACTATTAAATGACACTTTGGCAAGAAATAGTTGTTCACATATTCTTACCGGAATACAAAATGATATGTAATGAAATGGGTGTTTTGAGAAGGTTTGATCTTTCGACCGGTTATCAAAATGGTATAAAATCCTAACAAAAGAGTTGAGTCTTTCAACAAAAGTTATGTGCACTAAAACACCTTGTAGGGGATGCATTGAAGTAAACGCTAGGATGCAAAAGTGTATTGTCCCGAATTGGCCAAACATGATGCATTGGGAGGGTATGCAGTTGCTAGTTCGAAAGTTCGAAGGATAAGAAACTTGTTTCCTTAAATCAAACGTTTGACACGATAAAACGTCTTCATAAAAATAAAAATAAGACACATCAAGTATGTATACATTTGGAAAGCAAAACATTGCAATGAGAGAACCGTTACGGAGTTTCAAAAAAAAACCATTCACATGGATGAATTAGCTAGAACATGGATTGCAAATAGTATAAATGGGAAAACATTTGAAATCGGGGTATCCCTGTAGGAAACCAAATAATTATAAAAGAGCACTTCATCAAAGAAAACGTGGGATTGGAAAATCACCATTTAATTGTTTCTTGTCACACAAGAGTATTAAATCTACAACACTTAATATCTACCTACTAAACTTCTTATTACGGATAACCACTAAGTTAAAAGTCTTATGCTTCAAAGCCTTCCCAACACCTATAACCCCACACCTAAACTTCCAAGGTGAAAGAATGTTGTCTAGCCTTTCATGAACAAGTACTTAAATGGTTTTAAAAGTATATATGCATAAATCAACCATGTAATGGTTGACTTACACTGAGACAAACCAAACTGATTTTGAACATGATGTAAAAATAAAAGTTGTAGGTATGCAGGTTTTACATATGCTACTCAAAATTCAGAATTCTTGGAAAATATAAGTTGGTTAAAATAATTATTTTAAATCGATTGCTTTGCAAGCTGTCAAAAATTTCAGAAATTTATAATCTGCATTGTGTTGCAGATTGTACTCAAACCAGAACAATTGGCACTTGACTCCAAAACAAAATTTTCAGGGCAGAGAGTTATCTACAACATATCAAAAATTCAAGTCATTTTAAGGGGTTTAGCTCATTCAAAACAGATTCATAAGTAAGAGTACCGCTGCAGAATTTTTTCTGAAGCAGTACTCCTCCTTGTTAAGCAATTTATGAACAATCCGTCACTGAAAACTAAGTTGATGCCAAAAGAGAAATTGTAGAAAAGGCAATTTTCTAAGTGACTGAAAATTTACAGAATTTTTTGGAACAACAGAAAGGGTATTACAAGACTTATAGAAACATGAATAAAATCGTTTACTCGTTTTGCATAACACCAATTTATAAAAATAGGAGAAATGATTAAATCGAATGTCATAATAAGGAAACTTTAAATCCTCAAAGAAAAGAGCAAAGAGAGAAAAGTCAGAAAGGTCGAAAGAAGATAGGGATTCTATTAAGGATCCGAGAAGGAACAAACTTGAGGGCATCACATAAAAGATGTGAGCTTAGAACTCAACCTAACCTTCGCCTAAGAAGACTCTTCACTAGGCTCTAGTGAAAACTAACCACGGTATAAGGGTTATTAGCTTTACGAAAATTACCACCAAGAGCAAGAGAGATCAGAAAGGTTCTAAAAGATCCAAGATACCTTATCTTGAGAGCAGAACTTAGGTTAGTGAAGAAACTTCTACGGGTTCCTACCATTACGAAAGATCAAGGAAGTCGAGAATGGTTACTAAGTGGTCTAAAGAAGTCTTGTCTTAAGGAATGGAAAGATGGAAACCTTGAAAGAAAGAACACTTCTCTCTCGATACCAAGCTATAAACGCCCGCTCCCGGATACCGAGCCCTTATCCGGAAGAGAGCGTTAAGCGCGTATAACATTAAATAAATCCAAAATTATCGCCCGACCTCTACGTCGTCGTATCATAATTAAAGCAACGGAAGCCCAAAAGGCTCGGGTAAACTCATAAATGCTACTAGAATAGAATACAAACCGACTAGGGGTAGAAAGGAAAACCTTACAATAACGAGATAAAGATTACAACGTCACGATGCTACAAAAGAAAGATACAACACTTGTCTTACAAAGATTCTTTTAGAAGAAGGTACAACGAGTTCTTTAAAACAAAAGGTACAGAATCTAGTACAACCTATAATAGAAAGTAAGAATAAAGCGTCATCATGGCGTCAATGTCTTTGAATCGTCATTGAACTCTTTCAACGAGCTCAAGGCTAAACTGTTCGTCTTCTCACCCCAAAAGCACACCAAAACAACATATGCAATTGAGGTAAGTACAAAGTACTTAGCAAGAGGAAAAAGCTAATGTAAAATCAAGACTTACGACGAAAGGTTCATTATTTATTATTATGTTATCTTTATGAGACCGACTCGATCTAGGGTTCACTCCATGTCCATCAACATGTCGTGACTAAGCGTTTCTAACATAACTTATCTTTGTCACATCGGCACTCGAGGGCACAACGCGTGGTGCTACCCACCGTGAGGTATCGTTTGCAACCTATCGGTGGATCACACCGATAGCCACGGGGAAAGCCCGATGGTGCACACGTTCGGCGAAGTCCCCACGCCATTTAGCCGTTTATAGGCGTGAGTTATTCACTTTATCGACCGCCCACACATCGCGATATAGCTAGGTGCCTTACCAAGAGTGTTACGATGTTTAGTCTTTTACCACACAAGTATGTTTATTATTAATTGTTAACTAGCCACCTAAATATTTTCAAGTAAGCTCCCTCACAAATACTACTCTCTTACTTAGACCTAGACAAGGACAATCCCTAGCACATACACAGACATTGAGGAATACTAATTCCGCAAAGCACAAGCCATTCATACCCTTCCAGCGGTCCCGAACTTCAACTCCCTTGAAGAGTACATTCGGTGCGGAACTAAACGCATCGAAGCTTAATCCAGGCTTGTTCATGTTCATTTATTGTTATTAAATCAAGATATAACATTTAGAACTCATCTCATAGCTTAAAACAATCAAAATAACATTTAAACAGAGTGTTGGGGCGCCAACACCTTTGGCGGCGCCAAAAATGCATCGAGACTCTTCTAAACTCTGTTCAGGTTTGGGGCGCCAAAGCCTTTGAAGCGCGTAAAAATATTCAGAAAGTCTTTGAACTCTCGGTTCGAGGTTTGAAGCGCCAAAATCTTTGGTGGGCGCCAAAAATGAGCAAAAGCGCATAAAACAGTTTTACGCACTCTATCGATTTCTACTCAAACCCAACCAAGTTTAAACATCAAATATACATCCAAATAGCATCAAAACATGTCTTAAACATGCTATAACACTTTGTATTACAACAACAACAACTAGCATGATTTCTAAACACAAATCATACCCAAAACACAACCTTAACACCGTAAAACTTTAATTAAACATTATGAAGAGCCTCTTACTTGATTGAAGCCACAACCCAAACCAATCTCTGCAGCACTTAAACAGGCCTCAAACAAGATCTAAAAGATCACAATTAACATGAATTAATTGATGATCAAAGCTTCTAAACAAAGAACTACGAAACAAAACCCTAGAACATGAATTCATGATCCTTTTCATGAATTCACAGCAGAAATTCGACTTCAACATACCTGAGAATCATACCCAAATTCTGGTATCAAAAGCGATCCTCGTCTTCTCACGATTCAGCGGTACTTTCGGATTTCAAAGCGGATTAACGGTCGCGGAGATAAGCCCAAAAGTATCCATTTGTTTTCTTTTCTCTTTTCTTAATTTGCGAGAAAAATGTTTTGCGTTCTTTTCAACAAAACTAATTACGATAACTCCTAAATTAGTGGGAGTTTTAATTATGAAAATAACTCCCCAAGGAGTTATTACCATTTAAGTCCTCAAAATTCTCCTAATTACAAATTAACCCCAAAATCCTTTTAAATATATAGGTTTCGAATTTTATATATATATATATACTTTAAATCGTTTAATTAAATAACACGAAAATCTGAGTTTAGTTAAAAGACTCTTTTGTCCTTTTCCGAAAAGTCGGGATGTTACATAAACTCTCATAAGTGTCAAGGTAAAAACTCGGGCATCAAAACTTTTACATCACTTAATTTTATGCAACTATGTAATTCGATGATTTTCTTGCAATATGTTTCCGTATTCTGAATTTCAAGGTTGTATATAGTGGGTACGTGTTTTATTTTATCATGTGATATGTATTATGATGTTTGAATATTATTTTATAATTTGTTATTAATGCATTTGAACTTGACATTTTATACTTTAATGAGCCGAACTCGAGTTGGAAAGCAAAATACTTTTAGCGAACCAAACTCGAACACGATCTCGAGCAATTTGTCTATTAAAACGAGCCGAGTTTGAGTATAATTTTTTGTTCGTTTCTTAAACAAACGATCACGAACAAGCTTGTGACGCAGACGAACCAAGCTTGAACATAATTCTTTTGTTCGTTTATTAAACAAACAATCACGAATAAACTTGTAACCTAACCGGACACAAGTGTAATCAACAAATACTCGGCTCGTTAATTGTTTTACCTATTGGTAATAGTGCATTAAGTAACCCTTCCATGATCATTTTAAAATTTGTACGAAGTTGCGGCATGAATAGCAAATTCCGGTGTCTTAACAATTTGCCCTAACCTTACATTTAACATAGATAAAACTTGGGAAATTTATGAGGTGACAACTCTATTTGTGGAGCTATCATATGTGGATGAATCCGATCCACAGTTTTGACTGAAATCATGTGGTCAAGATTCATCCATATAGGATAATTGACTCCGCAGATGAGTTGCCCATTCTACTAACTCGGATATAATATCAACATGACCCCATCTATCGTAATGGCAATTCATCGGGTAAGTCTTTTATGGTCATTTCAGTTTGAGGAGTGGCGTCGTCAGTTAATCCAACCACACGCTTTAAAACTAATTTCAAATTGTGTGGTCAGACAACCACGTGAAACTCACTGCATAAATCTGAATGGAGTATGTATGAAGAACTTACCTCAATTCATCTACAAGTACTTGGAGAAAAATACCATTAACGAAGAAACTCTTAATCCAATCGAAAGATGATAGGCACAACTCATATCCCACTATTCTTGCTTTTTGTGGTCGTGGTTTTTTCTTTTATTTTTTATTTTTTTTATTTTTAAAGTTTCAAAATATGAGGTCTAGAATTGTTTTGTTCAGGATACATGTGCAATTTTCAGTGTCTAAATCACTTTCCTAACCCAATAGGTTGTTTAAATAGTTGTTGTTAAATGAGTGCTTAAGAAGATCACATGTTTGATTCTTTTGTAAGCATCATGTTAAAAGAGCTACAAGTTGTGTTTTTATCATTAGTAAGAGTCAAATTTTACGAGCACTATCTGGATCAAATGTTGGATGAGAGAGTCTTTTTAGACTTAACCACTATTCTACCGAATATTAATCAAGAATTAATTCTTTTTCTGACCTAATTTGAGTCACATGTTGGGAGTCAAAACACGAATTTGAAAACTAGAATGTGATGTGTTTTTATATGTGAAAATATTTTATACCACTAGGTCCCGGACACAAGGGGCTTGAAGCTAAAAAAAAAAATTTTAAAAAAAAAAAAAAAAAACTAAAAATAAAGAAAGACACACATAGGCAATGTAGTAATGGCAAGTATGATTCTATCATATTCAGAAATGAAAAAGTAGCATAACATTAAAGTTAAAGTCACAACAAAAATGTACATCACAACAACAACAAAGGAAGTTTTCATGTTTCTCCTTTTACAACACTGCAAAAGTGAACAAAATAAAGCACAACACAACAATATTTTTTTTCTCTAGGTTTTGGGGGAGCAAAAAGCACAACACAACATAACACAACATTTTGGTAACAAAATTGACAAATGGATCTAAGCATAAGGTTAATCATACACTTCAAAACCTTCAGCTGCCTAAAGGATGAGGAAATTACAACAGCATTTAGCCATGGCTGGAGAGAAGAACATCATCATCATCGATCACGCGCTTTCACTTCTTCAAAAGCTTATGGGTGAATATTCTCTTAGAATATGGACTGTTCCGCGACATGGCCTTGTGTGACTCGATTTTATCGACCAAAGAATCACGGATATGGCCCTAATTATACCAAGAACAATTCAAAAATCAAGTTTTGTGTGTGATGGTGCCTTCAGATAAAAAAAACAATTTACCCACAACCGCTGATACAACAAATGTCAGAACATGATATGACAGTTTTTCAAAGAGGGGTCTCATTGCTACATCATGTTGGGACGTTTATTGTGTCGAAATGGTTGTGACATTATCATTATTCTATGGGATTTCACAAGGATTTTAAGCTTTTTTTTTGTTTTCTTCTCTTTTTGGGGATACGGATGGGGAGAACTCAATCACAGAAAGTTTATGGTACAACTGGTGTATCAATGGTTATATCGAGTGGATTGATGTGATGAATCCACTTGATACAACATTTATACCTCAAAATCTGGAAATTCATATCACTCCACTTTAAATTTACCTTTTTATCCCCCTACCCCAACAACCTATATGACATAGATGCAGGAAGCTAGATAGATATTTGTTCTAAACATAAGAAAGTATGAATGTGTTTTCTTACACATACCTCAGAAACTTTAAGAGCAGTTTGAACAACATAGTTTGCATGTGGATCTTGAAGCAAATGTTCGAACGGAGTGGCAGAGAGCAGTTCATGGATAATCTTGGACTGGATTTCCTTGTTGCATACGTGGAGACATTTTTCAACTACATGGCTGCTGAACTTTTGTGCTGAGAGATTAATATAGTTACCATTAAACTGAGAGACTAACTTGTTTGTGGCAGATGGAATTTTGAGCTCCAAAATAAACTGAACAACATAATTCCTGCAAAAATAAATCACACAAGTTTTGCCATTCAAAAATGAGTAAAAGCATGAGAGTAGAGCAGTAATGACAAGAACAAATGAAAGAAATGTGACAAAAACAGTTTTAAGTCTAAGCATCTTCAATCAAAAGGATGTAGTCGGTTGGCAAATCGATAGGAACCGCTTGACACGTGTCGCCTTTGTGTAGAAAAGATGTGTTGAACCTTTAGAATCTTAGTAGAGCAAGTTGGCTCAGTTGGTAAGAACGAGTCACTTACTCCATAAGGTCATGAGTTCTTCCTACCATCAGCGGTCAGACCGTGTCAGTGGGTAATTTGTATGTAACCCTATAAGCACTCAAAGAGCTCAGGAGTCTGCCCTGACCCGAAAAGGTTACTTTTCTCAACAACAAAAAGAGAAGCGCAAAAAGGAACATAACCGTGAAAACTTAACCGAAATCCCCCAAATGAACAGCATTTCAGTCGACAAGGTATATTTGAAATTAAGAACTCAAACAAGAATGATATGAATATCTGAAGAAATATTGCATTTGAAACAATGAAGATCTTTTAAACCTTGGACTTGGCTTTGTGGACATTAGTCACATTACATACATACCCATTGTAAACAAAGAGACAAGCAAAAGTTCAGAAAACTTTACTTACCCAAATGCATCTTGAGCAAGGACAAGTCCATTTGAAATAATTTTAGCTATCAAGTTTTCACGCAGCTCTCCAGTTGAATGGCTGATGCATCTTTGAAGAACGCAACAGCCGTGGGGATGAGTTGCAATCTCAACACAGTACTTTGTCGCAGCAACGACAATGAACTGCCAAAACATATAAAAAAATGTGCATATCATAAAACAATCTAACTACCCAAAGCACAATGAAAAAACTACCACGACAAGAACGTGGAAGCAGTCAATCTTCCATGAAAATACTAGTGACATTTTAGAGTTAATGTATGTTTTGTTCTAATCTAGTGTCACACTATTCGTCTGTACGATATTCAGCATGAATATATGACTTATTTAAGAGTTAAGATTCATGTAAGATCATGTTTGTTAATCTTAGAAACCAAGGAACCATAGTGAATTTTTTGAGTGTTACCAATTGAATCAACTTGATGCTTTACTAGAGAGTAAATTAGCATGCAAATTTGTCATGGCATGCTCTAGTAATTGTGTACATTATCTACTTTGACCTTCAAAATACTTGTACACATGAATTTTCTTAGTGTCAGACTTTCTGATTCATATAAGGAAAACAATAATATAAATGAAATCCCACTTAATATGAAAGATTTTAAGGGACACCTTCTTCATCTTTGTTAGCCTTCTCTTACTAGAACATTAGAAGATTAAAACTTATACCCGTAAAGATTAATCAGAGCTTTTAGCTCAAGTGACTAAACAAGAGAATTTATGCATCTTCATTAGACCAAGGATAAGTACATATAATTTACATATGCAGACATAATCTGCAGGTTTTAGGGTAGAGATAGATATGCAGACATAGTAAGAAAATGATAGCATAGTAAGAAAAACTAGTAAATCGTAAATTAATGAAAAAGATAGCACACTGAATAGAACGACGCAAAAGGGTATTGACAAAATGAAAAGGAATACACTGGTAGCATATTTGCAAATGTACTTCTATAGAAGAAGGCACAACCTTGCTGTCTTCATTGGTGAGGCATTGCAGGCACCGTTGAATAACATGGTTTCCATTCAAGTCGTTTATAAGATCAAGAAATCCAGGTTCAAGTGCTGAAACAAGGAGTGAAATCTGCTGCCTGGATTTAAGTGTCTCAATCAACTTCTGTACAACTCTGGTGCTGAGACATTAACAAAATAGTTAGTTGAATTCCCATTAAGAATACAAATGAAACAGTCACTAAAATGATCAATACTTACCCATGAGCATTCAATGAGATCCTAATGAGCTTTCCTGGTTTTGTTGCTACCTTAAGCAGAATCTGCATTCTCTGTTCTTCAGTGCACACTTCTAACAGCTTTTGTATAAGGTAATTCCCAAATGGATTCATCATAAGCTCAACTACATGATCAATTATACCATCAAACACATTCTGAAGATCTTGAGGAGTCCCTTCATCAAACACCCTCTGTAAGAATCTGCATCCTTGCTGATCTTTTGCAATATTGTATATATATTCCTGCCTTTCTCCTAACAATGCACCTTTTACAAATGGATCTAAAGGACTACACATTCTTAAGTTTCCAACATTTTCTTGATTTCCAAAGTTTTCAGGGAACCTCTTTTCTTGATGATGAGTTGCAATCATCCCTCTCTCAGAATGGTTATCCTTCGCGTTAATAATCACGCTATCTTCCCCTCTTACACCTTCAAGACCACCATAATGAAGACCAACGTGATGGTTCGACATCAGCTGCTGGTAATTAGGCACAGCAGTCTCAGAACTGTTACCAAACATCCCTGGCATCATCTGAGGCACATCATACATACCAAATGCATCCCTTTCAGCTGACATTTTCATCTCGTTTAGCTGTGCATTATATCGAACACCAGAAGCATGTGTTTCAGCCATAGGATCATACATGTTTGGCAATAACATTCCCCTGTGATAATGATCACTGGGAAACCTCTTTAAGTGAGAAAACAAATCATCACCTTGATTTACAGAATACAGATATGGTGATCCAAACATATTCCCCTGGCAATAAACATTCTGCTGCCGAACACTTCCAGACCTCATGTCACCGTCAATGGCTGCCGGAGAATTAAACTGATACGTACCATAACCGGAAAAATGGGGATCAAAATCAGAAACCAGGTTATGGTTTGAGTTACATAATCTATCCACTAGCTGCTCACCAATCTGTAACTTATTTAAACTCCTAGCCAAATTAATCTCATTAATCACATTATCACTAGCTTTCCTCCCAATCGATTCATCATAACCTTTGAATTCCATTCCCAATCTGTTACGACCTTTGGAATTCCCACTGATTAACCGGGTTTTAAGCTCTTCCGGTAATGGTGCCGTAGGCGATCCACTGTCAGAAAAGGAATTGACCCTAGAGAATAAGCTTGAAGAAGACCCATCAGATTTCAGAGAAAATCCACTCACTGGAGAATCACATGTGTGTTTATCGCTATACATATGAGTCTGTGTACTGCCATGATTGTACGTACCCCTACTACCACCATACATCATAGCATTGTTTTTCGGTGTCCTCAAATGGCTATTGTGATGATGATGATGATCACGAACATTTCGATGTCTAGACTGATGATGATGATGATAGTGTTGGATGTTGCTAGAATTCAAAGATATTTCATGTGGGATCTCACCTAGCAACAACTCCAGTTCATCATCATTCAACTCCAGTTCATCATCCTCATCATTCTTCTTCATCATCATCATCATGTTCTCTCTCTGACTCTCTTTTCTTCTAATCACCATTTTTCTTTCTTTCCACCACCACCACAACAACAACAACAAAAATTAAATGGAAATCAGAGAATCCACACTTGGAAAAATTAGAATCTCAAACCAGTTCTGATCATTTAGATAGGACTAAAATAAAAAAAACGAAGAAAAAATGGAAATTAAATGGAGGTCGTTTTCCATTGATTTACTTTGCTAAAATCCTGGCTCGGATTGGGGAATGCATTTGATTAAAGAGAGTTTGGTGAAGCATGCAAAGAAGAAGAAGAATGAAATGTGTGAATCAGTGAATGAATAGAGATAGAGGTATATGTATGTATATGTATATATGTATGTATATATATGTATAGAGAGAAATAGTCACTCAACTCAACACTATCACATTCACACGCATTCTGGTAAGGTTTCACGCCTTTAAAGCTGAAGAAAAGGAACAGATTCGCTTTGCTCTCCGTTTCTCTCTCCCTCTCCCCTACCCCCTACCTCCTACCCCCTCCCCCTCCCCCTCCCCACAACAATATATATATTACATATATATATATATATATATATATATATATTGAGTTATAATTTGTATATAATTATACATTTCAATCATTATAAATTAAAGTCAAATTGTTGATTGATTTGGGTACATTACTATGTTAATCAAAACAAAAAGTGTGTAACTGAAGACAAAAGAATGTAATTAATGTTTTAATAACATGAGATACAACTATGGTATATATAACTAGTTTTATATACAAAAATTGTAATATATATAGTTTGTGACCGGTCACATGTTCGTTTCGATAAGTGATGATTTATAGAAGATGAAAAGCGAGTCTATTGCTGTTATGCTTAAACAAATGTAAAATAGCACTTATTAAAACCTCTCTAAGCAATGGTTAAACAATTCGTGATCGTGACCATGCAGCCGAGAGATGAAATATCGTCCCTTGGACGACTGGAGGTGTTACACATAAGTTAGTTAGAGAATCGGTCTCAACTACTACTACGTGTCAGAGGCTCAAATTAAGAGGATGCAACATAGAGCCTTTATAAACTTGCTAACAACTTCAAAGCCTCAACCTCAAGAAAACATTCCACCCGTTGTGATAGCTAGAGCATGCATAACCGATTCATCGTCCAAATGAATAGTCACCCTAATCAAACTGGATAAGGACGTGGAGGCGGCATTAGTATTTATGTTAAAGACACCAAGAGGGGGCAATGACCAACTAACCGGTCAGCTTGACCGAGAATGAGTCGAGATTGAAGGTCTTTACATACTCCATAGAATCATTGTAAAGCAATGAACAATAAGCCTTTCAAATATATCACATCATTGTAACAACTATCGAAGCCTTGCCCTCTTCACAAGCATTTTAGGATACTTGTTATATATATATATGCTTATAATAAGACGTTTATTAATGACACCACATAAACAATAAACTCCTATTCACTCCATTACCATTTTATCTATATTTTTATATGTTTAATAAGATGCATACTTAGATTAAAAAAACGGTTTGATATTTTAACATTGTCATAAAAAAAAAGTTTGATCTTTTAAATGAAAGAGAACTTAACATACTTATTCTTAAATATCAATAATTCAAAAGCGTTTTTATAACTAGCAACTATCACAATATTTATTCAAGGTGAGGAAAAATGAATCTAAGAATGCCTAAGAATATTTCAATTTTGTTGAAATAATAATAATAATAATAATAATAATTAACAATTTTCAAAATAATAATAATAATCATAGTTTTTATGAAAAAAAATTTGGAGGGGGATTAGTTTTTATTATTATAACATACACACGGAATCCCCCGTTGGGATCATAGTGGTAATTATGAAAATCAACAAGGATATTAGCACCCTAATTTTGTGAAACTAAATCACAGCCATCCGTTTTGATGATCCAACGTCTCATATTGGCTCGTATCAAAAAAACACACCCCACTGACACACAATGCATGTCGCTCTGATTTTCTGATACTCTTGTTGTTGCCTTTCTGCCTGACCACTGCAGCGCCACCTCCCCAGTCCCCACTACTACTCCAACAGAAAAATTTAAAGGTACACTCCTTTTTGTCTTTCTTTATTACATATATATATATATATATTATTTTCTGATTTTACCTTTTTGTTTGTCCTTAGTTTTTAAGAGCAACCATATAGTGGCTATGAATTGGGATCATCTGTCGTGAAAGTCGCTTCTGTTTGTGTTTAATGAGGATCTTTATGGCGCGAAAACGACATCGTTTTTCCACTCTCCACAAAAATTATTCTATATATATGTATATTTTAGGCAGTAAAAAAATTCTTTAAAAAATTTAATTTTTGAAAATAGGCAAAAAAAACTCTATATTTTACCTATAGAAAAATACGTAGTAAAAATTGGCGTACTTTGAGCAAAAATCTCTGCTGTGTTTAACCTACGGCAGAGGATCCGACCTCTAGTGGCTATACTCTATTCTTTGCATCTACTGATATTATTAAGACATTTGGCAAGTAAAGACTGGGTAAAAATTGTGGATAATCTTTGTAAGTATTCTTATATGACAAGATGTTGTAATGGTTAAAAAATAAAATTCTTCATCAAATCATTTATATCTCTGCCAAACGACTCAGTATCTGGGATTGAAACTACCACAACTTTTAATTCCTTCATTTTTTTTCATTATTTATTCTTCTAATTTGATTATTTATCTTTCAAATGAGTCAATTTGGAGACCACCATATGCAAACGTGTTGTGAGAGAAGCCAAATTTTTTTTTAAAAAAATGGGTTTCATCAACAGAGGCCATTGTTCAACATGTTTGAGCTTTTAAAGTTGCAGGTTTTTTACAAGAAGAAAAAAAAAAAAAACAATTTGAAGTTCACTAATACCTATTTTTACCTGTGATTTTCCTTTTTTTTTTTTGGAAATATCTTTTCACACAAATTTTTATCTTACCACACAGAATTTTTTTTCCAATTTCGCTGTTATTTTTTTATTTTACGCGCGTTCATTTACGACCAAAGTTTGGTCGAATATAAACGATTATCAATCTTGAAATATGGTGGAATATACGTGTTGAGAAATTCACGTGTTTGGTTGATTTCGACCATATTTTGTGTAGAATGTTTGAAGTTTTCCAAACTCATACATAGTCAGAGCATCATTTCGACCAATATTGAGTCGGAATACTCTACACATTCGATTTAGAATTGGGTCAGGATAACAACAAAAATATAAAAAGACCATTATTGATTTCGAGTGAATTTGAGATGAGAATATTAAAAGTTTTTTGTACTCAATTTTAGTCGAATGTCTTTCGACCGGTATTGAAGTATGAAAACATTCAAAATTCTCGACTAGAATAAAATCAATTATAATGATCGTATTTCACTCAAATGGGTCGACCGATTTCATTAATAATGTGATTGACCATAAATTGGCCAGAATAGTATATATTTTCCGGACTCATTTACGGTCAGAATGGCAGGCGTGTGGAATATCCAAACGAAACCCACTCTCGGCTCTTGGTAAGTGTAAAACAACATTTGTGTGAAAAGATAGTCCCTTCTTTTTTTACTCTCCCGGTAAGAGAATACTCTCTGCCATTATCTAAAAGTAGATAATGGAATAGACAATCGCTAAAATTATCTCTCTATTTCCTCTCTATTATTTTACTTTTGAAAAAAGAAGTATTCTATTCTGATAAAAGGAAAACAAAAGCCCCACTAGGGTTGCTCTAAGTGGTGTTCTAAGGATAATTTTGTCTTTAAATTGGTTGGAGCGTCAGACTTCAATATCATGTATCGATCTCTCTACATACCTGATCATCAAGGTATAACTCTCGATCTACCTCCTCAGAATCTCTGAATGTGGGACAATAGGGCCCTTTGGTTGGGGACACGGGCGAACCTATGTAGACAAATGAAGGGCTAATGCATCTATTGAGATCTGAATATCGATGTATTTTTTTTTTGGAATAAAATGTAAAAACACTTTTCATGTCCTACTCGTTATTCGAATTTGTTTTAATGTCCTCATTGAGAAATACCTAGTTGCGGAATGCGGACTCAAAATAAATCATGTTAATACGGATGTATTTAGAATAAGCGTCATGACATATTTTTATGTCCCCGAATATGCTCAGCTTATGTCATAACAATCAATTGTATAAAGATGTGTGTATTATTCATTGTGATATAATTTTGATGATAGTATAATCTAAACCGTGCATCAGTCTAGCGGTTTCTTTGAAATATATCGCTTGATGTGGAGATCGCGGGTCAGTCAGCCGCAAGAAGCGTATAATTAGTGTGTGTAACATTTTGTATCCGAAAAAAAAGTAGTATAATCTAAACCTTTTGTTGATAAAAAAAAATCTAAACCTTTTGTATAATCATAATTGTCGTAATTATAATTCGTTTTGTGGAGAAATGTTGTAAACACGTCCATAAATCGGGGGGGAAAGGCATTTGGCTTATTGTTTTCCACGTCAAGTTGTATATACATACGTATACGTATGTTTTATAATCAATCACACGTAAATACTTTTTAAGTGGTTATAATTCCAAATTTAGTAAAAATGTCAACGTTATACAGATACAAGTGATAGATACGATTAAAATAAATATTAAAGGACACTTAATTACATTATTTAAAGTCATAAATTTAAGGTGGAATGAGGGAGAAGGACATAAATATTTCATCAATTGAGTAGAAGACACTTTTCAAACTTTGCATAAACGATAAAACTATTTATTCATCGTCGAAATTCACTTGTGTTGAAATTCACTACCAAAATCATTTCGTCGAAATTCACTAATTTTCAAAATTCATCATTTAAATTCAACGATTTTCGGGATTATTTGTTAAATTCACCGATTTCGGGATTATTTGAGAGATTCACCGATTTTGGGATTCATTTGTTTATTCTTCTCATTATAAAAATTATGCGATTGTTCTTCTCCTATAAAAAAATATGTAAATTTATCGTATTCTTAAAAATATTAGATTATTATCATTATCCCTAATTTCCCATAAATTTAATCAGTAAGTTTTACCATATTTAGTGAGTTCTACCATGATTAATAAGTTCGTACCAATTAAAGTGTATATTGGCATATCTTCGACCGTTATTGTGTTCTCGTTGTGATACACAAGTGGAAACAGCTACGCTTGCTGTTTACGTTTGTTACTGGCCCAAACAAGTTTGGCATGTATAGGTACTGGTCGATTCTCGTGCTGATTTTTTCTGACTCATGCTGATTTGGTGGATGAAAATTTGAGCCACTCAAGTTCACTCCACTTTAATATGGACCATTGGCGCTACATTTTTCATGAAATGGTATCAGGCATATGGTTTCTAGCGGAACCAAGTAGTTCATGATTGTAATGTGTCTCAATAAATCTGGATGGTAAATAATTGGCGAAACCAAGTAGTTATAAGAGTGGTGATACTCGCACAACCGTTATAACACAACGAGTGTCACAATGGCTGTGTATGTATCATTGCTCTAGTTATAAAGGATAAAAAAATTTCCAATAATATTGAAAGATCAACAAATCTAACACAATAGATTGATATCACTATATGATTGATACAAATGAAGAAAATCTCAACATAAATTATCGTGTGGCTTAAATCAAATAATCCTTGTTTTTTTTTTTTTTTTTCTGTGGGGTTCTAGACATAATCTCTATAGAAAAGATACGTATAATTATGTATCAATTGATTTTGTATGGTCCATGTGATTATGAATAATGTGGTTAATACGAATTTTATCTAGAAGTGACTAAAAGACATTTAATGAAAATGTTGTGAAGTCTGGAAAATTGTTTAAAGTATACACATATTGTTAGTTGTTTATGACAATTAGTATCATAAATAAAAACTATTGTTTATCACTCACCTTTGAGAATTTTAGAAACGGTCATGTCTTTCTGATGAAGTACCTAGAAACTTTGAAAAGTTGAAATAAATACAGATATGAGATTTCCATAAGATTGAAGCAGTAAAATCCAGAAGAGTGTTTTAGAGATATCTAAAAGAGAAGAAGATTCTCCCTTAAAGAATATTCTTCAAGAATACACAAAAAGATTGTGTTTCAATAAGTGGAGACTGCAGTTTATAAGATGAAGATGTGTTATAAGCCATGCACGTATCACATATCTATTTGGAATGAGAGAAGACATCACATGTTGATTAAGTGTATCAGTGTATGACAGTGCTCAGTGTACACAGGTATATCATGAGTCTAACAAGTCTTTAGGAAAGACCAACATGGATAGTAATACTAAGCCAATGAATAAAGACTACATGCCTACATGGTGTAAAACCTGAGAAAAATCTTTATGCCACCATTTGCGTTTAAATTTATTCAGATTGTGATTGTTCCAAGACATGTATCATGGCTATTAGGCATGGTTGAGGATGTAGGCCTAAAGAGCTAGCCTTATTTCTGAAGACGCAAAGATGATATGCTAGTTAAAAATCCATAGTTGGACTTGAACAAGTTTCTTTAAATGTAATTTTTATTACATAATCAAAGAAATTTGATTTGATCAAATTAAAGATGAGCCACAACAAGAAGGTTAGTGGAGCTTTGTGATTTTCTAAGTACAATGTGTATGACATATTATTCTTGAGAATTGACATGATTCAGCCGATTAGTGTTTGGTTGTCCAAAAGCTTTGCTATGTAGGATTTGGAAATGACAGTCCTTATTTTAGGATTAAGGGTCTATAGTGATAGATCTTAAATGTTGCAGATTTTATGATAGTTCAATGCATAAATAAATTGTTAAAAGGTTTAGCACGGTCAAATAAAGAAAGGAGGTTGTCTGGTTCTCTTGGAACCTGTTTATGTATGGGCATTGGTTTTAAGACAATGGTGAAAGATAACACTTATGAAAGATTCCTTATGCTACTGCAATAGAATCCATCGCGAGTGTTATGATGGGGATTAGACTATTAGACTATATGTTTCATATTATTTGAGTAGTCATGAGTACATATGAGACGAGTTGTAGTGAAAGTCGAGAATATCCTTAAAGTGCTACGGATGTGTTTTTTGTTAGCTGAAACTTAAAACTGGATACATGTAGAGTAGAGATATAAGTGAAAACCTTGAGTCTTATGATCACTATAATTAGTGATGCAGTAACATTCTCAAGGAATCATTGTAGATTCTACGATTGAGGCTAAGGCTTTGCAGCCTCAGTGGCACAAAGTAAGCAGTGCATTGATCAAGAAGGTGCTAGTTTAATGCCCTAAATCCAATCGGGTCGGGTTAGTTATTACCCAAATTGTTTATGTATGATAATTATTATCAATATTAATAAAAGCAATTTTGCTATTATATCTTTGTTTATTCAATAAACCAATTTCATTTTATATATAGCAACGTACCTAGAATTATATCATAATGATGATTATGATTGGTGAGATTTCAATTCACAGTAAACGATTTAATTCTTAAATATATCTAGTCGTATATATTAATAAATCAGACATTAGTAATACGGTTAGACTGACACATATTATGTGTTTTTTTAATCTTATAAAGATAGAAGATAAATGAAAAAAAAACAAATATAACTTAATTAGACAAATGCTCCTGTTTTTAACACTTCACAATTCACATTTCCATTTCCCGGTTGTTGAGAATCTTTTGCAGGCTAAGAAAATCCAAAGGGGTTGAATGATTGAAAGACATGAATTCTACTCCCTCCGTCCTATTTTATTTGTCATGTTTGATTTTTCACACAGATTAAGAAAAGTGTAGTTAATACTTTGAATCATATTAAATGATCTAATATTTTTACACTTATACCCTTTAGGTTGTTGTTGGAAAGATTTAACGCTACATATTTTTTATGTAAATATCAGAAAGAGAAAATGGTATTTGAAGAAATTTAGCAATTAATGTATAAAAGGGACACTTATTTTGGGACAAACAAAAAAGGAAACATGAACAAATGGGACGGAGGGAGTATTTAATTTCCTTCATGTACCTCTTAGAAACCCTTACAAGATCAAGTGTACTAATCAATTATAAATGTGGAATTAAGGTCAATCTTGATTAGTTAACACTTGAACTTATTTTCTAATGGACCTAGCATAGTCAGTAACTTAGAACAAGGTCAATTCAATCAAGCAAACACTATGAGATTGTGAATTAGCTGAAATCCAATCCTAACTTGCCGATAAGGTTGTTAACTAGTTGTCCTAGAAAAATTAAAAAGACGGAGCAAGTTTTTAAAACCCTGATCACATTGAGTAATGACACAAACAAAACAACTTATACAGTAACATTTAATGTGATAAGTGTTTTAATTCAATTAGTGGCATACAAGTTGTTATAGCAAAGCTAGATTGTCTTCAATTAGGGTGTGATATTTCAATTAAAGGAAATCACAACACCGGAGATCGATTAGCCTCCATCCTTTGTGAATTCCATATTTTCTTCATTTATGTTGTAAAAGATGACTCACGGCCCATAAAAGTGAGAGGGGTCAACAAACAGAATGAATGGGAAATATAGAAATGTAAAATGCGGGGTGTCAAGTGTTAAAAGCAAAGATATTTTTGTCTTTTTAAGTTAAATTTTCTTATTTCATTTATGTAAAAACATGTACTACTCTTGATCTTAGTCGAAAAGCCGAGAAAAAGTATATTAATTCACTAATACTCGAGTCAAGTTGTTGTATTGAAATTAACCACCGATAATTTATGGTGCCTTCTATCGGCACAACGTATTTATTATCGACACCCTTTTATTATTTACTTCCGGTACCATAGATATTCTTTTATTTTACTTTCAGCACGGAAATTCACATTTTCAATAATAACGTTAGTAGACTTGCATTTTTCACCCGTGACGCTTTTATAACTATAACGTCATTGTCACTGACGTTATTATCCAAAACCAACGTCTGTGTCGGTGACGTTATTATCGAAAACTAACGTTACTAACACTAACGTCATTTTGTATAAAAATAATCGCGATACTCGAAGTTATTTTTTAGAGCACCGAAAGTGATTGTGGCGCCAACAACAAACATGTGCTATTTGATGAAAGTCGGGTTGCGAAGATCGGATCAGCCCGGCCCAAATAACAATAATGATCGTCATCTACAACCAAATTCCCCCAGCCCCCTTCTTCATAATCATAATATCTGACAGGTCGAGAAGAAAAAAGCAACAGACAAAGGATGAAGTTTGGAATTTCACTTTCACTGTAAAAAGCAACAAGAAAGAATGGAAGATCGAGAAATCGACAGCGTGAAAGGAAAACCGGAGCAAAGATGGGGAGCTGCGATCGCGAATTTAACAGAGATGGCAGCGAATCTCGACTCTCTCCAGAAGCTACTCTTGAAGAAAGCTGTCTATGTTGACGATGAAACCTTTGCCAAAGCTTCTCTCGCCGCCGATCAAGCTCGAACTATCAAGGTTTTTGCATTATATCCTCCCTTACTTTTCGTATTCTCGATTCAATTTGTCATGATTTGTATTTTTCACTATCTGATGCTTTGATCATAAATTCACTAGTCACTGATTACTCTCTCATGTTTTTTTTTCCGCAATGATTAGCGAAGAATTTTCATCTGAGTCTGTTGGTTTATATATCAGAGTTAACTTAGTAGTAGTGGAAATGTGCAAAAATCATGGGGAATCTTCACTTGTATAATCAAATTGGATTTCATTTGAGCTCAAGATAACTTGCGAAAATTACTTTATGGATGTGCAATGTGCTTCTGGATTAATCAAAGGGTACATTTAGTGACACCAATGTGTTTTTACAATCAACCGCTGGAAAGTCGATTCTAAACTCTAGAATCAACTCACAAAAAGTCGATTGTTATTGTGTTGCCACGTGAAATCAACCACCGGAAAGTCGATTCTAAACTCTAGAATCAAGTCTCAAACATTCGATCATCACTGTATGGTTCTAAATCATTCCGTAGTGGTTTTAACATATCGACGTTGTAGTTATAGCAACCTGGTTAAATACATTGTGGTGGGACAGACTTTTCTTGAAGAAGAATTTTTGCCAAGTGCATCAGAGTTAATTGAACCAACAGGAGTTTGATTATGAGAGACATCAAGCCCTTTTTCTGTTTTCTTGTTTGATAACAGGTTCTTGAACAAAGAGTCGAGACTTTGGAACGAGAACTAGATGCTGCCATCTCTGCAGCAGCACGTGCACGAACTGAGAAAAGGCAAGCCGAGGCAGCCCAGAAAGCTGCTGAACTTCGTGCACAGGAGGTTACAAGAGAGCTCGAGAATACTACAAGTACTCTTTCTTCTTCCTTCTTTTTTTTATTGCTGCTTACCTGTGGCAAGAGTTTACTTTTGGTGTTTAATTCTTACTAAGCTTGCTAGATGGCCATCTTTAAGTAATAGTTATTTGCATATCCTGCAACAGAAGGCTGTCCATGTAGTGACACGATGTTAGACGAATTACTATTTGTGTTTTATTTTATTTTTAAACAACAATTTTGACAAACTTTCTGGCTTTGATGCTCATAACACCGTTAAAAAGGCATTATTTATGTAGAGAAGGGAACTTATTGTCATTTTGAAGGGTTGAATGTGTTCCCTTCATGCTGAAACCTTCATGAACATAACAATTGGTGTTTGCTGATCATGATAAGAAGCTAAGATAATTGCATCTATTTTTCTCTCCCTCTCTTTTCAACCATTTCGTATTTCATCTTCATGAACATAACAACGTAACCTTCTTTTCATCTATGAAGCCTCGATAATTTCATCGTTGTCTCAATGCAAGTTTTTGGGTTAGATAGTTCTGGAAATACACGGTTGAGCCAAAGAATTATATTAGAAGCCTTAAAACTGTTTTGAGAGTCACTGAAACGAACACTTGGTCTCTGATGTTCTTCGTAGCGTCAAATTTTTATTTCCTTAAGTCGAGTTGAATGAAATTTGGAAAGGTGGTGTTGAATTTTAACTTGGCTAAGTTTGAAATCACACGCTTTGGGATTTTTCATTATACAAGGAAGCGAAATAGGATTGCAGATAAACTTGCAGGTAGTGTAGGCTATTCTACTCAGCAGGAATATTTTTCAGGGCAAAAAGACACTGAGTGCCCTAAACTATTGTTATCGTAACATTTTGACCCATGAACTTTTTTCTATTTAACAGACTGACCGCAATTAAACAATTTAAAACGTAACATTTCGGCCCTTTTGACGACATTTAAGCCTAAAATGCTGCTTTGTTTAAGAAATAATAATAATTTGCCAAATATTGTAAATACATAATTCTTTTGGTACTTTTGCAGAGGTATTTGGATTGCATATGGAAGAATTGAAAGCAAAGCAAGAGGAGATTAATAAAAGAGACAGTGATATTAAACTCCTAGAAGCTATAATCCAGACACTTGGTGGCAGGGATTCACGCTCTTGATGAATTATTAATTTCAAGTTTTTTTTTTTTTTCCTTCTTTGTATGGATATTTTTGTATAAAGGTCTCTCTATATTACTTATCCTTGTTTACATTATTACACAATGCAAATACCAGAAATCATATTATTTAGACGAAAAAAATTAGATTGCAAATTACAATTATTTAACAACCAAACCAGGTCTTCATAGATTCACATCACCAGGTTTAACAACCTAACCAACGTTGTTTGTCGTAAATCTTTAAACATCCTTAATTGTAACAAGAAAATGTGGTCTAGAGGCAGGCATTGCAGTAAGTAACCATGGAATAAATTAGCTACAAGTTGATTAAGTGCTTGCTAGTGTTCTCTTTATCCAGAACAATTCACCCTGCCAATAAAATAAAATAAAATTAAAAAAAAGGGGGGGGGGGGGGCAAAAACAGCAAAACTTAAGACATCATCAGCAAATTTGTAATATAAAAAAGTGGTTCAGCTTACAACATAAAGACATGGCAGCAACATACATTGTTGGAGAAGAAGGCTCCCCTAAGCAACAGCTCGGCGCCCGCGTGGACTGAGGCTAGATCGTCGTGGAGAACTGGTATGTAAGGTCCCAAAGAAGATAATTAATGTGGTGTACTACAAGCAAGAGGGGAGAGGGGCGAGGGGCGAGGGGCGAGGGAGAGGGAGAGGGGAGAGGGGCGAGGGGAGAGGGGAGAGGGGAGAAAGGGAGAGTTGCAAAGAATAAAAACCTTTCGTACGATCTTTCCCGGTAACGGCGATACGGGCCCTCACCATGACCTTTACCGTACCCCAGGCTTCCATCATCGTAGTACCTCCGACGACCATCATCATGGTCTGCACTTGCACTGCGGCTCCTACTTCGATAGTGGTAATCTCGCTCCCTTGCCCGAAATTGTTCACGTTCATACCTGTCCCGACTTCTATCTCTGTAATCCCTATCCCTGTGGTAATCATCTCGATAACTGAAGAAAAAAAAAAAAAAAAAAAAAAAAAAAAAAATTTGATAGTGTAACTTCAAGAAGAATCTATCAAACATGCTTGATGGACCTGCATCACTAATTTCCAAATGACATGAATAATATTACACAAGGGTATTTTATGGTGCCTCGATCCAAGAACCTTAGACTCGGTTTGGGAGGTGATTATAATCATTGTTTGTTTTACATAATACCAATATAATTGCTATCATAAGTTATGCATCATGGAACTTATATTGCTCCTCAAAACAAGTTCTACTACTACGAATTAACTACGTTACGTTGCATTGAAACGATCATCCTATATAAAAAGTGTACCTGCTAAACTGAACCTGGGAAAAAAAAATGAAGAGCAAACCCTTACCTTCGTTCAGGACTGTGTCTAGCAGGCAACTTTTCAATGATCCTCCCCTGGTGACTGTAAGAGCATCATACACATGAAAATTGGAGGTAAGACACAACAACCAGCACAAAGCAAAATTAAAAATATAATCAGTTCAAGATACTCAAATCCACTAAAAGACAACAACCAGCAGAATACTTTACAATATTCATCCAAACAGGCATAAGATCAAAGAGGACTCACATTCGCTCGGCATTTGGCCCATACTTAGCAAATTGAACACGGAGTGCTCGACCGTCGACCACTCTCCCTGCCAAACATGGCTACATTAGATAATTGCATGGGAACAAGAGGTGATAGATTAACAGTTTTATCAGGATCATATGATTATATGTGCTATGTTGAACATGAAACCAACATTAGTCTTGCTTTGAAATAAATGAGATCACTCTTTGAACACATTACACTTCTACCTCAACTAATAAAGGTGAATAAAGAAAAGCAGCCTTACCCCCTAATGCAATCTAGGGGTAAAACCATATCCAATATCATTTATGACATGTACGCTGTGAATTCTCCAATAGTCTCTACACTAATTTTTGAATGCGTGCTGATGCACCTTCTGAAATTATGGGCTCATCTTCAACCTATCCCATATGGGCCATATCACAAATATGACAGGTAAAAAGTGCTTCACGGCCTTACACAATAAAGTGTTCTGTTTTTCCTTCCTGATTAACAGAGGACAACCCCAATTGACTTTCTCAAGGGTAAAGATAAGGCTAATGTTCTTTGAGAACGTCATTACAGGATCCTTTTAAAAGGAAGAGCTACAAGTATTAAAACAAAACAGAAAGCACACACCAACGTTACATGCACCTGCTTTAGTCTATCAGCTTAGAGCATGAGTGCCTGAGCCAAATGAAAACAGAAGAAGAGCATTTCCAAGCATGTAGAAGTGCTAAAGAAATCTTTCTCCAAACAAATAAAAACAGGAGGCAATCGTATTATGTATGCCCTATTGGCCAAAACCCTTGGACCTCGGCAATTTTGAACAAATGATTACTTCTACCACGCCCCTAAAGAAAACATGTGTTTGAATTGTCATTCTTAATGCATACTGAAACATTCTAACTACCGCGGCAGATACAGATTATGTTCAGTGATAATAAAAAATGCAAATTACCAGCAACGGTTACATACCATCAAGCCGATCTACTGCTTTTTGTGCTTCATCTTCATATTTATATCGGACAAACGCAAAACCTCGAGACCCACCGGTCCTAAAATTCAAGTAAAATAATAAAGGGGAAAAACATAAGAGTGCAGAGTTGTGTCAAAGTTATACATATACATTACATCAAGCTCAACCATTGAAATAGCTACTCAAGGTGAATAGCAGATAAAAAGTTCCAAATTCCATATCATGGAGATTCAAAAAATGCCTATGATCGGTCTAGAAAAAGCAAATAGACGATTTATTCAATTTCCATGCCCAAACAAATTTAATATTTTTTGTATAGTATGGAGCAAAAGGAAACGAAATACCTAAAAACCAATAATCAAATCCTAAAAACACAAAAGATTTGTAAGAGAACACCTAATAAAGTTGACAGAAACGGATTGCAACGTGAACAGAGAACCCAACCTGCGGTCTTTCGGAATGAAAACATCAACAACCTCCCCATACTTATCAAACAGATCAAAAAGGTCTTCTTGAGTAGTACCTTAAAATAATTAACCGGAAAAAAGAAATCAGTATATGTAACATTAACAACCCAGTCGAGCTAGGGCTATTATGCAGATCATCAATTCATCATCAATTAAGGATGAAAATACGTACGGAAGCTGACGTTGAGGATGAGGAGAGAATACGTGTCGACAATGTCCGGCGGTCCCGTCCGTCCAAAGTGAGACATTGTTGTCGCCCCTTTTCTCTAGTGCTTTTGCTGCGTTTCAGAACGCAGACTGCTTCCTAACTTTCGTGAAGGAATGAATTAGGAATAATACAGCTTATAAAAAAGAAAGGGATTGTTATTCCCACGTGCTTCACATGACTAAGGCAAAAGACACACTTTATTTTATTTACGATTAGAAATACAAACGAATTTATTCATGAGCGGCTTTATTTGTTTATAAGCATTTGACTACAAGATATAACACGACCGCATTAAAGTCCCCCAATCCCTGTTTTCCTATTTTTGCTTTCGTAACGATCTTTCTAAAATATGCATGCTAAAAATCATTAGGTGTTGCTGTGTTTTTTGTTTTTTCAGTGGTTGTAATGAATGATAACGGAGGTGCTGGTTGAAGTTAGGATTTGATGTCTTACTTTGGGTTGTGGGGTTGATTTGGGGAAGTAAACAAAATCAATGAACGGTGTTGTAATTATTCATGTTAAAGTGTATATATTTAGACAAACATGGTGTCAAAGTATGAATTTCAAATTTGTATTTAACTATGTGGTGTCAAATGATTTTAACTAAGGAGTCGTTAAGTTATCATGATTAACTTCCTCACCATTCTGTTGGGTCGGGATGAAAGAACAATTGATACTCAAATAATATGGATTTATGTAAAAAACATTATAAAAAAATGAAAGTTATTTTTAAGATTTAGAGGTCCCAAGCAAAAAGGTTGATGGATAATTATCTGGTGATAAGAAGAAGAAAATTGTTCAAATAATATATTTTTTAAGTTTGGCAAGAAGCAAAAGGGTTGATGGGTCACAAAACGAATTGTTTGGCTTCCCAGCGTGTGTTGGTTGATTTAAAGATCTCACGACATGATGTGTTGATTGTTTAAAGTGGAAAATGCCATTCAAGGAACAACATAAATTGTAATATTGGTGATATATGCATTTATTTTGTCTTTAAATTCAACCGATTTTAATTTAATAATCACATAAAACCAATGCTTCCGTAAATATGGCTATAAGCGAGGTAAACTACTTGTGAATGACTCGAGATCGGCTCGAGTCAGAATCCAACTCAATTCGGTTTAAATTAGTTTAAACTTGAATCCAACTCGACTCGAAGATTAAACAAACGATACACGAAGTAATGTAATATTTGGCTCGACTATTCGTGAACAAGCTCAAATAAATATTTATTTTATATAATAGAAAAACACATATACATACATACATACATATAAATTATTACATATTATCATTATTTTTATAGTCAATTTAATTATTATGACAAATATTGAAGTTTTCATTGATTTTAGTCGTATATCAAATGCTTTGCATACCCTTAAAAAAATGTTTTGCATTAGAAATATTGTCAATAATCAATCAAATATTATTGCATCTTTAATTAATAATATCATATAATAATTGTCCAGAATGAAATTTTTTTTTTGTTATGGTCATGTGATAATTTAAGATATCTTTGTATTTAGTTTTGAAACCTATCAGACACAATATATTCAATGCAAGACTTGAACTAAACTTGAGTTTTTAAAAATTCATTGAATCTTACTTCGAGCTCGAGTATGGAAAATTTTCGTGCTTGAATTCAAACTCGATAATATTTTAAATTTCCCGAGTTGTTTCAAGTATTACTCGGTTAGACTCGACTCGTTTGCACACTTGATCGTCCCAATCAATCTGACACAATAAATGATGTGACATTTATTTAATTACTAGTCTCACCATATCATGAAAGAGCTCACCCTCATATCATGAAATGTCTCGGTGTCGAATCATGTTGCGACATTCATTTTGTTAGAATGATTGAGATAACATCATTATTAATCACATAAACCTTAATAATTAATTAATATATGTCTTTTTGCAACGAGGCATAACATAAGTGACAAAGATTGCAGAACTTTTTAGAGGGAGCCGGAAATAAGAGCTAAGATAAGTAAGTCATAAGTGAATTGTATTAAATGATCGGATGAGTTGAATTAAAACTATTTAATGAATTGAATTCAATTATATAAACTTTTTGCCGCAACAATAAAAAAATATGGATGGGTTTAGGCCCTTTACCATTGTTACCACCTTCATTGTTTCCGGAGGTATTATGTTCAAATCCTATGATGTGCTGAACGACCACAAAGCACGGGCATAACTAAAATCTTATTGTTAGGTTTTTAACTTGTTCTACGCCCGAAAATATATGCCACTTATGGTGTCTTTAAAAAACAATTAATATATGGTTTAGTGTATGGCAATCAAAATTTCTGAAATCCCATCCCTTTCCGACTCTTATTCATCTCTTCATCTCCAGACCTAAGTTTTTTCCTACATTTTCACTTTTTGACCCGAACTTTTCGGGAATCCTCTAATCCGACTACATTCAAGACATATTCGGATACAAATTGTATAACAGTCGGGAATCCCAACCCAATCCGAATTAATATTATAAATATCAAAACTTTTGCTACGTTATCGTTATCATTGAAATTATTTGCTTATTATCTTCTTATTTTCAATACGGCTACTTCAGCAACAAATTTTACCACAATACAATATTTTTTTTTGCAACCTTGAATTAGCTATTATTGCTGTTTCGGTTAGTTTTAAGATTTATCGAATTTTGTGTCACGAGTATTTCTAATGAACCTATGTATTAATTTATAATTCATGTGATGTTTATGTATCTTTTTATTGAATGAAGTTGATGGAAAAACTAAAATTATATTTTTTAAAATATCTTTACCTACCTGACGGGATTCCGAATATTCGAATATTTCGATTGTCGGATGTAGACATTTTTGAGGTATGAAATTAAAGAAGGATATACAATCGTGAATTCTATTAGAACGAAAATGACGAATTCCGACTCGATTCAACCCCAGCGGCTTGGGGAATTCTAAGCTGGAGACTCTAAGAGTCACCTATCCGGCTTCATCTGGATCACACAGTTTTATTGTAGAATGAAACCGTGCGATCCAGATAAAGACACATAAGTGTCTCTCTTGCACGATAGATATCAAACTATTTATTTATTATTTTTATTATTATTATTATTACTAATCGGAACCCTTAAAATAAAGAAAAAAGAAAACTATATAGTTCTGTAAGCACGGGAAAGAAGACATTGGTGAAAGGAAAGTGGGATGCATGATACACGACCGGGAGGAATCCATCATGTCTTCCGCCACCCTCAGCCCAACGTCCCGCCGTGTAACTGTATCGCCGGCCACTCCGGAAATACTCAGTTATCAAGCCATGGCCGAGTTTCCTTAACTTTGAGCTTCTCACAACCGTAATTCATTAACATATATTCGACCTTAGTTCATACGCTTAGCACTTTATTGATTACTGATTCACAACCCTTCAATTTTTCTTCCAAACGACAATTTTGTTGACGACGCCTACCAACTTGATCTTCTTCAGTGGGGAAGCCGGTGGGCACCAGATTCTGTATCGTTAATTTTTCAATTGTAGTTCTGCAAGTGGGCAATTTGTGGTTCCGAATCTTTTTCTAGGTTGGTCCCCCTACTTGCCAATTTCCAAAATTCACTTTACCACACAATCACTACTTGCTCCATAAGACCATTCTCGGAATGGAAATTAGTTTAACTAAAGGGGTTGTGTGATGCAGTAAAACTAATGGAGGGATTGGAGAAAGGAAATGGAGTTTTATCTTCAATGGATTCTACGGAATCCAGATGGGTATATCATCATCACGAGGGGGGCTCTTCCGGTATTGAGAAGGGGGAGGACGGCCATGATTATGACGATATCGAGAGCTTAACGTCGCTGCAGAACGGTATCTACTCCGATGATGATGATGATATTGATATGGATAATCACTTTCATCGTCTGATTCGGACTGGCCCTCAGATTGATTCATTTGATGTTGAAGCCCTTGAAGTTCCTGGTGCTCAGAGAAACGATTTCTTTGAGGTGTGAAGAACTATATATATATATGTGCGTGTTTTCTTTTAACTGTTCTTTTGGTATTTTAGCATTCCAACAGCTTTAGCTGATATGTTCACTTGGATTTAGAGTGTGAATGTTCCTTTTATTCTATCGGTCATTTGTTATTAATGCCTTTGGCTGTGGTGAAAGGAAGACTACTGAAGCAGTTGTATATTGGAGGTGACAAAAAAAGGTGATTGGAATTAGATTGGTGTCACATAAGCATAGAAATTAGAAAATATTCACTTCTTGGCAGGAAATTGAGCCTAATCTTGAATAATGTAGTTTTTCAGGCAGCGTTTCTTTGTTGAAGAGATAGTACATAATCGTTACGTTAAGCTATTGTCTTCATTCAGCACAACTCCAGCAAATTAAAGCAGGTCACTGGTCTACTTAGTGGGGACCACAGATTAAACTATGGGGTTTCTGTATGCGCTAAGTTGTGTTTGTGAAATGTGGGAAGTGGATGTTTTTAGTAGCTATAGTGTGCCATTGCCTAATCATAACTGGTAGGGTTATATCAAATTAATGAATGAGTTAATACGATGATTTCCCCGTTTGGCCTCATTTGGACTGTTTTTGTCTTGATATAAGAGCGTCTGAAGTTGTTACGTTCGCTTTGCTATAACCCTTGCAATTTCTTATTAGCAAAACATAAGAATGTCAAACTGAGGAATTTTCTGTATTTTACTATGCATGGGATGGTTACCGGCTTCATCTTGCCCCTATATTTATTATCAAGCACGGATACCTTGCTTTTGTTTCGCTTCTCTGCCGTCAATATTGTGAACTCATTCCTTGATTTGATGTATTGTTTCTGTGATTGCCTCATTTATGTTCTTAGCTTTTCTTTAGACATTTAAACAATCTCTTGACTTGAATAATCATTAAGCAGCTGGTAACTTGAATTTAGAATCATAATTGCAGGATGCCACTCTGGGCAGGAGAGTCATATTAGCCTTCCAGACACTTGGGGTTGTGTTTGGAGATATAGGGACAAGTCCATTGTACACTTTCAGTGTCATGTTCAATAAGTCCCCTGCCAAAGACAATGAAGATGTTCTTGGTGCGCTGTCTTTAGTTTTATATACCTTAATTCTGATCCCTCTGATCAAGTATGTCCTTATTGTACTGTGGGCTAATGATGATGGCGAAGGTATGCTGATCATACATGTTGGGTTGATCATACATTCCATTATTAGGACGATTTCTCATGACTAATTGTTGCAGGCGGTACATTTGCTCTGTACTCATTGATTTGTAGGCATGCTAAGGTTAGCCTTCTCCCAAATCAACTTCCATCAGATACGCGAATATCAAGCTTTAGATTAAAGGTACCTTCTCCTGAACTGGAAAGGTCTCTGAAAATAAAGGAGAGACTTGAAGCCTCGCAAACTCTGAAAAAGATTCTTCTAATATTAGTTCTCATTGGTACTTCCATGGTGATAGCTGATGGAGTTGTCACACCTGCAATGTCTGGTACTACTTTTCCCCCCTTTTGGTAATTACCCGTTGTCCTGTTTTATTTGGCTACATCAGAGCTGTTTAATCATTATGCTTCTATAATTACAAGTTCCTTTATTGCAGTGTTGTCTGCTGTTGGTGGGTTGAAGGTTGGTGTTTCTGGTGTAAGTCAAGGTATGGTAGTGATATTCAATTATTCATATAGATTGTTACTGGACTTTTCATTTTACCAAGCATCGCCAAGGCCTTTAATGTGGCAATGAAGTTTATGTTTCTTAATTGGATAGAGAACTGTTTTCTAAAAATGTGTTAGGAATGCAAATTTATATTCTTGGTAACATTGCCTTAGCTACTATTAACCTGTTTGTTAACTATCAGTTGTAGTCAATTACCTGAAAAGGAAAAAATGAAACAAGAAAACTTGTGTTAGGTAACGTGCATGATGATTTTGTCTTACCGTTTATAAGTCCAGCAGAAGTCATGTGTGAGATGATCGTCACAAATGCTGCTGTGGAGGATGTGCTGATTCATTTATTTGACAAATTGTCTGAGTACAAATGACCAATTCACATGCGGATGCAGAGCATTGGATGCAATTGTGGCACGTTATATAGAAGAATTATGTGGCTGACATTGCATAAAAGGAATTTAATCTTCTACTTCAAAAATATCTTTCTTTGTAGAGTGAGATGAAACCTCCAAATCTTTAAGGCCATACCTTCTAATTAGGCATTCTTGCTATTTCCATCGTTTCTTTTGCTACCTATCGTGCAAGTTATTGAACTAAATCAGTACATTTATTTTCATTGCAGATGAAGTCGTGATGATCTCAGTTGCATTTCTCGTGATTCTCTTCAGTGTACAGAAGTACGGTACAAGTAAAGTCGGAATTGTGGTTGGTCCTGCCTTGTTTATTTGGTTTTGCTCTCTCGGTGGTATCGGAATCTACAACCTCATAAAGTATGATACTAGTGTCTTAAGAGCCTTCAATCCGATGTACATCTATCGTTACTTCAAACGTAACCCAACGAAAGCATGGTACTCTCTTGGTGGTTGTCTGCTGTGTGTAACAGGTAATTTGGAAGTTTGATTCCGCCAAACATGAACCATGAAACTATTTTTCCTCTAAAAAAACATTTGTTAAAGGCTTTTTTTTGTTTGTTAATCTTGTAGAAAATCATAAAATTACTGGCCGGACTAATACTTTTTTGGAGCCTTAGTTATAGGGAACATTTTTTTCCTTTCCGCTCTCCATCTCACTTGCCTTTTTACAGCCTGGACATTTTCTCCTTACTGCTCTTCATTTGCCTTGTCTTCTTTGCGCCAGGACATATTTTCTCCTTCCTGCTCTTCATTTGCCTTGTCTATTTTGAGGCCTGGGCATTTTTATCCTTCCTGCTCTTCATCCCCTTTGCTTGTTTAGAGTCTGGTTCGTGGAGAAACATAAGTGGTAATGTTCTATAGTTTATTGGAGGCTTTTCAATCGGGATGAGACGACTTTAATCTTTCCAAGATTCCCATCTCCTACATTTTGGGATCAAGATTATTGCTTCCTAACAAATGACTTTTTTCCCCTCTCTATATCTATTGTTGGCAGTTTGACAAATTGGGATTTCATTAGTTTTAATTTCATGTGTTTAAATGGTATTTAGTAGTATAAGAAAATTCTTCCCTTTTCTGTTAAATCTTGAAACACACGACGCATCTATGTTGTTGTGACTTGTGAGACCACACTCATTATTATCTTTTTGTTATTACATGCGATTTTCAAAGTTGAATCGTTCCAAATTTTGTTTTGAATCCAGTTGAAGAGAAATTACCATTTAGTTGCCACTTTTTTTGGCCTTTCTCGTACAACTTTATATCTTTCCCCAATGTTTATTTGATTAATTGGTCCCACTCAGATATATAGACCTCTGCACCTTGAAACTTGGAAATCACCTTCCTTGAATTACATAGGTTATAAGCATCCTCATATTACTATTATTATTATTATTATTATTTTGCTTGCAAGTGTGTGAAATATGTTTTTGTTCTGTTCAGGTTCGGAGGCAATGTTTGCAGATCTTTGCTATTTTTCTGTTAGATCGGTTCAGGTATATAATCATCATCTGTTATTGTTATTCACGTAACAGTCAAAACTGTCGATTCTGTTGGATCGACTTTCTTGATGAACTACATGCTCACTCCTAGATTTATTCTTTTGCAGCTTACTTTCGTGTTAGTTGTACTTCCCTGTCTCCTGCTTGGTTACTTGGGTCAGGCAGCTTATCTTATGAAGAACCATGATGATACCACACAAGCTTTCTTTGCTAGTGTACCAAGTAAGAGAAGAAGATATTTTTTGTGTTTTGAATAACTTAATTAAATTACGGGCATCTTAGAAATAAATCCGTTTTCTGCAGGTGGAGCTTTCTGGCCTGTACTTTTCATTGCTAATATTGCTGCATTGATTGCCAGTAGGGCAATGACAACGGCAACTTTCTCATGTATCAAACAATCATCAGCACTCGGTTGTTTTCCTCGCCTTAAGATTGTTCACACATCTCGAAAGTTTATGGGACATATTTACATTCCAGTCATGAACTGGTTTCTCCTGGTCTCCTCAGTCGTGTTGGTGTGCACTATCTCGAGTTTTTATGAGATTGGAAATGCATATGGTAATATATTTAGTTCACTTTTATGCTTTTTATATTTTTATTGGGCCAAATCTTCACAGTTGATAGGGATTACAGTATATGCTTAACTTTTCTAATAATATTTCTCTTTTTGCAGGTTTAGCTGAGGTTGGGGTAATGATGATGACCACCATTCAAGTTACCCTAGTTATGCTTCTTATATGGCAGATAAACATCACGATCGTTTTTACTTTTCTGATTGTCTTCTTGGGACTTGAAACGACTTTCTTTTCATCCGTATTATGGGGTATTGGTGATGGAAGTTGGATCATTCTGGTTTTTGCTATTGTTATGTTATTTATAATGTATATCTGGAACTACGGTAGCAAACTCAAATACGAAACCGAGGTTAAGGAGAAGATGTCTATGGATTTGTTGCGGCGTTTGGGTCCTAACCTTGGAACCATAAGGCCCCCTGGCATTGGTTTGCTCTATAACGAGTTGGCAAGGGGCATACCAGGAATATTTGGGCATATATTGACTACTCTTCCTGCTGTGCATTCTATGATTATTTTTGTATGCATAAAGTATGTTCAAGTCCCTGTTGTTCCTCAAAGTGAAAGGTTCCTATTCCGACGAGTTTGCCAAAATAGCTACCACATATTTCGTTGCATTGCCAGGTTAGTATGTTTGTTGATTTTGTTACAATTGATAAGAATGAATCACGTCCTTCATAAGGTCGTGGTGTCAATTCCTAGTCTGTAAAATCTCTCTTTTCTTTTTATGTATCCCTGATTTCTGCTGTATTTGTGTGATGAACAACAGATATGGTTACAAGGATGTACGTAAGGAAAATCACCAGACATTTGAGCAATTACTCATCTCGAGTCTGGAGAAGTTCATCCGCAGGGAAGCTCAAGCAAGATCATTAGAGAGTGATGGTGGTGATTCAGATTCAGAGGAAGAAAACTCGTCGTCTTCCTTGAGGGGGGTCCACATAGGCCCAAACGGAAGCATCTATTCACTCGGTGTACCTCTGTTATCATCTGACTTGCGGGACACAGGGAAGTCCATAATGGAAGAACCGAGTACTTCAGAAGAGCTACTAAATCCTGAGATTTCGACCGTTTCAGAGCAGTCTGATTCAGAGCAAAGTCTTGAAAAGGAGCTTGCTTTCATACACAAAGCCAAAGAATCTGGGGTGGTATATCTTCTTGGACATGGAGATATTAGAGCAAGGAAAGATTCATGGTTTCTTAAGAAGCTTGTCATAAACTATTTTTACGGTTTCTTGAGAAAAAACTGCAGGAGGGGCAATGCTAATTTGAGTGTACCTCACTCACATTTGATGCAAGTTGGAATGACTTACATGGTCTAAACAGCTTCATTCAGACATTACAGAACAAGTTCAACTTCTCATACCCCCCTACAATCTTGCAAATTACACCTACTTTTTTTCTCTTTCCAATTTGAATAGACAAAATTGTCCTCTAGATATATACTGCTTATAAGGAGTAATCGATAGTGTATTTGAAACAGCTGCGATCCCTTGAAGGCTCCGCAATCTGATGGCATACACACTGCTATAGGTATACACACTGTAGTAGACAACGATAATATGATGTTTGCTTAGTTTTGCAGTTCTGTATTTGTGGTGAATTCATGTATTCTGCAGTGAAAAGCAATACACAGTTGTAATTACTCGCATCGGTTTGATCTTTTTATTTATTTACTAATGTTTTAGTCCATTAATGTGTATATGGCCATGGGAATGTATGTCTATGCAAATTGGTTTTTGATTTTTCTCCCTTGGCTGAGTTGTTAGTTCAGAAAACTGAAGATATTCCAGATGCTCGCCAAATCTGGAAAAAAAAAAAAAAAAACCTGAGGTTATTCGTATTCCTCGAAAAACCCTGCCCATATCACCATTTAATATTTCCTGGCCAACTATAATACATATCACCCGAGGTTGTGTAATATATATATATATATATATTATTTGAAATTGAATTATGAATAGGAACCACGTGCTGCGTTGCAGCTGATTTAGTGGCAGGCAAACTATGAAGAGACAAAGTCACCTCCCTTAATATTTTATTTATTCTCACCAACTTTTGAACCTTTTTGGATTTCTTATTTTATTAGAAAAAAAGAAAAGAGGCAAAGATTCCAACATGCTTTAATATTTGTTTTATTTCAATATAAAGCAGATCCAATCATCTAATTTTTTACGACTTAAAAAAAAAAAAAAAAAAAAAAAAACTGTTCCTAGAAAAAAAAAAAAAAAAAACTTCAGAGAAAAAAAAATAAATACTATTTTAGTAATGATTTTCCAGGAAAGAAAAAGAAAAAGACTGGTAACAGTGTGAAAACCTCAGCTAGGAGTCAAAAGAAGTCTACTGTTTTTTACTGTTCTGTTTTGGGAAAACTCCATTCAGTTCATACTTTCCTTCTCTTCATCTTTGATCTTCCATTTGCTTGCACCAAATCCATCTTCTTGTTCAACGGTGTATACAAATTCGTATTTTCATAGCTTATGTATATGAGAACTGACTTACCAAGTTTTTGTTGATCTTCGATCGACTCGTTGGCTTCATATGGCTGAAAACGGATCGCAAAATCAAGGGTTTCGATTAGGTACGACTTCTAGCTCATTTACTGTCTTAAAGTCATCTTTTTTTTTTTTTTTTTTTTTTTTTTTGTTTTTAATTTATGTTTTCATTCCCCTGTTGTATATGTAATAAGATTAAATCGAAAATTGATTGCTAGGTTAATGAAGTTGTAAACATTTTTAGATGATAAGCTGGGAGAAGTTTAAGAAAATAAAAAAGGAAAGTGTTGTTCTTCATAAAATTTTGAAATAGTCATGGTGTGCCGAATCATGTAACCGAGGAACTAATGAACAGGTGACAAGTAAGCTGGAAATGTGCTTTGTTGGTGGTTATTTTAGGTTGCAGCAGTTTTTTGAGTCTAGCAGCTATGGTGTGCTTATTATGGTTCCATCATATTGAGTGATGTGATATATGAGTTATAGTCAGATCAGATGTCTTCAATAATGAAACAAAGGTGGTGAGATTTCATTTTCTTGAAACTGATTACTAGATTAGGCAAAGTTTATGGTTGTCATTGACCTCCAATCTCAATCTTGATACTAGTGGATAGGATGATGACAAATATCTACACCCTCTTCCTTGTTTTGACAAGAGTCCCTTGAGTTTGGTGTTCCCCAAAAAAATTCCCACTAGGTTATCTACAATTCTCCAGAAAAAACCCCTTTTTAACATTGCATATTAATTAGTAGCAAGGGATGCAGTACATCTCTTTGTAACTATGACCAAATGTCTGCTGCACAATTTTCAGCTTTTCAAAATCTTCCATTCAGAAGTTGATTGGAAATATACCAGTAGCATTAATGATTTCGTTTAGCGTACAAACTGCGGCGGTAGTTGTTAGAAGAATATTTTATTTAGCGTTTTCTGAACTTTGAATGGGTGGTTATCAAACATTGCAGTGTACATATTCAAGTCATTACAACATTACACATTATGTTTGTTCCGAGCCATGAAGAATTACTACTAACGCATCTGGTTTTCACCAAGAAGAATTACCAAGTCACCTAGTTTTGTGGTTTATTTTTCTTGTGGATTGTGTTTGTAGTGTACATGTCTATTTTGATGCTTAATATTTTTCCCAGTTTAAGAAATTTAGAGTAGAACCATCTCACAAAGTGATGCTTCATTTACAGACATTAACCAGATTTTAGCCGAAGCAAGGCACCGTTGGCTAAGACCTGCTGAAATATGTGAAATTCTGTGCAATTATCAAAAGTTTCATGTAACACCTGAGCCTCCACACATGCCAATCAGTAAGTCTCTTCTTTGTCACCTATATATCTACATTGCCACTCTTTGGTTTCACTCATCGGATAATATATATGTATATATATATATATTTCTGTTATTGCATTCATGTTAAGCAACTGGGTAGGCTCTTATTCGCATTTATTTGTGCCTTCATGTGGCTTGGAACTTAGGTGACATCATGATGCTGCTCATACACATGACAATTTTTACTGTCAGGATATGTGGTGTTTGGGATACTTAAAATCCCTTGTGATTGTATTTTATTTTCGGCCATAGTATAATCTAAGCTTTCCAATTTTACTGTCATGCATGTAGCATTATGACAGCTTCAGTTGAGCTTATACAATTATTTATTTCTACAATTATGGACAAAGCTGCGATTTATGTGTCCAATTTAGTAGGGTTATTGGCCAGATTGCCTGTGGTTATACCATTACTAGATTTTAACATATTTTGGAGATTCCATTGGCCATATCTTTAATTCTTTTTTCTGTTAGCATTTTGACTTGTTGCAAAGTAGTCTACACCAATACATGATATGTTTTGCCTTTATTCTTTTTTCATTAAAGAACTTTTGGTTACGATGTTTGTATTGAGTGTCCAATAATGTGGGTGTTGTGTATTGTGACGAGAAAAGAGAGAGAGAGATTCACTTTATTCAGATGGAAAAAAATTGCTTTATTCAGAGGAAAGCGTGTGAATAAGTGAATTAACTCATGCTCAAACGCACCTCTATATATTTGTGAGCAAATTGTACTACAGCTATCGTCTTTCATGTTCCTCACTGTGTTATTTTACAGTGATTTTCTTAAGTCATATAACTATTAGTTGTTCTGCTGACATTGTTGCCTGATATTATTCTCACATTGCTGCCTAATTTACAGAACGTAAACTCTTATTACTAGCTGTTACTATTGTTATACACTTCCCCTTAATAGCTTTATTTTTTTAGGTGAGTTGGTAATTAATAACTTAAACTTTTTAGGTGAGTCGTCTCCAGTTCCATGCTTTCCTTTTGTCGTTTACTCTTGTAGCACCAAAACATACTCCATGAAAAAGCTCGATTGCACCTATATACATGGTTACATTGCAGTTTACTAGTATGTGTATATATATAAATATTTTTTTTTTGTGGTAATTTTCCTTGAATGGGGAGCAAAATAATCCATATAAGGATAGAAGTATTGTGATTAGCTCTACATCTTTAGAAAGAAACATCACATGAATCCGTTACTTGAGAGTTTGATGCTTTTATTTCATATTCTTGGTTTCCTGAATTTTCTTTCATCTTTTCAGGTGGCTCGGTTTTTCTTTTTGATAGGAAGGTTCTAAGATACTTTCGGAAAGATGGGCATAATTGGAGAAAAAAGAGAGATGGTAAAACTGTGAAGGAAGCACACGAGAAACTTAAGGTTGGCATGAAGAACAAGATTAATGATTTTTGGTACTTAAGCAGTATTATTTAGTATGTTCTTCCTGCAGACGCATTAGAATCATTTTATTGTGGAATTGTACTGGTTGCCTTTACATTTAGGACTCGAGTTAGGCGAACAGAAATGCTCTCTACTGTCAACAAGAAAACGTTTTTGTGCTAAAAACAGAGATAATTGATTATGACCTTTGTGTCTCATACCTTTGGTAATGTTTATATCTTGAGTTGATTGACAGAATGTTGGCTTGTCATTCTCGACAGCCTCTTTCCTCTTTTTCAGCGGGATCTGGATATTATATAAGCCATTTCAGTGTTCACTAGTTTCCGTGAATTGGTTTAGCTTATGTAAATCATCTGAAATATAATATTTGTAATTGATTTCATTTACTCATGCAATTTGCATTTTTGGTTCCCATCCAGAAAAATGTGTTTGATCTTAATCTTAATAACAATATCATAGATAGATGCTTTGATGTGGATTAAAGACAAAAAGTACTCTTTACTTAAAATCATTTGAAGTTATGAACCTTGGTCAGAAAGCTTATTTCAAAATATAAATCTTAGCATAGTATGTAATTTGTTTTCACTGACAATGCTTTCTAGGTCAGCTCATGTATAAGTATCCATAGATTTGGGTGACCAACATATTTTATTCTGATTTTAAATGGTTATATTTAAGACTTAATTCTCGAGTCATACAGTATGTGTTGGTGTTTTCTGGGGATTGTTATACATGGTTCAGGTCATTTTCTTCAGGTTGGAAGTGTTGATATGCTGCACTGCTATTATGCCCATGGAGAAGAACATGAGAATTTCCAAAGGCGCAGTTATTGGCTGCTCGAGAAGTAAGACACTAAGACATGATGAATATGCATTTCTTGCATGGGCACCTTAACCTTTTATTAGCTTATTTAAACTTATACCTGTACTATAGAATTCTTAAATGTGATTCACATTAATAGCATGCTGTGTTTCTGTCTCAATAGCACTTTACCCTAGGAGGTGGCTCTAAAAAGTAAGAGAGGAAAGGCCAAGAATAGCAACCTGCTTTGGTTCTGGATTATCTACCTGTAGGGCATTGTTGTAACCAGAGTCATTGAAGTAGACATTTCTGTTTGTGGTAACATTATGCCTTAATTATATGTTCCTGGAGAGGATGCCCACTTTGTTTTATTTCAAATAATTTTAATGAGAAAATAAATCAATGCCAGAACTATATAGAAGTAAAGAGATTTGAAGAAAATACAGGTGATGCTTAATACTCCCTCTCCCTTGTAAGAAAGTGTCTTGATTTTTTGCTTCAATGGAGGGCATAGCGAAAGCACACCATTGGCTGCCTTTCTGCAGTCCGGATCCATTTCTGGAGTTCTGAGTGTTACAGGATGTTTGAGACAACTTGCATGACGTTTGATCTGATAAAAGTAAAATAGGACTTTTTTCATCTATTTCCACCAGTTGTAGTCATAGTGATGCAATTTGATTCATCGATACAGGGAGAAATTCGTGATAAACTATACTACCTTTAGGGCTATTTCACAATGCCAAAAATCGACCTGAACACTCGAGAGCTGAATTTTGGGAGAAACAAGCCCATTTTCCATTTAAGTGTCTATTAAGCTGCATTTACATGCTTTATTAGTTCTTTGGTTTTCCAGTTACCCCAGTGCAAAGGATACTTATGATTGCCATATCTTTCTTACATAACACTTTTATGTTGATATTTCTGCTTTTTGTCAAGAAGCATCATTTGTCCTTTTTTCTTTTAGGAGTTAGGACACAAGTGGCTGAAGTATCTTATTCTTCTTCTGATGTTACAGGGACCTCATGCATATAGTTTTTGTTCATTACTTGGATGTCAAGGTATGGTTCTAACGCTGTCAGGTTTGTTAAGAAGCCTTGTTTGCCTTCTGTTCTCTGTAATTGATCTATCCAGCTTTGAGGTCTTGAAAAAGATTCTCCGAGTAAGTGTAACTTGCTGGTGGATTTCAGAGTTGGTAGTGATGGTGGGTGCCTAAACTGCAGAGGCATGAATATGAAATTTGTTATTACCTAAATTGTATTGGCATGAATGGTTAGGTTGAGACTCGTAATAATACAAGAATGAATCTGTTGGGAGATCATTTGGATTATCTATTCTTTTGGTCAAAATGCTAGTATACTATAGCGTAATCCTGAAGGGCATTTGAGATTTACCCCTTTCTCCCTATTTATATAATTTCTGCCCAAGGATATTAATATTGTAGTCGTAATGGGAAATTTGTTTTGCATCCTTTTATTGCATTATTCATCCATTCTAGATATAACATGACAGTTCTTGTTTTTTTTTTTTGACTTTGGAGTGGCATTGAATGTGTTATTAGTGCACCTATGGCCTCCGATATGGTCACATATAATATATCCTCTTCAGACATTAGTTATGACTGGTTAGTTGATTGTCAGGCAAGCAAAACTAATACCAGCAGCATTTTGGATTCTGAAACGGTCTCAACAAGTTCTCACAATGATACATCACTGTCCTCTAGCTCTTTCCCTCCTGCTAACAATATAGCTTCGACATACACTGATATGACAAGCCCAACCAGCTCTCTGACTTCTGCATATGAAGAAACTGAATACGGTATTTTCCTTAAGCTCTCGGCTTAAACATATCTATTTGAATTACTATTTTTTGACCTTCTCATTATCTTTTTGGCACATGCGAAATGCAACTTAATGCAGATAATAGTCATCTCACATACCCCAGGCATAATTCATATCCAGAAACATCTCAAGGAGAAAGCTCCCGTAGGACAGAGAATATGGGTGCTGGCTATCCCTCTTACAATTTGTCGCACGGTCCAGGTATTCAGATTCTTTCTCATTCTTTTGGTTTTGTTTGTTGAACTTGAATTGTTTCTGAAACATGAAATCCATTGCAAAGGAAATATGGCTGCTTCATCTGAGTATATCCCTTTTGCACCTGGACTTGAGAATGGTCAGTCTGTTGGAACACTTGATTTGGCTTCTTGGGGAGAGGTTTTTGGGAGCTTAATGACAGGTGAAAGTCCTGGTGTGCATGGATCTTGGAATTTCGCAGAACACGAAGCAAGTAGGAAGGTAAGGAGCTACACATCCTTATTTTGTTTCTGTAGACTATATGATAATACCTCCACCCCATAATACACGTCTTTTTGTTTGAAATACCCTTTGACTATCATCCCATGCAATAATTATAGATGAATGAAAATTGAATTGAGTCCTAGCCTGAGAATGAAATCGCATATTTCCTTCCCTAATCACAAGGCACTAGCTTATCAAAACTTGCTTCCTTTTCAGAATTCTGCTGTACCCCTTTGACTGAATTTTTCAGTTCTATTAGCAACTCCTTCTTGGCCTCACTTGAAGAAGTTTGTGAATCATCCTTTGCATTCTACTCTTTCCTTGGCTATTATTTACAACATCTGTCCCAAAATGTCTTCTTAATTCCAGATGAAGGCTCTATCATTGGGCCCGGAAGATGTCAGTGGTTACATAGCTAAGAGAGTTGCATGCGACCAAAATGTGTTCTATTTATTTAATGGAATGATTGGCTTTCTTCTTATTCAGGCCATTTCCAATTTAAAAAAAAATTCGTTCTGTGACTGCCTTGTGAAGTACTATAGGATGTTCTTATTCTGTCCCTTTTATTCTTTTTTATACCCCACAGCTGTGTTGCATTGTGTTCCTCATGGTGCGAGTTTGTTTTGCCCGCAGGGACATATTAACCACAATCCTGTTTCCAGCTCAGCTTATGACAGCAAAGGAAAGTTAGTGGACAATAATTTTTCTGCAAATCTTCAAAATTATGTAGACTTTTTTACGAGGCCTGATGAGGTTGAAGAAGATAATGTGAACAGGAATCATCAAGAACAGCTTCCAAATCCACAAATTGACTCTGTGACTAAAGATAAGACTGAAAGGGACATGTACATCATGGGAACTGGAAATTGCCCCCTTGTTAAAAAGCAGTCACAATTAAGTGGTGTACAACTAGAAGATGGGTTAAAGAAAGTTGATAGCTTCTCTAGGTGGATGTCTAAAGAGCTAGGAGAGGTGAATGGATTACAGTTGCAGCCAAACAATGGATATTCATGGAATGAGATTGAGACAGAGGATGTCATAAGGAATTCCTGCACGCCTGGCCAACTGCAACACGACACAGATACATTGAACTTTTCCCTCGCCCAAGACCAACTATTTAGCATCTCCGACTTTTCCCCTAACTGGGCCTCCTGCAAATCTGGAACAGAGGTACTTTTAGACAGATTGCATTTGGTATCTCATTTCAGTGAATTCTGCTCATGTAATACAGAAATAAAGTGTTGAAAAATCTTGCTCTGGTGTTAATTTTGTGTTCTTTGTTTTACTTTATTCGCTTCCCCATTCTGCTCTTAGTAAACAGTTATTATAGTAATATCCTTCACAGTTTTTTGTTAGTAATGAATGTTTTACTGATTTCTGAAAAAATAAATCTTCACAGATGTGGGAAAGGAAGTTAGGCATATGGTGTTTATTACCAGGTTTTTTCAAATGTTGGCATTGTTAGCCTTTACCTCGCATCATGTTATTTAAAGGCTTGGGTTATGCTAATGTTCAATATTTTTTGTGATGCATTAGTTTTTGAGCTCTATTAACTTTCTACTCCGTTATGTCCAGTTTTATAAATTACTTTCTGACCTTCTACCATACAACAGGTCCTCATAATTGGAAGGTTCCTTAAGCATGGACAAGAAGTCGCTCAATGTAAATGGTCATGTATGTTTGGGGAAGTTGAGGTCCCAGCTACGGTATTAGAAGATGGGGTTCTCTGCTGCTATGCTCCACCACATAAGGCAGGCCTGATCCCATTTTATGTAACATGCTCAAATCGGTTGGCTTGTAGTGAAGTACGTGAATTTGAATATAGGCCTAAACCTGAAGATATAAATGAGATGCATGCTCTTAAGCGACTGGATACGCTAATGTCAAGGGAAACCATAGCTAGTAACACCAGTTCTGAAAATATCGAGAAAAGAGAGATGCTAAATAAAATCATCTCACAAATGGAGGAGGATAGTTATATGAGAACAAGGTTCCTTTCAGGAGATGGTGTTTTTGTATCCAATTCATGGGAGGAGCAACAAGGTGACGAGTGGTTGAAAGAAAAGTATTTCTCTTGGCTTCTCCAAACTGTGACTGAAGAAGGGAAGGGTCCTACTGTTCTAGATGAGGAGGGTCAAGGAGTGTTGCATTTAGCTGCTGCGCTTGGTTTTGATTGGGCTCTTAAGCCATTAATTGTTGCAGGTGTAAGCATTGATTTTCGTGATGTGAATGGATGGACTGCTCTTCACTGGGCTGCATGTTGTGGCAGGTAAATGCCGGGATAAATTCTCCACTTTGTAAGAAGCATCTTATATGTCTTCTTACACAGAGGATCTTATGTCTCATTTGATATTCCATCCTCTACCCCTGTAATTGAGAGCATACCAATCGAATACACATGGCATAATTCCACTTAGTGGGATAGAGAATGAAATAACACATGAGACCGACTTTTTAAGCTCATGACAATGATAAGAGTGATTTGAAAAAAAAATATTAGTCGGAAAATGATTGGCAACATAAAACTTCCAATAATTTCGAATGAAGACTAATATTTCTTCTTATGAAAAGGCTCTCTTTCCCCCACCCAAACCCCTCTACCTCTGCTGTAGTCATCTTGTTCCCGTCTAACCATCCCCAGATACAATGTCGCAAAAGGCTTAGTTTCTCTTGCATCAATAGTTGAAATGAAATACTGTGCTGTTATAATTATATTGAGCACATGTAGATAGAAAAGTGGATTTATAAACCAAAACAAATGCAGATATAGCATTGGATTTTTACTTTCAAAATTCAATTTGCTGAACCATGAATGCCTTAGAATAAACTTAATGAGTGTTACTCTTTGTTATACACGTCTACTTCATTTTTCTGTCAATAAATATAGTCCATAATTAGGATGCAGTCCAGGTATGTCCAGTAGCATGAGGGAAGGTAGGAGTGTGGAGAGCCTCATTGGTGGGTTAGTAGGTAGTTTGCTGCAAGTTCTGGGTAATTGGGGAAACAGGGTGGAGTGGGAGTTTCAGAGGGAAAGGGAAAAGGTAAGGGTGGAATGGCGTAGTGTATTTGACATGGTGGGGCAGAGGGGAGCCAAGGTGATGCGAAAGGCCAGAGATTATTACTGGTCTCCATATAATTTTAAAAATGTGTTGGCCTAACCTGATTTCCTAAGATGTTAACCTAACCTGATTTCAAGTCGTTAACCTTTTTATCTTTCACATATATTGCTTTCCTGAAATTTCTTAAATTAGAATATTGAAGAATTTCCTCAAAAAAAAAAAAAAAAAAGAATATTGAAGAATACTTGTGCTGCTATTGTAGCTGAGGTAGCTTTTGAGGAGATCAGATATTAAAAAGAAAAATCGCAGTGACATTTTCTATTTATTATTATTTTTTTCTTCCAAATATTCATCTCTGCAATTAAATTAATTTATCCTCTTGCTTGTATGGCAGGGAGGACACAGTTGTTGCTCTTGTTTCTCTTGGTGCATCATCTGGAGCATTAACTGACCCATCCGCTGAATATCCCTTGGGCAGAACTCCTGCTGACCTTGCTTCTGGCAATGGATACAAAGGAATATCCGGTTTTCTTGCTGAGTGTTCCCTAACATCACACCTTAGATTGCTGGATGTGAAAGATTCCGAGGACAATAATGTATTGGAGGCTTCTTCATCGAAAGAAACACAATGCGTAACAGTTCCAATATCAGGGGTGGATGTTCCCGATACACTCTCATTAAAGGATTCACTTGCTGCTGTTCGTAATGCAACTCAAGCAGCTGCCCGCATTCATCAAATATTCCGGATCCAGTCGTTTCAGAGGAAGCAATTAGATGCTGCGGACGGACCATCTTCTTCGGAGGAGCGTGCTTTTTCACTCTTAGCAGCCAAAACAAGCAGGCTTGGACAACAAGATCGGTATTCACATGCTGCTGCCATACAAATCCAGAAGAAGTTTCGAGGTTGGAAGAAGCGGAAAGAGTTCCTGATAATTCGTGAAAGAATTGTTATGATCCAGGTTGATCCCCAAATTTTGCATTTAAGTTTTTTTTTTTTTTTTTTTTCCTCGCATACAGCCTGTGGTTTTCAGGACACCATTTTGCCCGTCTGGCCTGCCCTAATCCGGGGTTCGGGCCAAATGTATTCATGGCGCCTGATTGCAGAATTGAATCTGCGACCTCTCAACGTTTTTTCTAGCCATTAATTAACCACTTGAGCCAAACTGCTGTGTTATTCATGTTTATTAAGTTGTGAACGTAATGTGCATATTCTCCAATTGCGTATACATAACTGACTAGTTATTGTATGTTTAATGATGTGTAGGCTCATGTAAGAGGTCATCAAGCAAGGAAAAAGTATAAACCAATAATCTGGTCGGTTGGGATTCTGGAGAAAGTTATTTTGCGATGGAGACGAAGAGGTAGTGGTTTGAGAGGATTTCAAGGTCCCAGCACACAGGACTCTCCACTCAAAGAAGCTGCTGATGATGATGATTTTCTCAAGGAAGGAAGAAAGCAGAGTGAAGAAAGGATGCACAAAGCCCTAGATAGGGTTAAGTCCATGGTTCAGTACCCTGAGGCCCGTGCTCAGTACCATAGGCTGCTTAATGTCGCTGAAGGACTCCGTGAAGCCAAGGTAATATTTATCCCCACACACACACACACACACCCTTATACTAGGCTTAAATGACCAGACACTTCTCCGGACCTTGTATAGGAACTATATGCTCCCATGCATTGGGATGGCTCTGTGTAGTCAAGGGCTGAGGGGTGTTCTTATGTTCTTACGGGCTCAAAGTGCCTATTTCTTTCATATAGTAACAATGTAGAAAGAGGCAGCCCGGCTGACTGAAAAATCCTGGCTACGTCCTTGTGTGTATTTGACCGACCTAAAAAGATGTAAGATAACCTGTTTTGTTTTTCAATCTGCCAGGATATTCCTATTGCAGTCCCAAGTAGTTCAGAGTATACGAAGTATCCCGATGAAGATTTATTTGACGTGGAAGATCTATTGGAGGACGACACTTTCATGGCAATGGCTATGGAATGAATGAATGTATTCCCAGAAAATAACAAGACCCATATCTGCCTGCCTAATACTTGGATGATGTTGTGACTTTAAAAGAGGATGTATATAATACTAGTGTATGAAAAAACAGTACTTTTTTTTGAAGGGGAAAAAAAATACTTTCTGTGCCATGTTTGTAATATTGAATTAAATCAAATTTTATTTTTGGGGTTATAAATTAGTAATACTTGTTTTGTTGATGGGGTAACAAAAGAAAATACTTATAATGTGGGACTCCTCAAAACACCCAATAATACATATACAGGTCAGCTAAAGAAATATGCCCACTGTAAGGGTGTCATGTGGGTAAGCAGAAAATACATATTTGTGTCTTTTTTTTTTTTCAGTAATGACTATTTTCCTAGGCAATGTTGACGTGTGTGTGTGTGTGTTTTTGTTTTTGTTTTTGTTTTTGTTTTTTTGTTGTTTTTGTTTTTGAAGGTGAATTTGACGTGTTATAACTAATATTTTTATTGTGATTTTAACTGTTTGATAAAATGTTGGTTAGCCAACAAGGCATTGACCCAGTGGTAAATAATGTGGCTCTTAATCTGAAGGTTTCGGGTTGGAGTACAAAAAGTGTGTGCGTATATTTTGTTTCCGTCAGAAAAAATTGTTGGTTACGACTCTTACAGTTAAAACATGAGAAACTTTGTATGAAGAGTCTTTATTGTATAATGAATGATACTGAATGAAAAGACACTTTTTTTTTTTTTTTTTTTTTTTTTTTTGTGTCTATGAAGAGTCTTTATTGTATAATTTTATTGAAGGAAAAGACAATTTTTTTTTTTTAGTGTTCAGATCAAATTTTCCTGATGTTATGAACATCATCTTCGATACACATTGTTCTTGCATGGAACACATGGTTCTGTGTCAAGAAAGTGGCACTGCAGTTGTCGGACTAGGCTACTGATGTCTTAGGAATCTTCAGACCAAGTTCTTTCATCAAATGTTGAACCCATTGCAATTCTGAGGAGAGGTTGGCAAGAGATCTGTACTTAGATTCTGCGTTGGACCTAAAAACCACTGTTTGTTTCTTAGAGCTTTAGGTTACAGTATGGTCTCCCATGTAGACATTGTAGCCACCAATTGATTTCCTGTTAATGTGATTACATGCATGGTGTGCATAAAAATAGCCAGCGATGTGCAGGGAGTAACTTGGTTTGAGGTGGAGGCCATGATTTATAGTTCCTTTAACAAGTCTCAGGATTCGTTTCAGAGCATGCCACTGAACATTAGTGGGAGATTGCATGAATTGGCTCAGACAATTGACAACAAAGAAAATGTCTGGTCTGGTAAGAGTCTGATATTCTAAGAGTACATTAGACTTTATTGTCTACAATTAATGATATTCATCCAGTTTCTTAATACGTGTGATACGTGTGAAAACCTCCAAAAGAACTACTCCCTCCATCCCAAATTGTTTGGGATTTATTCCATTTATGGATATCCCAAAATAAGTTCAATAACAAAATTTAGACTAATTTTTTTTTGTTAAATTCCCAAAATGCCACATAACTACATTTATTAAAAAGTTTAAGGATAATAGAAGAAGGACATAATTGTAAAGTAGACATGTTTTTAATGATTAGACAAGCTAATAAATAATGTTTCCTAAATTTGTAGAGTTTCAAAATGTCCCAAACAAAATGGAACGGATGGAATATTATTTAGAGACGCGGATAGTAGTTAAAGGCATGTGATTCAAGCCGTACGGTGGTGAGTAGGATCACTGGTGGACGCGAATACCTTTGGAGCAGTGGATGAATTTCATGTGAACATCAACACCAACAATAACAACGATTGATGACAACGTAATCAACGAATACCATATATCCATCACTAAGAACACTCTAACAATTACTACTTCCGTCCCAAAATGTAATTCCGTTTAGGATTTTTCACACAGACTAAGAAAATGGTTAAATGTCATTAATTATAGTAGTAAAAGTCTAGAATACTCTTTGACTTTCATTAATGTGATAGTTGTAAAGTATGTTGATGTATAATAAATTAAGGGTAAAAGAAAGAAAACTGTAATAAATGCTCTATTGGTATTCTAAATGGATTTATATTATGTGACAAAATTAAAAAGCTTAACGGATTTATGTTTTAGGACGAAGATAGTATATTCAAAAATAAAAATTAAAAATTGAATTAATATAACTGCTGACTTTGAAACAAAATATTTTGAATCGTTCACATTTATTAAAGTCTAAGTGAATGAAAGTTCATTTTCTTAACTAGGCTGTAGAGTTCTATTTTTGAATTACCACCTAAATTTTTTATTTTTTTTTCAGATACGAAAAAGGGGAAGGGGATTGAACGCGATCCTCCCATCGGCGCCAGCAGAAACCTGCGTATTTAACCACCCAGGATGGCCTTTACGCTCAACTACCACCTAATTTGAATTGTACTTTTTCATTTTCTTTTATAGAAGATAAGGTACAAAAATAAAAGAGCAAGGGAAGTCCCGCCCATTTCCGTGCAGAGTAAGCCACACTACAAGCAGGGCGGCTGCACCTTATGGGCACATGTGTGACGTTCCGTTTTCGGATATCGAGTTCTTATCAGAAAAAAATGTTCGGTACATATAACATTAAATACATCATAACATTATAAATAAGCCTTACGTAATTAATATCATAAGTAAATCGACGCGGAAGATAAATAGACTCGGGTACACTTACCAAGATCTATAAGGGTTACAATGCTGTCTGACTAAAGAAAGAAACGATATGTTACAACACCGAAAGGTCTTACAATGTACGGTATCTCTTACAAACCAAAGGAAAATATCTTACAACATAAGTCTTAGGTTACAAGCCAACTGAAATGAAAGTTGAACATAACATACATTACAAGGTCTCAAAAGAAATAACAACATGAAGAAACATAACAAGTTCTCCAAGCATCCAAACTCACTCAACATCAATATCGTCATACTCAAGATCATCCTGCGAATCTTCCCAGGAAGGGAAGACATTCAAACATGCAAAGGGGTAAGTACATTGAGTACTTAGCAAGAGGTAAAAACTATTGAAAATTTAATTTTATCATGTTAGGAAAGAAAACTTATTATTATTATAAGTTATCTTTATGTGATTGACACAAACGCTAGCTTTCACTTCATGCTCATAACATGTTATGAGATTCCTACTTTGTTTTTAACTTAGCTTATCTTTGTTAAATCAAGTATTCAAAAGCACTACACTTAGTCTTGCACTAAGAACACTGGGTTGCAACCTACAAGCGATACATACACTAGTACCCATGGGCTAGCCCCGATAGTGTGTGTGTTCAGCAGAGTCCCTCCACTCTTAATGACCGTCTTACGGATCAATGAAGATATCTAGTTTATCTGAACACACCTCACCGCAATATTTGTTGAAATAGTGTCCTAAACCCAATCGGGTTGGACCAGATCTGACCTGGTCGGATCATTTCTATTATTTCTTTATGCTTATACATATATTAATTGGCTTTTCTGTTGTCATATATTTGTTCTTTTAAAGAACCAATTATGAATTGTTATATGATAGCGTCCTTAGTATTAAACTGTGATAGAGAAACCATGATAGACGATTATGGTTGATGAGATCTCTAATCACTTTAATAAGTTTGATACTTAAATGTCTCTAGGCTGATGTACTATTATAACAAGGCATTGCTAGTACAAACAGGCTAGCACGTATTAGATGTCTTCTGTCTTTAAGGGCATGGATAGATCTCGTCTATCGAAGTGTACAGACACTTGAACTGTACGTGGACGAGTATTAGAGAATGCGTACGCCATACTGACCCACTTACACTGTTAAGTGTCACACTATGTGGCGGTTGTGTAATTATCCTTAGGACCGGAGTCTTCATGGCATCACAATGTGGATTGTCATTCTTTGACACTATTGAGGTTTCCCTTAGCCACGGGGCGATTATCAGTAGTAAATGGGTGTGATACTGAAGCATGCGGAGTATACATGTATGGTCGTCCGGAAATCGCATACCCTATCAGTAGGGGTGAATATCCGAAAGGGCCTTCTTATAAGGAATGTCTTACTCTCGTGAATCTTTGCAAAGTGGAAGTAAATGAATTACTTCGAGAAAGCATGATATCCAGATTATAAGATACGGTCGTTGATGTTTGACACTCGACGTACAACCGTATGTATATTATTTCAGCGATATGATTTTATTTACAAGGTAACTGTTTCACATGAAAGGTAGTAGTCATTGCATTTGACTCTTCCGATGATTGGGGGTCACGGTGTGTTGCTAGACGCTATCCCGTGATCGTTAGGTATGACGGGCATTTTCGTAATTTGCACTCTGTGCCTACGGCCAACATATTCGGAAGCCTATCGGGTCACACACATATGAACATCAATTCGGATTAAAATGTGGTTATAGTATAACCAAATAAGGAAAGAATTTATCTCATACTATAAAGGTTATAGTGGTAAATTAATATGGTGGTATTTATTTATTATGAATAAATATAATACAAGATATCAATTATATTGATTAATTAAATAATATATTAGATATATTAGATATATATATTATATATATATATATATATATATATATATATATATATATATATATATATATGATATACATGTATTTTACAAATTAATTAATCATAGTATTATAAATAAAATCTCAATTCCCAAATTAGTGGGAAGGAGACGCCAGTTTTTAGTGTATTAGATACATTTTAATTGTGCAATTTAATTAATAAGATTACCATAATATTAATATTGGATATTAATTGATTTTTTTGTGGAAAATAGATTTATGGTAATAAGATAAAGATATATTCAATATAAGATATTGTCTATATATATCTTGGAAATATATTTAATATAAGATTGAATGTTAAATGAGATAAATCAATAAAAGATACTTTTCATATTTTATTAGGAAAATATTTTCTTTCTCCTCTATCTACTAGGAAGCTAATTCCAACCAGATTGGGATAGCAAATGGGCACTTCATACTCTATATAAATGAGGGATTGACTAGCTCTTTTGTATATCACAATTCCAAGAGCTAATAGTTCTTGTGAAAAATAGTGTTTCTTAAAGAGAGATTAGAGAGAGAGAAAAGACCAGTCTAGCAACCGGATTTTTCTAGTAGCAATCCATGATGAGATTCTGGCGGGCTGTTCGTGTGGACTAGCGGTAGAGGCCGAACGCTTGGGCGGCTCTGTGCATCGCTACTCTCCTTAGACGGTCAAAGCGTCGATTTTTTAGATTAAGCAAGGTAACCACCATCTACTAGCTTATTTGTTTATTGCTTAAACGAAGTCGATCCTGGTTAAAAGGAAATAAAATTTTGAATTTCGCTGCGTTCCCGTGTAGATTTCCTAACAGTGGTAGCAGAGCGAGCTTCGAGCTTAAGCAATAAGCATGTTAATTTACGTAGTTAATTTTATCGTTTAAATCACGTAATTAAAAGATGATAGATTTTTGATTCACAAAACGATACACGAATAGAAAAAAAATGAGATCGGGTGGTGCTCGGCCGACCGGCGGCGGCACCACCACCGGCGGCTGGTCGGTGGCGGCAGGGCAATCTGCTGCCGGCATCGGTTGACTGGTCCAAGGTGGTGGATCTCCAAATTTTTGTTTTATGTATTTGTGTTTCTATATGGTTCATAGTTGTGATTGATAATTCTTCTTTTGTTTAAGTTAATGTTATGTGGCTAACTAATTGTTTAAATAGTTTGGACCATTGCATTATTTGCTAAATATGATTTACCTTTAATTAATCCAGGCTTGGAATAGGCCTAGGCCCTTTTCAAAATATTTGATTTTGGAATAGGAGGTAATTATGATTTGCCTTCAAATAATCTAGGTCATTCTAAATTTTGTTTGGAATAGGTCTAGGCCATTTTCAAAATATTTGATTTTGGAAACGGCCTAGGCCTAGGCCCTTATCAAAATTTTAATTTTAAAAAGGGTCAAGGTAGATGCCTTTTGGTTTAGGAAACCAAAGACATCTCTTTTGAAAAGGAATCAAAAGGAAAGAAATAAAAGAGACTTAATTTTAATTTTGATTTATTGTAGAATAGTTCTAATTAATTTAAAATTAAAATTAAAATCGTTTAAAATTAACCATTAATTTTATTTCGATTAAAATCATTTAATTAATTAAATGTTAATTAGTTAATTGATTGGATAAAATTATTTAATAGATTAAAAGTTAATCGATTAATTAAGACGCAAGTTGTTAGTTTTTTATTTTATCTTTTTCATAAGATGTTATTGTATGGATTAAATATAGTAGATATAATATGATTATATTAACCCCGAATGACCATGGACTCGACCGATAGGGTAGATGTGAATGATTTAATTTTTCTGTTGGTTTAAAAATTGTCCTTGGCCGTTATAAGGAACATTACCTAGTTTATTTTCTACATTATCCCATTCCCATTATCTCCCCCGTGTGCGGCGGTGTATATTTATTAGATGAAATTTATGTAACAAGAATGAGCGGAAGATGAAGACCAAAGAAAGACGAAAATAAAGATCCCATTGGAGAATAGAGCATTAAAGATCCTATTGGCGGTTGCAGCTACCTTTAGATTGAGATCCGCGGTTTCGTCAGTTTGTATTCGAAACCGCACATAGGAAAAGTCCGTGATCATACCGGTTACTTTATGCATTTATTTATTTTGTGCTTGTATTTATTTTGTATGATACGATAGATGCATAACTAGGCACGATCTAGATGAATGTGTAGGATGTATGTCTATAGAGATAGATACACATGATGAGACCATATTTATATTAATTAAGAGAATTAATTCGAAATTAATTTGAATGAATACTTCCACCTCAAAAGAATCAAGTCGAAATTGCCTCCCCATATTATAATGACGGTGAATAACCCTTGTTCGGATCCAACTTATCAGCCAAAGCATGGGGTTGACCTACCTTGGGTATATCGTCATTATCGAGATATGACCGTATGATTATGACTTGACTAAGAATTCTCTCTGCCACCAGCCAAAGCTGGGTCGTTTGGATTTTAGAGGCAAGGGTTTGACTACTTCATAAGATGAAAATTGTGAAAAAGTTGACTAGTCAAACAACAAGAGTTGTATAAGATACGATTGATAAAGAGTTGTCTACCTATTAGACTATTTTCGGCCCACCAGCCAAAGTAGGGGTCGCGGTAGTTTAGTGGGATCTTGTCCACTAAAGAAATTAATAATTCTTGAAAGTCAATCGGAAGTAGTTGACTAGTGGGAGCAAAATCATAAACCATAAGACCATTTTTGATTTTGCGTGTATAAACAACAACACTCTTTTATCTTCATTTTTATGTTGTAGTTTTAGCAAACTTTATATTTATGTTTTATTCTCGATTAGTAAAACCAAATTATGACTGTTACATTTTGAGAAACGTTCTCAAATATGGTTAAGTAATTTTAATCCTTTTAAATAAGCAATGACACGAGCAACCCCGTTATAGTAGTTAGAGACAATAAGACTACATAATTGATGCAGTGCTCCAAGACTTTAATTATTAATGAGAACGGAAGCTCATGATATGGTTAAATCACTTGAAATAAGTTACAACGAATTAATCATATATTGGATACAATCCAATATGATCATTTTGTCATACGATGACAATTAATTCAAATGTTGAATAAGAATGACCGCATCGAATTTTGGAAAGGTTGTTTTCAAAATTGCAAGATTTAGGTATTGACTTAATTCTTTAATCATTGCTTAAAGGTTAATCAAATAGTCAATATTTTGAATACGATTCAAAAGTTTAAATAAATTATTTAATAAACTTTAGATTTTCTTTATGAAAGGAAATTAAAGACATAGCTCTTGTGATCTTTCTTAAGTCTTATGAAGACTACACTAAGAAATATTTACAAGTGCTTAAAGGATAGAAAGAAAGGTTAGGGCGTGTGCTTAAATAGAGAACTTATTGAAGTCTCTATTCTAGGCAAGTGAGTTGAGATAAATCTATCTAAGTTCAAGTCAACTCTTAGATATATGATATCTTACGAGTATGATTAAATTAGAAAGATTAAATACGGCTTATAGACGAAAGTGAAGCAAAAGTTGCAACATTTTCAGCTTTGTTTTCCGAGTCTGGTAAACTAACAAATGAGCTAAATAAATGTTATTGCATTCCGGTTCTTGTGAAGAACACGAGCTCAGTTGTTTGTTAGGATTTAGTAGACATATTCAATTGTAAGGAATAAATGTTATTCCGATAAAGTTGAAAGGTCACTGAATCTAACATATTAGATTGATGTCACTATATAGTTGATATAAGTGAAAAATCTCCACTAAATATTTGTATGGCTGTTATCCTTGATATTTGTGGTTGTTCTAGATGTCGACTCTATGGAAGAGAAACGTATAATCAAATGTCATTCAGATGATGTCTGAACCATGTGATTATGAATCATGTGGGTGATATGTATCTTATCTAAAGATGACCAAAATACCCTTTTATGAAAAGGTTATAAAATCTAGAAAAATTGTCTAAAGCCTAAGCATACCGATGTTTGTTGGCTTATGACAATTAATGCCGCAAGTAATTGTTTATTTCTCTCTATGACTATTTTTAGAAATAGTCAAGTGTACTCAGTGAATTGCATAATTCGGAAATCCCGGAAAGTTCGAGATATCACGAATGTGAGATTGATGAACTACTTAGGAATTAGTCTTCAATTGGATTGAAGTAATTAATACCTGAAGGGTGTTTCAGAAGTTGTCTGAAAAGGAATAAGATTCCCCCTTTAAGGATACCATTTTTGGATACGCAATCGGATTGTGCTTTTAAAATGGAAATCACACTTTATATGATAAAGGTGTGACATAAGCCATGCAAATTATCTCTTACCTGTTTCAGGATAGTGCCCTTATACAATACATATATTTAACCGAGTTCTAAAGAATAAAGGTTGAACAAATTCCATATTAGATATGGAAGGGGATAATGTCGAATCTATCTTAATCGATGATTTTAAGTTGTCATAGGCAAATTTAGAAAGGCTTGGAGCCTAGTACGGCATATGCAACTTTGTGGAATATCTTAGCTAGCATGCTGGATATTATTTACTTGTCCATGGAGCAAAATGTTTGTCTCCAAACATGCTGTCTTCTAGAGAAAGTGTTTCTTCCAAAAGAAACAGTGGGAGTAAATTTAGATCTTAAAGGTAGTTTGAGAACCACAAGGAGATATTCAACCATAGGAACGTGAGCAGACGCCACATAGCGATGAGGTGTAGAACACTGCTCAGTGCACACAAAAGTTCTGTAAGTCAGTGGATAACCTCAAGCCTGAAAGGGCTACTGGTATGTTCATCTTGAAGAACGAATATCTCACGACATATAAATGAATGTTTGAAAGGCAAGATTGAGAGATATGTCCAAGAGCCATAACATCTGAAATATATTCGATCAGTGACAACCAGGCTGTGAACCTAGTCTGTCTTACCTAGAGGGAATGTCCCTGAAAGGCTGACATGGAAAGTAATATGATAAGGCTATAGTGACGGCTGAAGGATACGAGGTGTAAACCTTGTAATTATATTTATGCTGCCAGCTGAGCCCAGTTCTATTCAGACTATGCTTGTTATAACTTCGTATCATGGCTATATGATAGTGTTGAAGACGTTGGACAAACAGCCCGATGTTCATAGACGATAACATGATATGAGAGCCCACGAGATCCATTTATGGACTCGAACAAGTTTCTAGAAAATTTCTTTGTTTGATAATCAAAGGAGTTTGATTTAGTCAAAAGAAGGGATACGCCCAATGTGCAAGATGGATAGTGGGAGTGTGTTACGATTTTTTAGTAAGGTATTGAATATCTCTCTCGGGAATCATCTCCCCATGTCACAGTCAATTAATGTTTGGTAGTTCAAGGTCTTTACGAAAGCACTTGGATTAACATTTCTTATTTTAGAAATAAGAATCTATAGTGATAGATTTAACTGCTATTAGATTATAGTTTACCTATATAGATGTGATGCTAAAAGAGTTTAGCAAAGATCACGACAGAATATACTGCTAGCCAGTGTTCTCAAGATCTATCTATGTTAGGACGTTGGTCCTAATGATAAGGTGAAAGATGATGCTTATGGAATGTTTCCTTTGCTACTGCGATAGGAACCATCATAAAAGTAATACCAGATGTTCATAGTCCATGAAGAGTCATGAGCAAGTATGAAAGTAAATCTGGTGAATGTCGAGATTATCCTTAAACAAGTTAAGGATGGTTTCCTAGTTTATTGAAACTTAGAATCAGATAAATATAGTTATACAAACGTATATCCTGAGTCTTATGCAGGCGAGTGGGAGCTATGGTCTGGGTTTGCAGTCACTTTGATTAAGTGATATAGTGAGCTGGAAATGTTCTTGGCTATGGGTCACTGTAAATTTTACATCTTAGCCAAAACACAATAGTGCCCTTAGAGGCACAGTGGGAGTAGTATATGAGTCTATGAGGTTCATTCCTGAACCTTATACGGTTCTTCCACATTTTCTATATAGCTGATATAGTAAGTGGATTCATTGCTTGAAGCAAGGACTAGGGTCTCGTCGGAGATTCATGTGTGTGTTGAGGCGGTTCCTTTTGTCTTGATCATCTGAAGCATGATATGAAGATAGTCTGCGTCCCCACGGATAGCGATCCGTTCATGGCTAGGGCTGGTTGCGAGTATTGCATGAGATTCTTGTGTTTCAACTTGGTCTTGTGTGTATGATGATTGGCTTTAGGCCAAGTGGGAGATTGTTGAAATAGTGTCCTAAACCCAATCGGGTTGGACCGGATCCGACCTGGTCGGATCATTTCTAATATTTCTTTATGCTTATACATATATTAAATGGCTTTTCTGTTGTCATATATTTGTTCTTTTAAAGAACCAATTATGAATTATTATATGATAGCTTCCTTAGTATTAAACTGTGATAGAGAAACCATGATAGGCGATTATGGTTGATGAGATCTCTAATCGTTTTAATAAGTTTGATACTTAAATGTCTCTAGGCTGATGTACTACTAAATAGGGCATTGATAGTACAAACATGCTAGCACGTATTAGATGTCTTCTGTCTTTAAGGGCATGGATCTCGTCTATCAAACTGTAGAGACACTTGGACTGTATGTGGACGTGTATTAAAGAATGTGTACGTTAGACTGACGCACTTACACTGTTAAGTGTCACACTATGTGGCGGTTGTTTAATTATCCTTAAGACCGGAGTCTTCATGGAATCTCGCTGTGGATTGTCATGCTTTGACACTATTGAGGTTTCCCCTAGCCACGGGGCGATCATGCGGTAGTGATTGGGTGTGATATTGAAGCATGCGGAGTATACATGTATGGTCGTCTGGAAATCACGTACCCTATCAGTAATGGTGAATATCCGAAAGGGCCTTCTTATAAGGAATGTCTTACTCTCGTGAATCTTTACAAAGTGGAAGTAAATGAGTTATTTCGAGAGAGCATGATATCCAGATTATAAGATACGGTCGTTGATGTTTAACACTCGACGTACAACCGTATGGATATTTTTACAGCGATAGGATTCTATTTACACGGTAACTGTTTCACATGAAAGGTAGTAGTCATTGCATCTGACTCTTCCGATGATTGGGGGTCACAGTGTGTTGCTAGACGCTATCCCGTGATTGTTAGGCATGAAGGGCATTCTCGTAATTTGCACTCTGTGCCTACGGCCAACATATTCGGAAGCCTATCGGGTCACACACATATGAACATCAAGTCGGATTAAAATGTGGTTATACTTGATAACCAAATAAGGAAAGAATTTATCTCATACTATAAATGTTATAGTGGTAAATTAATATGGTGATATTTATTTATTATGAATAAGTATATATATATTAAGATATTAATAATATATGTTGATTAATTAATATATATATATATATATATATATATATATATATATTATATATATATATATATATATATATATATATATATATATATATATATATATATATATATATACATACACGCATGTATTTTGCAAAATAATTAATCATTGTATTATATTAATTAAAGAAAATCTCAATTCCCAAATTAGTGGGCAGGGGACGCCATTTTTTTAGTGTATTAGATATATTTGAATTTTTCAATTTAATTAATAAGATTACCATAATATTAATATTGAATATTAATTGATTTTGGAAAATAGATTTATTGTAATAAGATAAAGATATATTCAATATACGATATTGTCAATATATATCATGGAAATATATTTAATATAAGATATTGAATATAAAATGAGATAGATCAATAAAAGATACTTTTCATATTTTATTAGGAAAAAATTTTCTTTCTCCTCTATGTACTAGGAAACTAATCCCAATCAGATTGAGATAGCAAAGGGACGCCCCATACTCTATATAAATGAGGGATTGGCTAGCTCTTTTGTATATCACAATTTCAAAAGCTAATAGTTCTTGTGAAAAATAGAGAGTTTCTTAGAGAGAGAGATTAGAGAGAGAAAAGGCCGGTCTAGCAACCGGATTTTTCTTGTAGCAATCCATGATGGGATTCCGGAGGGCTGTTCGTGTGGACTAGCAGTAGAGGCCGAATGCTTGGGCGACTCCGTGCATTACTACTCTCCTTAGACGGTCAAAGCGTCGATCTTTTAGATCAAGCAAGGTAACCACCGTCTAATAGCTTATTTGTTTATTGCTTAAACGAAGTCGATCCTGTTTAAAAGGAAATAAAATTTTGAATTCCGCTGCGTTCCCGCGTAGATTTCCTAACAATATTGTCTTGTGCATTACCAATAATAACATTGATGTTTAGACTTTTAACTACACAAGTATGTATGTTATTAATCATTAACTAGCCACCTAAATGTTTTCAAGGAAAAGCTCATTTAACAACTCCACTCCCTCATCTTAGACATCTAGACTTAGACAATCCTGTCACATACACAGACATTGATGAATACTAACTCATCAAAGCACAAGATCAAGCCTAAACATCCAACGGTACCGAACTTCAACTCAACAAATAATCTATTCGATGCCGGAACTAAACGCATTAGAAGCTTATTCATGGTTTTTTTATCTTCATTTAACTTGTTTATATCATTATAATAAGGTTAAGAACCAATCCCAACTTTCTAAGCTTGAAAATACGCAAAAACAAGCAAAACAACACTCCAGGACCATAGGCCCGCACCCAGGAATTCATAGGCCAGCGCTTATGGGTACCGGGAGTTCCCAGAACACTCTGTACTCATAGGCCCATGCCTAGCAAGGCTATAAGCGCACGCCTAAGGGCCAAGGTTTCCCGTCTGCACGAAATTTCATTCCAGTGCGATTTCCCGCCTTTTCCAACCCAATTTCCAAGATTTTAAACATCAAAACATGTATCTAACATGCTATAATAACCCATACTTCAATCAACAAACATAATCATGGATTATATAACAATTAACATCAAATTTACTTAACCTAAGCGTCATAAAACAAGAATTGTTCAACATGAAAACCCTTTTACCTTGAAATCCAAGCAAAGCAATTAAACTCCGAAGCACAACCTTTAAACTTCACCAAAACCTATCAAAACACATCCTAGCTAATCTTGAATTAACTTGCGTTAAAGGGTTCTAAACAAGGTGAACTACGAATTGACAACCTTTAATCCAATAATGTGTCCAAAACATCAATTTTTTGAATTAGGGCAAAAACCATACCTTTATGAAACATCAAATTCTTGGTATCACCACGATCCTCCCATCACGCTGATTGTGAATCTCTACTCAAATCTGAAATCCAACAAGAATTTAGTGATATACAGTTGATATGCCAAATCCGACTACGGTCCATCGGACCCGCAAGTAGACCCGATTCAGTGTTCACATCAATCGATTCAACGGTCACATTACAGCTCTTGGCCTCCATCTCCGACAGCTCACCGGGCCATAAGCCGAGCAACAAGTCACTTAGCTAACACACCCCGCGCATAGTCAAGGCTGGGGGCTGAGCACGCTGCCCTCTAGCCCGCTGTCCGATCAACTGGACCGTGCCCACAACTCTAGGCGAGTAGGATCAACACTTGGTACTAGCGAAGACAAGACTATTATACGGTTAGAGGGACATCACTGTGACTAGCGGCCCCGCTTGTCCGATCCAGCCAACTTATTACCATTCTGATTCTACATAATTATGTCACATCGTACTTAGTTATGTCTTGTCATAGTTAGCCGAATCACCCTTAATGATCCGCCTATATATAGGGGCACCCTGTAAATCATTGGGCATCTCAGAAATAATACAAGCAGACCAAGCTCTGCCAATTTGTCGACTGTTGTGTTCACCGTCTTACTTGTTGTGTCCGCCACCGGAATACTCATATATTTCATAACCACCACCACTCTCCACCGGAGAAATCACTCCAAGTTAGCCAGATATCCATCTAAATACAATATTGTTACCGCACCCGTGATATTTTCAGCAATATGAACAGTGAAGATTATATTTGAAGAGGTTTCCTTGTTTTTTTCTTCTAAGAAGTTGCAAACTTCGAACAATAACAATTCTGACAACTTCCCAATACAAGGAGAGCTTATTTCTCCTAGAAGTTATTTTCCTTTCCCTTTTTTTTGAACTTAAATCCTTTAATAACTAAATATAATATTCTAAATATTCGTGAAGTGACACTTTTTTTGATCATTTTGAAAATTCAAAATATTACATGGGTCAGCCGACCCATTAAAAAAATATTACAATAGGAAAACACAAGTGCAGAGTTTTTGAAAAGTATATAATACAGATAAGAAGGGCATTTTGAGAACATATGGACCAAACATTACATAAGAAAACTATCGGGATCAACGTAAATATTAAATGGAAAATTAGGGATAAAGACACAATCTGAAATATTTTTAAGTAACATGACAACTACATATTTTTTATAAGGAGAAGAGACAATCGTATATTTTTATAATGAGAAGAATGACAAACAAATGAATCCCAAAATCAATGAATCTCTCAAATGAATCCCGAAATCATTGAATTTCGATAATGAATCCCGAAAATTAGTGAATTCCATTTAATTTTGAAAATTAGTGAATTTCGACAATGAATTTTTCGGCAAATGAATTTAAACAATGAATTTCGCGATGAATAAATAGTTTTGTCTTTATGCAAAAATTTCAAAAGACTGTCCTTCTACTCAATTGATGAAATATTTATGTCCTTCTCTCTCATTCACCCAAAATTAAAATACATAAAGAAAATTAAAACTAGTGGTTCACTTAATTTTTGGCAATCAATTTTCAATAGGGTTATTTCTTTCACATATCCAAATTATAGATATGCATATCTAAATCCCGTATCCGATTTATAAAATTATGAATTCACCCTTAGATGTGTATGCCGTATCTACCTGAGAGCAGTATCATTGCATGTATATTGTAGTGCCAAAGTGCCGTGGCCGGTACGCTGATGTAGCGTTATGGTGTATTAACACCAAAAAGACGTCGTTTTGTTGTTTATTTAAAAAAGAAAAACTACTATGGTCCAATCACCTTCATATCGTAAATGTTTTGCTGGATTTATACCACTTATCTTTGCAACATCATTGCACTTTATAAGATCTGAAATACTACCTCCGTCTCATATTATAAGTTATCATAGCATTTTTCATCCGTTCCATAATATAAGTTATTCTCACATTTCAGTGCAATAATTAATTCTTTTTTTTCCTTCCCGTTTTACCCATTTCAATGCATCATCTTTCATACACCACTTAATAAATTAGCCTAGGGCATTTTAATCAAAAACCACCAAAGTTAGATCATTTATTGAGTTTCTTCTTAATATGTGTGCATAAAGCTATGATAACTTATAATATGGGACAGAGGTAGTACATATTGCAAAAGAATAGGTTTACTATAACGATTTAAATAAAACATACATAAAGAATAAATTATTAGTAAAGGCGCTACTATATTTCCTTATATCACTTTTAACACGCCCCCTCAAGTGTGGAAACATAATGCTCTCGCCAACACAGCACACAAAGGCATTTAAAGCACACAAGCGCCAACAAAGAGCGCCAACACTTGCACAATATAATGGGGAAACAATGTTGGAAGCAAGGATTGATCCCATGACCTCCCGCCTCGATACCATATTAGGATCGACTACAGATTATCTTAAAACCAATTGGTGTTAGTAAGAAAGACGCTTACTATATTTCCTTATATCACTTTTAACACTGAACCCCACCCCTAACCTACCAATTTCTAATAATAAACAGAAAAATGAAACTGTGTTTAGCCATACGGTGTCTCCACACCGTGTAGAGACACTACACAAGAATTACCCAGAAACAAGCCTAAGATACATATAGAAAAGCTGTGTTGCGAAACAACGAATGGACCCCTGTTCGAATAAGAAGGGAAGGAAATTGTTAATGACACTACAATTAATTTATTTCGAAATATTACAGTAAAATTTGATCTTTTCAGAATCAAATTTACAGTTGAAACCCGACTCCTGATTAAGTCGAAAGCAAATTTTGACTTTTTTCGCAAATTCAAAATTTTTTGATACCCATATAGATTGGAGACAGTGGTGCGAATAATATGTAATGTAATGCCTCAAAGGAAAAGAAGGGAAAACGAAATAGCGGAAACATGATGAAGTAATGTAGGTGTAAATGAATGTTCATGCACCTCACGTTGCACCAATAATTGCTTTATATCACATCTTTGATTGCTGGAATTTCCGAATTTGTGAACAAAACAAACATATGGTACTATTTCATGAGTTGGAAACGTGAAGTACATCCATTGATATTCCATTGCATCAACTTTTGAAAATGAAAAGAAAAAAAAACATATACAAACAAATTTGGGATTAGGATAAGAAAATAAAAACTGTGTTTTGTAGAAATTGATTAGTAAAATGACCAAGTTAAATTAAAAAAAGCTATGTTGAGAGGTAATTAAAAATGGTACCATCAATGGTTACATATAAAACGGTTACAACAAACTAATTGACTAAGTCGGCTAACATTTCAGCTGATTAGTCTTCAAACCTGATCTTCTCAGCTGAACGTCTTCAAGGCTGAATCTGTTCTACTCAGCTGAGCGGCTCAAGTCTGAATCTGTTTTATTAAGTTGAATGGCTTAAAGTCTGGATCTGTTCTACTCGGCTGAATAGCAACCAGAAGTGTATGTACATCCTGTTGCATCTAGCACTCTGATAACGTCGAAATTATCACGGTGGCGGTAACAGATGTTTAGTAAGGATATCTGGCTGTTTTTATATGATTTCACCGGCTAAGTGCGGTGGTGTTTTTGAAAAGGTGGTGGTCGAACTCAAAGCTCTATGAAGATAAGAACAAAGTTGACAAATTGGCAGTATGTATTTGCTTATATTGAATTATGGATCCCTTTATTGTAACATTGAGCCTCTGTATATATAGGCGGATTGCTAAGTACAATTAAGCTAATGACGATAAGACATAATAAAATGTTATGTGACACTAATCAGATAGGACAACTGTCAAGGCGGACTGGTGTGGTGCGGACCCAACACTTGGTCTTTCGCTGAGTCTCTATCTTGGGGTCGTCATATGGCAGCTTGTTCGCCTAGTATATGTTGTCGTGGTCCGAAAGAGGACTTGTTGATTTGGAGGGCGGTCTGAAGGCTTTAGATGAACGTGATCATGATCGGACCGATCCGGCTAATGTTGATGCGGACTTAATGGGCCGAGGACCCTATCCACTGTTTGGGCAGTCGGATGGACCCGATTGTGGATCCACAGGCTCTTCTACGGGTCATGCGTATCACACTCCTTTATCAATACTATATATTGTAACACCCCCTCAAGCTGAGAGTGGTGAATGAATCAACTTGAACATCCTTCTTGCATCCAACACTCTTTTATCCACTTGAACTAGGTTGGAAGATCTTGGAAATGCCTAGTTTGTCTAGAAAATAACAAAAAACAGGTGCATCCAAAGCCTTTGTGTCCTTGGTATGAACATGCATGAGCTTGATCAAGCATGTCTTAACTTTGTCTCTGACAACATGATAGTCAATGTCAATATGCTTGGATTTTCATGAAAAAACAGTGTTGTGAGCAATGTGAATAGCACTAGCGTTTTCATATAATTGAACATCAGAAAGCTGAAATGGAATCTTCAAATCATTTAATATGTGGATAAGCCACTGAATTTCACAAGTGGCCTTAGCCATTGCTCTGTATTCAACTTCCAGAGAACTTCGAGCAATTGTTTATTTCTTCTTGGCTTTCCAATAGATGGGAGTAGCTCCTAAGAACATCATATATCCTGAGATAGACTTTCTGGTTCTGGGTGATAGGCCGGCTCCGCCTTTCGGCCCGCCGATCCGGATGTGGATCCGAACCGATCTGCTGAGTACGGGCGGACGGGGCCCGGAGAGAGGAGATGCGGCTAGGCCCCTGTCGCTAGATGCAATCACTCCGGGAATGGGCCTTGACAATAGGCCCACAATGAGTAGAAGGGTGAAGGACCCGCCAGAGGTCCTTTATCCCAGCATTTGGAGAGTATAGACCGACGACCCAACAAGCCTGCTAAGGATGTGCGATGACAACTCGAGGATCCGCACCGCCATCGGTCCTCCGCAGTCCGGCTAGCCACCACAGATTTAGTTGTACTATGTCCTTAGTTGTAATTATGTTGAATGTTAGTCGGTTCTCACCCTGTAAATAGGGCTCCATGTACCATTCATAAACAGAGGCTGAATGTATAAAATACAAGGCAAAACTCTGCCAAATTGCTTGTTGTTATCGCGCCACCATATTCACCACCATACTTTCTCACAGCTCCACCGTGAGCCACCTCCATCTCACCACTTCCACAGCTAGATATCCACCACAAATCCACCGCTGAATACCCATGATAATTTCAGCGTTATCAGTTGGCTCCGTTTCCGGGAAAAAAGAAGGTTCTGAGCCTGCTTCCGACGTACGGCTCACCAATAGCTTACAGAACTCATAGCGGACCCATGAAGAGCTTCATCTTCTCCAGGCCACCCCCACGGCACCTTCATCAGATCCACCGGATAGGTCGCTTTCGACAAGATCCCCGACACGCCGCCTGTGCGCCTAGATAGTACAAGGTTGGTGAGTGGTAGAACGGTTGGAGGCCAGAATACTTTTTGGCATTTTGCGTAGACAGCCTATCAGCATCTGACACATGATAGGGACAAAGGACGTTGTCCATGTGCCACCTACCTCAGGAAAGGGGCCCATGCGGGATCTCCCTCACCAAGATAACTTGGACACCATGCTTGAAAATCCCACCGCAGGATGGCACAACTCTCAGCCGGATATGTCAAAACTCAATGTCGACGCAAGGACTATAATAAATTAGAGGAGGTCCGGTTCTAAGGACAACACGGGGAATTCAGCTCCGAACCGCTCCGGACCCTCACGCGGGAAAGGTATAGAAGGGACATCGAAACAATATGAAAATAGAAAGGCCATCCCTGAAAGGATCCCAAGGGTAGAGGAGTTCCCCAGCAACCATCTGATCAAGAGTCAAATCAATTCCATCAACATCAGCGGAAGAGAAAAGCCGGTCGTTTTGGCTCTGGATGAGCAAGCAATATCGTTCACTCGAAGCAAGCTGGCTGGCCCGCCCGGGACAATGGAGTTACCGATTGTGGTGCAGGTTGGAATAAATGATTTTGGTGTTAACCGAGTTCTCTTAAACACGGGAGCCACTCGGGATATTATTTACCTGGAAACTATGAAATAATTGAAGATTGGAATTTCAAGATTGAGGCATTATCTGGAAATGTTGGAGGGATTCTCCAACGATAAAGTGACAGTCCTGGGCGTTATTGATTTGGAAGTGGAAATAGGCGACCACCCCCCCATACCGGAAAGAAAAAATGACTTAATGGTAGTCGACTTGCACTCCCACTATACAGAGATCCTGGGGATCCTGTCACAAAGAATGTTTCAAATGGTCGTTTCGACCCCCCACCAGAGGGCAAAATTCTACACAGACGAGGGAATCGGGATGGTCGTCAGCCGACCCCAGACTCTGCAGAACCATGTGGCTACAAATCACAGCGATTATCCTACGACAGGAACATATAAGAGGCCCCAGGTTGAGGCGTCCTAGTCGACTTCCCGGCGGGCCCGTGTGGATACGATTGAGGTAACGAAAGCTCAAAACGAGCCATACCCACAATTGAATGTCACCCAAGGAGAGGTCGTCGAGCCTAGGGCGGTCATCTGTGACACCCTCTAAATGAGAGATGAATCAGATCTCATTGCTGAAGACGAACTGATCGAGATTGCAATAAATGAGAAATATCCCGACCAGAAAGTAAAGATCGGTGAGCAAATGGGAAAAAAATAAAGAGAGAAACTAGTGTCGGTGCTCAAGGAGAACTTAATTGGATGCATTCGCTTGGATAGTCACGGACATGAGAGGCGTGGAGCCCAAAATCACATTACATCATCTGAATGTGGATCCTTGCTTCAAACCTATACAACAGAAAGCCCATCAGTTTTCTAAAGAAAAAGAAGAGGCAATCAAAGTTGAGGTAAGCAAGCTAGTCGAAGCTGGAATTATCAAAGAGCTCCAATATCCGACTTGGCTGGCCAACGTAGTGATGGTCAAAAAGCATAATGGGAAGTGGCGCATGTGTGTCGATTTCACTGACCTGAACAAGGCCTGCCCCAAAAGATCCTTATTAGTTACCCAGAATCGACAGAATGGTTGACCGGATCGCTGGATTCGAAATGTTGAGTTTCCTAGATGCCTACTCCGGGTACCATCAAGTGAGGATGGTTGATGAAGAAAAAGAGATGACCGCCTTCAGAGCCGCAGGCGGAATGTACTATTATGAGATGATGCCATTCGGGTTGAAGAACGCCGGATCCACTTACCAGAGAATGGTAAACAAAGTGTTTGGCTCTCAGATCAGAAAAAACATGGAAGCGTATATCGATGACATGGTCGTCAAGTCCGCTCGAACCAATCACCTGGCCGATCTGCAAGAAACCTTCAAGAATGTGAAGATGCATTCTATGAAGTTAAACCCCGCGAAATGCTCTTTTGGAGTCCAAGCTGGAAAGTTCATAGGCTTTATGGTAACTTAAAGAAGAATTTAAGCGAACACAGAGAAGATCCAAGCCCTGGCCAACATGAGAGAACCAATCTGTGTGAAGGAGGTCCAGAGGCTGAATGGGAGAATCATCGCCTTGGGAAGGTTCGTCTCCAAATCTGCTGACAAATGTCTTCCATTCTTCAAAATTCTCAAGGGGAACAAAAACTTCGAATGGACCGAAGAATGTTCACAGGCCTTCAAGGCCATCAAGACTTACCTGGCAAGCCCCCTCGCATTAGCCATCCGCGCTAGGATATGAACTTTTCTCAGATGGCGCGCTTCGACCGGGCCATTGCAGCCGTTCTTGTCAAGGAGGACATGACCCTCCAAAAGCCCGTCTACTATGTTTCAAAGGCCCTCAGTCCCATTGAGAGCCGTTATCTTAATGTAGAGAAATTAGCTTACCCTTTCGTTATTGCTGCCCAAAAACTAAGGGCTTATTTTTCTTCACACACAATTGTGGTCTTGACAAACGTGTTGAAATAGTGTCCTAAACCCAATCGGGTTGGACCGGATCCGACCGGGTCGGATCATTTCTACTATTTCTTTATGTTTATACATATATTAAATGGCTTTTCTGTTGTCATATATATATATGTTCTTTTAAAGAACCAATTATGAATTGTTATATGATAACGTCCTTAGTGTAAAACTGTGATAGAGAAACCATGATGGGCGATTATGGTTGATGAGATCTCTAATCACTTTAATAAGTTTGATACTTAAATGTCTCTAGGCTGATGTACTATTAAACAGGGCATTGATAGTATAAACAGACTAGCACGTATTAGATGTCTTCTGTCTTTAAGGCGGCGGGATAGATCTCGTCTATCGAAGTGTAGACACTTGGGTAGACGTGGATGTGTATTAGAGAATGCGTACGTTAGACTGGCCCACTTACACGGTTAAGTGTCACACTATGTGACGGTTGTGTAATTATCCTTGAGACTGGAGTCTTCATGGCATCACGGTGTGGATTGTCATGCTTTGACACTGTTGAGGTTTCCCCTAGCCACGGGGAGATCATGGGGTAGTGATTGGGTGTGATCACTCTTTATGGGTAGAAACTTTGTCCTCGCGCAAAGACAAGCGACTGTGCCAAAAAACCGATAAAGGAAAGTCGGCGAAAATTTTGGGGGGTCCTGGCAAGTGTCGAGAATAGTAAAAAAAAGGGACTTATATCCTCTCAGACAGGGAAGGACGCGAGTTCAACAAGCCCTGGCACGCCGACAACTTGAAACGATATTACACATAAGGGCAATGACCTCAACTTGTTTTTAGAAGCGTTTTTGTAAAGGCATTGAGACCGTTCTATTATGATCACTGAAATATTTTTCAAAAATATTGTCGGGCACAACCAAATTTTGTTTCCGACAAGCAAAGCTTGTCCGATATAGAAGGGGGCCACCCGAAATCGCTAAAAGCAGACATCCGGCATACACGTTTATGGCGTCGTCGGAGACACACGAATTCGAAAATAATAAACACAAAAGCAAGATCAAGCCAACAAAATAAAACACACGTCCTTCACTCATCCGCCTCAGGATGGGCGTAATATTTGTCCGTTGTTGGATAGACCGGCATCCCTCGACTCCGAATACACATATTTGAGATCATCTAGGCGAAAGGCAGGGGCAAAACATCACTCATCATGGTGGAAAACTTGATTGCCTCAAAGTAGATCAGGCGACCCCAATTGATGGTCGTTTGGGGAACCGAAAGAGCGTAGAGGACAAACACTTCAGCATCAGTAACCTCATAAGGGTCGGGCATACAAAAGACCAGAGTATTCAGAAAGCGTTTCCACTCCCTCTCCGCCTGATTCAACATATTGGCTCTCACCTCTGTAAAGTCCATCCACTCGTTGCGAAGCAAGAACTGGAAGGCGTCGAACCAGGTAGCATAATAGTCGATCCCGTCATCAAGGTTCCAGAAGGAGCCATAATCCTCACCAGGATTGGGGAGGCCATAAAAATAATTTATAGCGGCTGGAGTAAAATTCACCGTCACCCCAAGAACGGTAACGGCGGTGGTGCGATGGGCGTGACCATTCTCTGACAAAACAGAGTAGAACTCATGCATGATGGTTAAGTTGTATTCCCCAGCCGGAGTGGTGAAAAAATTCCTCCAGCTATTAGCATTGATAGTAGCCCGGTGGCCTGGCCCGATACGGCCCAGATTCAGCTTCCTCTCCACCAAATGACCATGGTCACGAAAAAGGTCATGAAGTTGTTCATAGCCACCGGTGAGGCGGTGGCCCGAAAACAAACGGAAGGTTCATCCACGGCAGGCTCAAAGGCATTGGAGCCTTGACTTGAAGAATCAGAAGGGGACATGGCAAGATTTTCAAAAGTTCAAAGAAGAAGGAAAGAGAGTTTCCCGAGAAAGAAGAATTTTCAGAAAAACTACAAGTGAGGAAGAAGAGGGAAACCTCTTCCTTTTATAGACCCGAAAAATCAAAAGGCGGGAAGGTCAGGAGTCACAAACGTTCGAATTCGAATCCAAGCCTCCACAGTAACCGAGCCAACGCTTCGAAAAGAACAATCATAAATGCGTCGGTAGGGCAAAGGGTCATAAAGGCGTCGGTTGAATGGAGTAACGTAGATTCACGATCCTCAAGAAACCAAACTGTCTAAGCCGGGTCCGACCATAATCAGCAGCCCCATCGATATAAGGGGGCCATTGTCGGATACATGAGAGTTGTTCTCACCCACGATCAAGTTTTGTTTCCTTTTCAAGGACTCTCTCACCTCGCTAGGGAACGGGGGCCCCAAATAAAAACTCAAATTCAGAAAATTGAAGCAAGAAAATAGAAAAGCTAATACAGTATGGGAAAAAGACAATTTCATTATATGAAACAAGGGCCGCCAAGGCCGATTTTTACAAGAGTGGACATAAATAAGACCTAAAGCTAATCAGAGTCTGAGTCATCTGTCGGCGAGTCCGAGACGACAAGTGCAAGCTCAACATTTGAGCGTGGCGGCACCACTACGTCGTCATGAGAAATAGCCATCCCGGAAGTGCGGACACACAGGCGGGAAATCAACCTAGGAAAATGGATGGGCCCGTGTAGATCTGTCTGGGCAGCAAATCTAAGTATTTCCCGATAGACCAGCAGACCCCAATCAACATTGACATTATCATCGAACCACATGATCGCATAAAGAAGATGCGACTCGGCCTCTGATATTTCCTCGGAATCAAACGAGGGCAACACCCGAGAATTGATAAACCTCTTTCATTCTCGGTTGGCCTGGGACATCACCAAAGCATAACCCTCCGATAAAGGGTCCCAATCACCCGGTATCAAGCGCCTGAGTGCCGCGGCCCCATAGATGCGCCTCCTCAACTCGATGCCGAGACCACAAACCGTCTCATAATACACATACGGATGGTGAGCAGGCAATTCAAAGAACTCATTGATAATGGCAGAGCTAATGGCAACATTGACCCCCCGGAGGGTAACAACGGTGGTAGCGTTATCGGTTAAAACTACAATCGACAACGCAGAATAGAACTTCCACACCATGGTGGCATTGTATGGCCAACGAGGTACCTTCAGAAAACTAACCCATCTCAGATGAGCAACACGCTCACACTCAGCAAAACTGATCTTCCGAAAGTTCAACCCCCTCTCTGCTAACAAGGGAAGCTGATTGAAAATGGAGTAAAAATTGGCAATGGCCAAGGTAGAGGCCGTATGAAAGAAGGGAGAATCACCAAAGTTGGCCATGGTTATGGAAAAGCAAAAGCTCAAAGAAGATATGTTTTGGAAGGAAGAAAAGCAAAGAAGTGTGCAGAAGGAGGGCAAAGCTCACTCCCTTTATAGCACATGACAAATGATTCAACAGCGGAAATAAAATAGATTGAACGGTCAAAATTGAAAGTCGGTTCGGATTTCAAAATTTGAATGAGTATTAATGGCGGAACAGTTATCGGAACAGCCTCCATCATATGCAAGATCTCCGAAAACGTCTAAAACGGTCAAAGAACGGTAACTGACCAGAAGTGGAAGCTTTCCCTCAGAACGTGTCAGAAAAAGCCGGCAAGCATCAGACTTTACATTTGGGGAATCTTGAAGTCGCTTTGAACGTGTCCGCCCATAGGTATCATAGGACACGCACAAATTAGGGACCGCATCGAAATTTTAAAGCAGGTCCCTTAGAATCTTCAAGCCAGCGGCTGGCACAATGTTGGTAGTTTCAATCTAGATCCACGCGTAACAGCGGCTCGGATCTCACTTGAAACTAGGGGGCATGGATTTTTTCTAGTCGGCTTGATTAAAACTTCAACGATCAAAGGATTTAGAGCAAGTCCCTTGTTGTCGTTATTATTTCGGTCGAGCTCGCATGCGACCATGTTCGAAAGAAGAGGGCCGCAAGCCCAAAATTTCTAATCTTTGGTTTCAATTGGACAAGTCATTTTGGTGACCTCGGCTAAAGGAGTTCACAATCTCACCAAAATGAGGGGGCCGCACACATATATGCTTCGACGGAAGAGAGAAATTTGAAAAATGGACTTTTCAAGCAAAATGCAAAATAAGACAAAAGCCAAACAATGACCATCAATGACATCAAGTTTTTACAAAACGGGGAACAAAGATAATCTGAAGGTCAGAACCAAGAGTATAAAATTACAACAACAAATCAAGGAATACAAATCAATCCCGCTTGTCTGAGGGAGGAGTCTCAGTGTGGGGGGCCAGAAGATTCAAAAACTGGTCGCACTTTGCTCAGGACTCTTCTCCTCGCCAACAACATCGGCGACAAGAACCTCACAAAGACCATCGCCTCGGCTTCCCCTCTTCGTAAGCTCAATAGATTCCCTCTGCATCTCTTCCATCATGGCATGAAGGTTCTTCTCATTGATTGAAGGAGGAACCCAAAACGGCTTACATTTCTTTAAGCAACCAGCTCGGAAGTCCTCAAGCTGAGTGGCAGGATAGAGAAGATCATAGTGGAATGCTCTCAACTTAGGGTCGTGTTGATCCGTCGTCAGCCAGTCCTGCAGGTCACAAGATCTGGAGCATCCTCGGAAAACTCCTTTAGGCACCTCGACACATGATAGAATCCCTGGTCAAACCCATCCAGCAAAACATCATTGACCTTACTGGCAACCTCGGCGGCAAAGAAATTTATTTCATTCACTCACCACTCTTCAACCTATCAACGAGCTAATAGGCCTCTCACACCTTAATAAGGGCTTTGTCTCTCTCCGACTTGGCAAATTTATGGAGATCAACAGCTGATTGAACCTTCTTGGAAAGATTCAAGTTCTCAGAATGAAGCCGACCAACTTCGGCCAGAAGAACCTTCTATCTCTGTTCAGCTGCGTTAGCCCAGCTCGCCTCAGCAGTCAGCTTCTCTTGCATCTCAGTGAGCTGGTTCACTATCTGTTTCACCACCTCGTTACAAGCCCACTCGACTTGTTTCAATTTGGTGGCCACCTGAAAAGAAAATGGGGCTTAGAGCCAGGAAACTTAACGGAAAAAGAATCCAAAAAACAAGAAATATATATTACCGTGCTGGCTGTAGTCCCATAGAGACTGAGTGCCTCAGACAAGAGTTGCAAGCCAGAAAAGGGCCCCACAGAAGTTGTCGAAGCTACCACTAATTAATGATTCCCTGACCGACCAACAACTGAGGTGCATCAGGCAGTCTCAGCTTCAAATTTTGTAGCGGGACAACATCGGCAATTGAGGCAGAGAGCTCGCCAGCCGTCTTCAAAGTGAGAGGTTGCTTCAAGAAATCATTATCCAGCCACAGGGCCGGCTTCCCCTTATGACCAACAGGAATTTTCCTCTTACCGGTCCCCTTATGCAACGGTTCGACGACGGTGGCTCACCTCGCCGATTGACCTCTCTGCGTGGCTCTCGGTCAAATCAATAGTGGCAGCGATCGGATCGAAGCCCTGGGGGGACCTAAACATCCCCAACGGCCTTGGAAAAATTAGAAGCAACCCCGCCCGTGCTTTGGCCGCCACTGGCTCTGGACCTCTTGGGCGAAGATGCACCATCCGCATCGGTCAGCCTTTCATCCTCATCCATCAGGCCGACATTCTTCTTCCCGGCAGGTTTTTTCCTTTTTGCCTTGATGGCCGCAGCAGGATTTTCAGCCCCTGAAACAGCAGCACCGGCCTCAGTAGCCGCGGCGTTAAAAGAAGATGCAGATGAAGCGGCGTCAGTCAACGAAACATTCTCCATGCTCACTGGAGGGGGAGGATCCATGGGATTCCTGGCCTTTAACAGCTCATGGCGAGCCTTCCTCTCATCCTTCAACCGAGTCATAATGGCATTCTTGTCTTCATTGGCGAGCACCATTGTACCTACAAGAGAAACAACCAGAACTCGAGGATAGAATGTAAAGCTACCGACGAAAAAGAAAAACAAAACAAAGCAGCAAATTACAAGCAGGACGCGATGCCTCAATCCCTTTGCATGCCGGACATTTGGTAGGAAAACATTTCCCTAATGACACTCGGCGTGCTAATCCTTGTAGGTGCCCAGAGCGGATACTTTCACCACGGGCTGAGCATTGATAGGCCTAGGGATCCCGGCTACACAACAAAAGGAAGCCCTAAGGTCAATCAAGCTCCTCCAACTAAAAGTTCGTATCTGAGTCTCACTCACCTTATCCCAGCCAAGAAGTTCATGAAGTTTGTCAAGAAGCTCATGTTCGACATGATCCAGAGTCTTAGACACGGCGATTTTGTTCTGCCTGTTCTTCGGGCGCACCTCGAACTTTGGAAACGGCCACCCCGACATCGATTGGACCATCATAGACCTCGTGTTCCAACTACGGACTTTATTAGAAGTCCAGTAAAACAACCTGCACTTCTTCACTCTGGTCGCCAGGAAATTGCTGGAGTCCGCCTTGTTTGTGGCCGCTTTGCTAAAGGTGTAAAGTTTCAGGAAAAACTTAAGAGAAGGTTCGTAACCCAGAATTCGGCAAAGTACGACAAATGCCATCACAACCCTGACGGCCTCAGGGGTGAAATCACATGAGAGAGCCGCTAGACTCCATATCACATCGACAAAGAATGGCTCAAAGGGCAGCCTAAGGCCTGCTATGAAATTATCATAAAACAAGACCAGACCATTTTTCTGCAGTCTCCGACCGGCTCGGTTTGCTACCTTCTTGAAGCCCGAGAAAGGATACTCGGAAGATATGTTAAACTCAGAGAAAAGTTTGGGGTCCCCAAGGCGAGGCCGGATCACTGCCCAATCCGACTCTATTTGCTTGTCGAGAGCATCATGGCTTCATTTTCCCAGACCGCTTTCGGGTTTTGCGGCTTAGGAGTCTTGTTGCTATCTCTGGGCTCGTCCTCGTCATCTCCGGATTTCTTCTTCTGTTTGGATTTTTTTAGGCTCAGATGCCGCAACGTTAGAGGAAGAACCTTTGGCCCTGGCGATTTCCTTACCAAGCTTCATTTTTGACTCTACGGGAGCCGTAGTCGAAGAGACAGACTGACCTCTCGGCACCTTGAAAACAATAGCTTTCCGGCGGACGGATTGCGACGGAGCCAGTTCAGCCAACACCATATCGTCTTCGGTACTCTCACCCTCGTCGCCCTCACCGGAACTGGTGCCCACCTCTTCGGCCTCCTTAGAAGCGTAGCCGCGAACATCGTCATCATCATCACTTCCCGACGTATCGCTACCAGGCATCCTGCAAAAGAAAAGGACGAGGCGGATAAGCCATCACCCAAGACAATTAAAGTCGGGTCGAGACAATCCTACTCATCTCGACACCCCGTCTTTTCATTTCACAAACAGACACACAAAACCTAGAGATTGGGAAAGAAAAGGTCAAAAAACCCTCGAGTGGGGCAAGAATGAGCCAAGAGAAAGATCAAAAGTCACAGCAGCCAAAAAACATAGCCAAAATATGAAAAACCTCAGGACATGAATGGAGGCGACGAAAGCATCCATAAATTTAGACTCAATAAAGGCTAGGGCACACAAGTTTAAAAAAAACAGCAAAACTAAGGCTAAACCAACTATGAAAAATACGAGAAATCAGGGAAGGAAGGCGATTTACTTGATAATTGGCAGGAAATATGAAGAAAACAAAGGAATATGGAACGAACTTTTGGAACCCTGCCGGAGATCACCTCGCCGGATAGCATTCGCTTGCAAACTGCCGATAGAAATCCACCGGAGAAATTATAAATTCGGAAAGTGTTTAGGCAGGGAGCCTCCCACCCTTATATAGACATGGAATTACGGATCCGGCCGTTCTGATATTAACGATCTAACGGACGAGATCAAAGACGGGATTTTTAAGTTTCGAATTTTTGAAATAGACATCATTACGGCACAAAGAACGAAAGTGCCATGGCCAATCAAAATAGGCGGTGGGTCACGCCAGTTGTCACATCAATCTGGGGTGAAGAAAATCCGCCAGAAACAAGCACGTGACTGACACGCAAGCAATGGCTACCACTCAAACCGGCTCATGGCCAAAGGCCCAAGAAACTAAATCCTACGAAGTTAAGGCTATCCGTCTATTTATAACTTCAACCGGCTCGAGGCCAAAGGCCCAAGAAGCCAAATCCTATGAAGTTAAGGCTATCCGCCCATTTATAACTTCAACCGGCTTGAGGCCAAAGAAGCCAAATCCCATGAAGTTAAGGCTATCCGCCCACTTATAACTTCAATCGGCTCGAGGCCAAAGGCCCAAGAAGCCAAATCCTACGAAGTCAAGGCTACCCGCCCGAAATGGCTTCGGACTACTATGGCTATTCACCCCTCGGAGCTATCTCAAAAGACCAAGAAGATTACTCCCTACCTGACACCTCGAGATGTCACGGGTACAGAGTAGGGGGCCATTGATAGGCCGGCTCCGCCTTCCGGCCTACCGATCCGGATGTGGATCTGAACCGATCTGCCGAGTACGGGCGGATGGGGGCCGGAGAGAGGAGATGCGGCCAGGCCCCTGTCGCTAGATGCAATCACTCCGGGAATGGGCCTTGACAATAGGCCCACGATGAGTAGAAGGGTGATGGATCTTCCAGAGGTCCTTTATCCCAGCATTTGGAGAGTATAGACCGACGACCCAGCAAGCCTGCTAAGGATGTGCGATGACAACTCGAGGATCCGCACTGCTATCGGTCCGACTAGCCACCGCAGATTTAGTTGTACTATGTCCTTAGTTGTAATTATGTTGAATGTTAGTCGGTTCTCACCCTATAAATAGGGCTCCATGTACCATTCATAAACAGAGGCTGAATATATAAAATACAAGGCAAAACTCTGCCAAATTGCTTGTTGTTATCGCGCCACCACATTCACCACCACACTTTCTCACAGCTCCACCGTGAGCCACCTCTATCTCACCACTTCCACATCTAGATATCCACCACAAATCCACCGCTGAATACCCGTGATAATTTCAGCGTTATCACCGGGCAGCTTGCCCAATCACTGTCAGTAAAGCCTTTCAATAGAAGATTGTTGATAGCTGGAAAGAAAACTCCTTGTCCTAGATTGGATTTCAAATATCTCAGGAGCCTATAAGCCTCTTTAATGCGGTTTTCATTAACCTAGCTGTTGAACGACAAAAGCAATGTCTGGTCTGGTACCAACGATCGGTAGGCAGTATTGTTATCTAGTAAACGTGAATCCCTATGCTGCAATGTTTGTTTGAACTCCATTGGAGTTTTAGCAGTTTTAGCACCCAAAACCTCATATTCTTGCAAAAGATTCAAAGTATATTTCCTTTGTGAAATGGAGATACCAGTAAGTGTTCTTGCAGCTTCAATCCCTAAGAGATATCTGAGTTTACCAATGGGCTAGGTTCTCAACTCCTTTGCAATACGCCTGATGAAACAGGGTTTTACTCCCTCCACGTGTCATCTATCGGTTGGTCATCACATCATGAATTAACTCCAAGATACTTGCGTCGATGCTCAGACTCGAGGCTACGACTATCGACATTCGAGCAGTATGGGACGACGAGTCCGTAAGGACAGAGTCCGCACCAGCTAGCAGTGTAGGACAACGAGTCCCAGAGTCAAGTACCACAGGTCGGCAATATCGAAATCGAGGACGGAGTCCACACCAGCTGTCCAAGCCCATTAACAGTGATAACTTGGGCAAGGGTTAAGGGCCATTAAAGGGTAAAGATGACAATAACATAAGCCGACCTATTATTAGGGTTAGGGCAAGTGTTGTCATTATAAATACTCCAATCCAGGAACTACGTAAGGCTTGATTCCTGGAACCTAACAGGATACGTAGGCAATCTAAGATACAGTCTTAGACTCAGCCGCAAATACTAAATTCCACCATCACGTACTTTAGGCATTAGGGTATTGGGATATTCATCACTAGATTCAATTAGGGCCCTGTTTAGGGCCAAATTATAGTGATTTTCATATATATTTTATGAATCAATTTCCCCCATATATGGATTTTTTTCATAGATATCGGGCCTTATAGTCAAATATTGAGTAAATGGTGTTTTTAATGATTAAATATGAAAACGTATCGATTTTTATGTTTATTTGATGTTTTTATATTATTTTGGAAATTATTACGTTTTGGTATGTTTTTGATATTTGTAGATACCCAATTAATGATGGAAAAGATGATCCTAAAAGGCTAAATTCGAGATGGAAGAGGATCAATTAAAGATATGGAAGAATAAAAGAGATAAGGAAAGAAATAAATCAAGATAAAGATGGAAAAATCAAGAAATTCGATTTCAAGTCAATATGGACGAGCGCCCATCCAAGTGCACAGCGCTCAATAGTGGACGGGCGTTTGGTGAAGTGGACGAGCGTCCTAGAAGAGATTTTACATTCAGAGTCTCCAGACGCAAGCTGAACGAGCGTTGACTCTCCGTCCAAGGCAAATGGACGGGCGTCCATGTATTCAAACGAGCGTCCGCCGCCGCCTTTGCCTAAACCGACTTAATCTTCTATTTAAACAGCCGTCGCTCCAACCCTAATTCATCCATATTTTTCTTCACATCAAAAAGAGAGCACAACCGCATCTTGGGAGTTTGAAGGCCGGTCACCCGAGCCTTGTGCTCGGGTGAACCGAGGTTAGATTAGGAGTAGATTATGTAGCTTTTCTTTTCGTTTCCATGGTGTTTCAACCATTGTATCCAAGACTATGTGAGTTCTCTTATGATTAATTTAATTCCAGTTTTTCTTCATGACGTTTGATTTAGTTTGTATTTTTCTATGCGATTTGTATGCCATGTGAATTAGAATCGAAAGATTAGTTCACGATTGATGTTTATAATACGGAAGTTGCGTAAACGCTAGATCACCATAGAAAGATAGGGTTTTTAGCCATTAATGATGACAAGTTAATGAGTTAGATTCCTAGGTTGTTAGGTTCTTTAAAAACGAGAGTTAATTGAATCTACACCCGAGTTTTGTTTGGTAAATCGGCCTCAACACTCGAAAGATGAGAGATAGATAATTGAATTTACTACTAAAGTAGGCTTTCATAGCTTGAGAGATAAGTTCACTAAGAGATTAGGATTTGTGTCTCGTGAAAGGGTGAAACCACAAACTGAATTAGAATCATGAGATTAACTAGAATTGAAATCACTTAGGTTTGTACTTTGGTTGTTCCCATGTTTCTTAGGTTAGATTTATTTTGTTTGTTCTTTATGTTTTTTCTGCTTTTATGTTTTGTTCTTTCGTTTCTTTTGTTTATTCATTCTTTGAGTAACAATTGAGAGAGTTAATGAAATTAGATTCAACATCCCAATTCCTCGTGGATCGACCCTTACTTATCTCGCTCTACTATCAACAACCCGGTATTCGGCCGGTTAGGAGTTAGTTTTGCATGGTAGTTAGGGTTTATAAATTTTCTTTTGTTTAGTGATGCAAAATCCCTCCAACAGGCCCGGATTATTAAGGTGACACAATTTGTCATCGTCATTGGCGCTAGAAGGAGGGTCTTCTATTGATTGAATACACCAAGATCACAATGCCTCCCAGAAAAGCCGCATCCAAAGTTGCAGATCAAGGCTCGCAGATTAACGAGCCGCTAGATCCTGAGACGCAAAGGGGAAAAGACCCAAGCTTGGATCTTGTACTTGAGGATCCTCGGCATGAAAAGCAAGGTCTTGTCCATGAAAACCCCCAGCAAGAAAAGCAAGGTCTTGCTCCAGAACATCGAGTGCTTGTGGATCAATTAGCAGGGGCGGACCTGGAATTAATGTCCAGGATTATAGCAGAAGTAGTTACGGCACAAAGGCAGGCACTCGGCGGTTAGAAAGACGCCGCAGCAGCCGGCGGCGGCCAGAAAGACGCCGCAGCAGAAGTTGGTCTGAAAGACGCTGTAGACAAGACCAAGCAAACTCCCAGAGATGAAGTCAGTGCGTCCTCTAGCTCAGTTGAGAGAGAGAGGCATGAGATTCAACAAAAGCATCAGAAAATGGATGAAGACAGCGTCAGGGATGAACTGGATGTTATTCTGGGAAAAAAATCAGGTTTCGCTATGGTTAGAATCTCCCTTCACGAAGGAGATTGAGAGTTTCCCTAAACCCAAGGGGTTTAAGATAAAGAAGATAGAGCCATACGATGGTACCACCGACCCAAAGGACCATCTACACAGGTATCTATCTAAGATGAGATTGGATTGCACACCCGATGCAATGCGATGTCGGGCGTTCGAGACGTTACTCGTGGGTCGAGCCAGGGAATGGTTCACAAAGCTACGGCCCGGGTCGATCTCCAGTTTTTCCATGCTCGTCCGTAAGTTTCGGGACGCATTCATTGTCAACAAGAAGTTTCATTTAAGTGTCACGCACCTCATGAATGTGAGGCAGCAAAAGGATGAAACCATAATGGAATATCTGAAGAGATTTAATCTTGAGGCCATGCAGGTCAAAGATGCAGATGATCGACTTCTGATCACATCGTTCGTTGGGGGGCTGCGTAATACGAAATTATATATGAAGTTGAGCAGAGATGTCCCCCACACCATGGACGAGTGTGTTAACGTGGTTCATCGATTCTGTCAAGGGGAAGAGGCAGTGTGAAGGCACACCCAATCCGACTGGATGGATTCCAAGAAGGACAATCGAGGTCCGAATAGGGGTCAATCCAAGAGACAGGATGTTGAGAGTAAGCTCTCGATGCGGGATCGATCGAAACACCCGCCTCGCACCGTGGGGCAGAAGGGACCCACGCGAGATAAGGATTTTATTCCGCTTAATCGATCTCGAGCCGAGGTGTTATTGATCATGCTCTCGAAGAACATAGCGAGAAAACCACCACCATTGAAGAAACCTCGAGAAAAGAGGAATGTAAGTAAGTACTGCGAGTTTCATGAAGACATAGGTCACACGACAGAGGATTGTCATGACCTGAAGAAAGATATTGATATCTGCATCTAGGAAGGGCAGCTAGATGAGGTAGTCGACAGATCCCGATATGATGGGCCCAGGGGCCGTGGAGAATTTAAAAGAAAAAACTCCGATCAAGATAGGGGTCGAGGCCGAGACGCTCAGAGACGGAGAGATCAATCACCTCAGAGGAATCGATCTCCAGGCCGAGATAGAAATAACAGAGACAATTTTGGTCGAGACAGATACGATGACAATCGGCCAAACAGTTATATTAACACGATCTTTGGGCCTGGCGAGAGTGACAAAGATCAATCCGGTCAAGAGCCAGCTGGTAGCTCGAGAGAGCGCAAGCAGCTCAGATTTACGACAGAAGTCGGTTATGGACCTCGTGATGATATCCCCAAGTCGAGGAGTCATAGTGAAGGGTTGGTTATCGAGGCTGTGATCAGTCAAGCCCGTGTATCGGAGAGTGCAGATCGATAACGGCAAGCAAAAGAAACATCTTGTATTACTCGGCGCTTTCAGCGATGAAGTTGAAAGAGAAGGATCTAGCTCATATAGCATCTCCTCTGTTTGGGTTTACAGGGCAGACAGTTCATCCTATGGGATCGATAAAGCTGCTCATCACAGTCGGAGATGGCGAGAAAGGAAGGACTCTCGAGTTGAGTTATGTAGTGGTCAAAGCTCTGCTTATAATGTTATTCTAGGGCGACCTACGCTCTTCGACCTGCGCGCTATCATCTCAACGTTCCACAACAGCATAAAATTTCCAACCAGGAACGGTTCCCACGAGGTAAAGGGGGATGTTGAAGCCGCACGGAGTTGTAACTCCGTTGTTATGAACGGGAAGATGGCAGTTCAACAAATCTTGGTCGAGGAATTGATTCCAGAAGAAGAAGAGGAAAAGAACTGGGTCTCCAGTGATGCAGTTGAGAATGTTCGACTTTGGGAAGGAGAAGACGATCAATGTGTGCAGGTCGGGATTTGGATCCCAGCAAAAGAAAAGCAGTTGCTCATCGAGTTATTAATTGAGTTTAGAGATGTCTTTTCGTGGAAGGCTACCGACATGCCAGGGCTATCTACAGACATCGCAGTTCATAAGCTCGAAATTGACCAGGCCAAGAAGCCAGTCAAACAGAAGAAGAGAAGCTTTGCGTCCGATCGACTTGAGGCTATAGAGTTGGAAGTCGGGAAGCTATTGTCGGCCCAGATAGTCAAAGAGGTGTTCTATCCAGAGTGGCTAGCCAACCCGGTATTGGTCAAAAAACCCGATGGCAGCGGGCGCATGTGTGTGGACTTCACAGACTTGAATAAAGCATGCCCGAAAGACTCATACCCACTGCCAAAAATCGACAAGTTGGTTGATTCCACCATCGATTTTGAAGTGTTCGGTTTTTTAGACGCGTATAAAGGATACCATCAGATTCTAATGGATCATCGAGACGTTGAGAAAACGGCTTTTATCACGGAATTTGGCACTTTCTGTTACATAACCATGCCATTCGGATTGAAGAATGCTGGGGCTACGTATCAGAGAGCAGTCAATAAGATCTTTGCAAAGCAGATTGGTAGATGCATGGAGGTGTATGTAGACGACTTGCTCATCCAGAGTCGATCTATGAAGCAATACTTGGTCGACGCTCAAGAGGTTTTTGAAGTATTGAGAGAAACGCAGATGAGGTTAAACCCGAAGAAGTGCACCTTTGGGGTCAGGTCGGGTAAGTTCTTGGGATACATGATTTCGAAGGACGGGATTCGAGCGAACCCTGATAAAATCGACACGTTGAAGAATATGCCCGCACCTCGAAATACAAAGGAAGTGCAAAGGCTCACTGGTCGAATGGCCGCTCTCAACAGATTCTTATCGAGATCCGCACAGCGTGCGCTACCATTTTTCAAGATACTCCGCAAGGCCAGTCCTTTTCATTGGGATGATGAATGTCAGAAAGCCTTCGAGGAGTTGAAAGTTTATTTATCAGAGTTACCCACCCTCACTTCACCTCGAGAAGGGGAGAGGTTATTGGTTTATTTGGCAGTGTGCGAGGAAGCAATGAGTGCGGTTCTGGTTCGAGAAGGGGTACATGGCCAGGTGCCTATATATTTTGTCAGTAAAGCATTACATGGTCCCGAGATCCGGTACTCACCAGCTGAGAAGTTAGCATTATGTCTTGTTCATGCCTCGAGAAAACTGAGGCCCTATTTTCAAGCCCATCCGATTGTGGTAGTCACCGACCAACCACTAAAGCAGATCTTAGCAAAGCCCGATACATCAGGCCGGCTGGCGAAGTGGGTAGTCGAAATGGCACAGTATGATATCGAGTTCGTTCCTCGAACTGCGATAAAAGCTCAAGCCTTAGCAGATTTCTTAGCCGAAGGGATTTCTATCCAACTCAACCAAGAGAAGCAAAGTCCAGAAGAAAAGTGGACTCTCCAAGTCGATGGAGCCTCGAGTAAGGAGGGGGCTGGAGCAGGGCTCCTTCTAGTTAGCCCAAAAGGCGAGGAATTCCCCTACGCCCTTCGGTTCAATTTCAAAGCGACGAACAACGAGGCCGAGTATGAAGCTATGATCACTGGTCTGAAACTTGCTCTGAAGTTAGGTGTCGAGGATTTGTTGGTTTTCAGTGACTCACAATTGGTGGTAAATCATGTGAAAGGGGAGTATGAGGCTAAGGAAGAAACCATGAAGAATTACTTAGCAGTGGTGCAAAGTCTCATACCTAAATTTAAGACGGTTCAATTCGAACAGGTTCCCCAAAGTCAGAACAAAAGAGCCGATGCACTCTCTAAGCTTGCATCAAACTTTGTCTCGAATAAGAAGGTTCTAGTCGAGCTATTGACCGATAGGAGTTACAACGAAGTGGAGGCCCAACCAATCGCTCAGCAGGCAACGTGGATGGACTCGATCGCTCTTTATCTCAAGGATGGAATTCTACCATCTGAAAAGGTACAATCTAGGAAAGTCCGACTCCAGTCAGCACGATACGCATTCTTCGACGACGTCCTTTATCGAAAATCCTTGGTAAGCCCATGGTTGAGGTGTGTTTCCGAGACGGAAGGCGAGTATCACTTAGAAGAAATTCACAGAGGAGCCTGTGGGAATCACTGTGGGGCCAGGATGTTGGCTCGAAAGTGCAAGTTAGCAGGTTATTTTTGGCCGTCGATGCAACGAGATGCGAACGACCTTGTTCAAAAATGTAACTCTTGTCAGATCCATGATAATATCTCTCATCAACAAGCACAAGACATGAATGTCATCTCGTCAGCATGGCCTTTCGATCAGTGATGAGTCAATATTGTTGGGCCTCTACCCTGAGCCCCAGGAAATCTCAAATATGTAGTTGTTGCTGTGGATTACTCCACAAAATAGGTAGAAGCTAAGGCTTTACCCGACATCCGAGCTGCAACCATCAAAAAATTCTTGTGGGTCGACATTCTATGCAGGTACGGCATTCCAAAGGCTCTGATCTCGGATAATGGTACCCAGTTCGAAGATCGGAAAGTTAGAGAATGGTGCAGTGAATACCTTATCGATCGATTCACCTCGGTGGCTCACCCACAGGCAAACGGTCAAGTTGAGCAAACTAATCGACAGATCAAGCTGGGGTTAAAGAAAATACTAGAGGCAGAAGGTCGAGATTGGGCAATACAACTTCCGAGCATCCTATGGTCGTATAGGACAACTCCTAATTCATCGACAGGAGAAACTCATTTTTCTCTAGTTTATGGGTGCGAAGCGGTAATACCCGCCGAGATTGGCGTTCCCTCTCCTCGAGTTCTGGCGTATAATGTTGAAACAAATGATCCTGAACTCCGACATGAATGGGATAATGTTGACGAGCGAAGACAGATGGCCTCAGCCAGAATGGAAAGGTACAAACATAAGATCTCTCAGTATTACAATTCGAGGGTCAAGCATAGATACTTCAAAGTCGGAGATCTGGTTTTGAGAAAGAACGAAGCGAGTCGACAAGAAGCAATTGGAAAGTTGACCCCGAATTGGGAAGGTCCATATCAGATTCTGAAGGTTCACCCCAAAGGGTCCTATCAACTTGGGCAGTCAGATGGAACCATGGTTCCTCAACATTGGCACGCCAACAACCTGAGGAAGTACTATGTTTAAAGATAATCTTTGTTTTGATCAATTTTTGTTTGCTTTTCGTTTCTTCAATCTTGTAATAAGTCCATGAGACAACTTTATAAGTATTCTAATAAACTTATGTTTCCTTGAGATGTTTCTGTGTTTGTTAGGATTTATAGCCGAAACATTACAAGTCCATTGTGATACAAAATGTTAAAGGCAAAACAGTCGACAACGAGTATAGAAATCCGCAAGTCGGACATCTCTGTAAAGCCAAAAGCAAAGTGAGCCTCATAGGCAACGAATGCAAAGGCAAAGAGACGGTTCGCATGGTCGGGCCACCAGTCCCAGCCAAAGCCAAACGAGCCTAAGAGGCGAAAAAGGCTATGGCAAAGGACGGTTCGCATAGTCGGGCCACCTGTCCCAGTCGAAAGCCAAACGAGCCTAAGGGGCGAAAAAGGCCAAGACAAAGGACGGTTCGCATAGTCGGGCCAAATGTTCCCAATCGAGAGCCAAACGAGCCCAAAGGGCAAACGAGGCCAAAGTAAAGGGACAGTTCGCATAGTCGGACTAAAAACACTCGACCTAAAGCCAAATAAGCCTAAGGGGCAAAACAGCCAAGGCAAGCGAGTCGATCACAGTCAAGCTTACAAGTGCAATAAGAACCGGAGGTTCATAATACACTTGGAGGGCAACAAGACATCAATAAAACAAACAGCAAACAGAGCCAAAGGCTCGACAAGTTTAAAGACTATAAAACATCGAGACAAACAAGAAAGGAAAGAAAAACATTGCAAAATCAAACCAAAATCAAAGCAAGTCATTACAAGACAAGGCCAGGTCGAAAAGACCAGCCAAAGTTAATTCAAAGCGAGAAATGTTATTACAGATCAAATCCCAAGGTTCAAATAGCAAGTCAACAAAAGAAGAAATTGAAAAGACAACAATCAGAGGTCGGCTTCAGGAGTCGGCTCAGGAATGGCAGAAGTCGGATCGGCAGAAGGAGCAGAGGTGGAAGGACCATACTTGATAGCCAAAGACTCTCCCTGTTGGAATTCTTAAAAGTACCTATCATACAACGACTCCGAATCGGGATTATAAAACATCGGCGTCTCGAGTGTCGACACGTCGAATTCCGAGTTGGCAGCTTTCACCTGAGTCACTGCTAAAGTATAGCCACCCATCATCGACGCGCGCATGAGTACCTCCAGATCAGCGTCAAGGTTCTCCGACTTCCGATATTCGGCTATCGCTTCTGCCTTGGCCTCCTCGATCTTCGCAAGGACTTGTTCCCGCTCGACTCTCAGCCCGACCTTCAAGGTATCTCTCTTGTCGCGCTTTCCGCTGCGTCTTCCAACGAAGCCTTGGCGATTGTTGCACTTTGCGAAGTCTTCGCCCGCTTTAAGCAACTCTCTGCCCTGTTCGTTCCTTTCATTCCGCAGTCGAGTTAGCTCTTTCTCGCCAGCCGCCGCCTTATCTTACAGCTTTTTGGCCTCGGCCGCGCGCCACGCTTCACTCCTCGAACTAAGTCTCCATGGCAAAGAATGGCGGCATCCTTTACTACATTCTCTTGCAATAAGCGATTGCGTTCTCTTTCCGCAGTCATCTCCGACTCACTGTTTTGGCGGTGTCGGGCACCTCTCTCGACTGAGAATGTTACTCTACAAAAGAAAAAGAGATATCAGATAACAATAGGCAAGGCATAGACCTCGAAAGTAATCGACATTTAAAGAGAAGAAATACAATCGACTTACGAGGCGATTCGACTTCCAGAGCGCGTGTGCCAAGGCCTTGTCCTCTAAAGTTGCACAATCTTAAGCGACCCAGTTAACATCGACGTCAGGCTCAGTAGAAGCTTCAGCAACTTTGGCCTTCTTAGACTGTCGGTGTTTCTCCCTCACCAATTCGGGAACAGTTGGCCTATTCTTGGTCAATGGCACCTGTGCCTCGACATTCATTTCGACAGGCGGATTCAACTCGACCAGCTCCTCCTCGTCCTTATCTCGTAGAGAACCAAAACGGACCGTCAGGCCACTAGTGGTCGGAGGTAGCTCAGTTGATCCAGCCGCCGCTGTTGATTCGACGGCAGCAGGAGTAGGCTCAGGTTGAGCAGCACCCCCCTCTCTAGAAGAAGAAGGCACCCTGATTTCAGCCACAAGCAAGTCGGGAGCTGACCCCCGAGAGTAGGAGCAGCCGCGACCACCGACAGAGGGATGCGCGTAGGGTCGGTGACCTTGGAAAACCTTCCCACTGCAAAATGAAAAGAATAAGTCAGGTTTGATCAGCACATAACAAGTTATCAGACTCGACAAAACAACAAACACGAAAGCAAAACAAGGAAAATCCCTACCGTTCTCTTGGTCTTGGGCATGGAGATTTGCATATGGAATCGGCCCAGCCACTTCCAGGTGGGCTAGATTGTAAAGAAGGCTCAAGTCTCGAGTGCACACCTCGAAACTAAAGCCACCTAGAAGTCGGGCTTCCTCAGGAATAGGAAAATTTCCCAGCTTGTCCTTCTTCCCATCTATCGACCTCCATTGTCCTATATAAGGGTTCTCTAGACCATGTCGGAGAAAGAAGAATCGGGGCTTCCATTCCCCGTGAGAAGAAGGTCCCTTGGTTACGAACTCGTGTCGGTTCGACCTCATCTGGAAGGTGTACCACAGCTTGTCGGGAGTAGCTGCAATCTGATAATAATACCGGAAGAGAGGTATCGAGAAGCAGAATCCCGCGACTCGACATGCTATGATGAATCCCATTAAAGTTCTGACAGCATTTGGGGCCAATTGCGAAACGCTTATTTCATAATGATTTAGAACTGCAAGGACGGCCGGACAGAGTGGGAATCTTAATCCACTCGAGAGTTGTCCCTCGTAAACAGTGCAAAATCCTTCTGGGGGCTCGTCGGCAAACTTATGAAGGCCAGAAGGAAGTCGAGTTTCAAACGGAGGACTAGTGATATTACATCTCCGGCAAAGTCTGGTGACGTCTTCAAGGGAAAGAGCACTGAGACACCCTTTAGCACCATTTCCATCCATCCTAGTTACTAATTTCTTAGGTTGGTTGGGGACAGGAGGAGGGGAAGCTGTGGGCTCACCGGAGTCTTACCGGAGAAGATGATCAGAAGTAACAGATACCGGAGTTTGGCTGTGGGAAGGCGTTTCGCTACCCCTTTCGGATTCTGTGGCACTACTACTGGACATGGATAAATCAAAACAAAAGATGAAGAACACTAAGAAGAAAGAAGCTTACTTGGTGTATTGAAATTGGGAGTTTGTAAGAAAATGGCAAATTGACTCTGCTGCAACTTCTGCCTCTCTCCTTTATATGCTAAGCAAAGGTACGCAAATGATTTGAAAGGATGTGGGTAGTAGGGAGTTATAACCCCTGGAGATCGCGAAAATCAAGGCAATGACGCGTTAATTCTCGGTATATGAAGCGTTTCGAAGCTATAACGTCGCGCCACGTGGCTCTGAGGCGATTAGGGTTGCAAAAAAGCGGCTTTTTTCCCCGCCCCAAAGCGATGACCCAACTCAAGGCGATTCATGCGACATACTCAACCTCGGACAACGAGTCGCTCTCTTAAGTCTGCAGGGGCTTATGATGATAGAGGGTTTTACTCCCTCCACGTGTCATCTATCGGTTGGTCATCACATCATGAATTAACTCCAAGATACTTGCATCGATGCTCAGACTCGAGGCTACGACTATCGACATTCGAGCAGTGTGGGACGACGAGTCCGTAAGGACAGAGTCCGCACCAGCTAGCAGTGTAGGACAACGAGTCCCAGAGTCGAGTACCACATGTCGGCAATATCGACATCGAGGACGGAGTCCACACCAGCTGTCCAAGCCCATTAACAGTGATAACTTGGGCAAGGGTTAAGGCCCATTAAAGGGTAAATATGAAAATAACATAAGCCGACCTATTATTAGGGTTAGGGCAAGTGTTGTCATTATAAATACTCCAATCCAGGGAACTACGTAAGGCTGATTCTCGAAACCTAACAGTGATACGTAAGTAATCCAAGATCTGATCTTAGACTCACCATGCAAATACTAAATTCCACCATCACGCACTTTAGGCATTAGGGTTTTGGGATATTCATCACTAGATTCAATTAAATCCTGATTATTAGGCGACGCATTCATTATCGTCAACGCCTACACCACACACCAAATGTTGAACTTGGTGAAGCTCTTGCGCTCTTTCATGGCATCTCATTTGCTTTTGCTTATGGGTACACAAATTTTATTATGGAAAGCAACTCTCTTTGCACCATTCAACGTCTTCGATCATCGACCGATGATATCTCAAAAGTTGGTCTTTTTGTGGAAGCATGTAGAGATTATTTTTTTTGAGGGTACATGTAAATGTCTTTCTTTCTCCACTTTATCTTTCTTTTTTTAGGAGAAATGTAAATGTCCCTACTCATTTTTTTATTTTTTTATTTTATGCAAAGTATATTCTTATAGTTCACTCTTTCCCTACCCCTTGCTGATGTTATAAGTGCATGTCTTCCTTTTAAAAAAATATTACTTTAAGGTTGTAAATTCAACAATCATTAGTTTTAGCATATAATTTCATTACAGAGACTAGCAAAAGTGATCGAGTCAAAGTAGTTTAAAATGTCTTCGACCCAAAAATATAATTTCATTACGGTTTCTAGCAAAAGTCAAAGTAGTTTGCTTCAAAATATTGATTGTTCTCCTAAAAAAAATTGATTGTTTGTTATGAATCCATCAATATATTAATAACTTAAAATGTATCGAGTGGTCTTGTCGTGATTTTGAAATTACTATTGACATTATAATGAATTTACTTTTCAAGTATTAAATCAAAATCCAACATATTATTAAGTCGAATTTATGCACACAATTAAATTCTGATAAAATCGAAAACAAATTCTAATCTCTGACTTTACTTTTAAGGTATCAGAGGAAAATTCAATATCTCTGATGTCGAATTTATACACAAAACTAGACTTTGTAAAGATCGAAAATAAATTCTAACACATGTAATGTTAGGTTTTTTTTTTTTTTTTTTTCAAGAGTGATGTCTAGATAAATCAATTGTGATGCCGTTAAAAAAAATTTATGCGATTTTCATTTGAATTTTTTATTTTTTAAAGTTTCGATAATATAAAAGAAATGCAACCAATCGGGAGAAAGAAATGAAACAAGGATCGTCACTTTATGCAATCAATCAATTTGATGACAAAGCACGTGTAAAACACTCTAGTACATATTTCTGATGCAACAAAGAGCGTTCAGCGTTATCGCCGGAAAAATCATCGACCTTTTGAATCATCAAAACCAAAAAACATGAAGAACAAACCATAGAAAAAAAAAAAAAAAAAAAAAAAAAAACCATAGATTATTACTATTAGAAATTGGGAAAATTCTTTATATAGTATCTTTTCATAAGTTTCTTCTCTATCTAATACTCCACAATGCGGAGTCCAAAAAAAATAATGCAAAAAGGGGATTTGGTGGAAAAGACAATTACACCCCTCAGAGGCATTCATCTGTCTGTTCCTCTTTGCCGATCCATTCCCCTTGATCAGTTCATTGATCCTCCACTTCCCTTTCCTTTCTGATTCTTCTCCCCAATTTTAGAAGCCTTTCGTCATCACAATCGCAAAGGATGAGGAAGTGATTTGGCGGTGGTGATGGCAATGGATATGGCGGTGGTGTTTCAACACTATATACAATGGGGTTTGGTTCTGTTGAATTATTTCGAGATTAGATCGTTTGGGTTCTTGATCAATTCACTAATTCCTTTCTTTAATTCATGCTGGAAAGATTTCATATTGGATTCATTTATGGGTATCTGAATTGATGTTATTTCTGTCCCCAATTCTTAGGTGAGCAGGATGACTCGATCTCCACCCAAATTGTGTGAACAACCGAATGTTTGATTACACGTTCGTCTTGAATCTTCCAGATTGATCACTAAAACGTTTGATCGATCGACCTCCGGTGTCGCTGCTTCCATTAGGTATTAAGAGAGAAATTTTGCCCGTTCGAATTCGTTCTTTGGAGGCATTTGTCGACCTTTTCTTCCCTGCTTTAGCGCCTTCAATCCTCTCTGCAATCCCAGGTTGTTTTTCTTTTCTGAAAAAAAAGAAAAGAAATTTAAGGAAGTTTAAACAATTTTCCGAGCAGAAAATGTTATTATTTTCGTTGATTTGATTCAGATTAATTTCTGTGATCAATTTTCATGTGCATAGGGTTTGTTGCAGTGGCATTAAACTATCAATCAGTTGTAATGGAGCAATTGGCGGTTTTCACTGGCCCTGAGATTGTAGTGGGTGACCCTCAATCTTTGCAGAACAAAATTTCGTCTATTCGCCAACATGGTCCTTCAAAGCTACAGGTTTTTTCCGGTTTTTTTGCAAATGAAGGTTTAATCTTTCTCGCAACTTGTTTGAGTGATGGAAATCAGAATTCTATTTGCTTCAGTCTCATTAGTTTTTGAACTTCTTAATACTGAATTTGAGAATGATTTTGTTCACCACTTTTTGGAATTGTGCTTAACCTACTCTTTGTCACCTTAAAGATGCAATTCCCTTCGTGCTTAAGTGCTCTTAGGAGCCACATGGACAATAATATCTGATTTTCTTCCTGTTGGCAGCTTCGGAAGTGTGTTGGCTCTGCAGTGGCTGCAATGGGCCCTGAAGAGAAAATCTGCTAATCCTTTGGGTTACATGGAGAATTATTTTGCTCTTTTGTTCTAAATGTGAACCTTTGAAGGTGGCACCTACTATACTGCTCAAGTGCCTTTGGGATACATGGGGAATTATTTTGCTCTTTTGTTCTAAACGTATTGCAATCAGTCCATCCATAAACTAACAGTACTTTTGTGTCTTTGATTCCTCTTTTATAAATAGACATAGTTAAAATACAACTTGTAGGTGAGTCAAATGCACAATGTTATCATAAGCCGTTTTAAAAATATAAGAAAGTTGTCCCTCTCATGGTGTAATGTGCGTCCGAAGTATATGCTTTATGTTTTTTGTCCTTTTATTCTTAAAAGTACAAGCCTTATGTCACATACTTTTTATTACCTATATTATCACTAAATCAGCTTTCAACCTACATTGCTTCAAGTATCTGCAGGACTCATCTTTAGTCCTTTTTTTTAATCATGCCTAAAGATTGATCCTTTCTTTTTCCTCCCTGTCATTTGAATAACTAGTTATTGGTCAAGATCTGCAAACCGGTAACATTTGGGAACTATTGCCTGCTTTCTGTCGCTATCCAACCGATATTTCCAAGAGTTTCAGAGCACTGGCCAAGCTTTTGATGTCTTGTATCAAGGACTCCTCAAGGATTGAGAATGTCGCCATTGCTTTGCAGGTTGTTTGTCAATGACATGCTTTTCTCCTCCTCTGTGGTACAGTTGTTTGCTTGATTTGCGTTTCTTGCCCCGATAATTGGTGTCTGAGACTTGTGTTATTCTTCTGTTTCGGCAGATGCTAGTGAATCAAAACAAGAGTATACTTCCATCTGATGAGGGCTGTGAAAGTTCTTTGACAATGCCAAAGCTGGAGGAAGAAGAGCACTTTATGCAAGAGCTCCGACGTAAGCACTCTTACTCAGAAAAGACTGCCACCAAGAACTTAAAGACATTGGCATCTTGCTCAGAGGTTTTACTTCAGGCTTCTGCAGATGTCATGTTTGAGCTATATCCCAAGAAACATGGATATCTGAAGGTTCTCTTCCTCTTTTAGTTTTGCATTAAACTCATTTTTTAAGTTCCTGGAGGGTGGAATTTGCAATAGGGATGGGCCTATCTGGGGATGTACTAAGAACATGAGTAAATTGTTAACTAGTCGACACTTTAAAAAGGAATTCCTGGTAGATATATTTTGTTGTTCTTATTGTCTTTTATTGCATTAAGTTTCTCATTTGTTTCTCTGGATCCTTCATGGTACTTTGCATTGTTTCGGCACAGATATGGTGGCTCTGCTTTCACACATGGTTCATGTACTATTTTTGCCTTACAGGATACAGTTGGGTGCTTAGCTTCTATCACTGAATCTTCAATATTAAAAAACATATTTAATTCTTCTCTCAAGAGGCTCATAGTCATCAATGATTCTGGTGAATATGGACTGCTGATTCAAGACAAAGGTTCAGATGACAATACTGAAACACACGGAGCCTCTGCGTTGAATTAGTCGTTTCTGTAAATTTATTGCTGACAAATACATTGAAATTATATTATATGTTGTCTTATGATGGATATTACAGTTCACTGACTCAATTGATGGATATATTAAATTCTTTTTTTCTCAAAAATAAAATGAAAAATAGTTTTGTAATAGCAATGTTAGATTTCAAGCACAAGCATTAATTATCTCGTCTCCTTCAATATATGCATTGATTGACTGTTAGATCGAGGTTCGATCAGGGCGATTACTGTGATCATGGTTGATTACACGTAATAAGATGTTAGATCGAGGTTCGATCAAGGCGATTACTGTGATCAGAGTTGATTACACGTAATGTCACGATAGATCGATGTTCGATCAAGGCGATTAATGTGATCAAGGTTGATTACACATAATAAGATGTTATATCGAGGTTCGATCAAGGCGTTTAATGTGATCAGGGTTGATTACACATAATAAGATGTTAGATCGAGGTTCGATCAAGGCGTTTAATGTGATCAGGGTTGATTACACATAATAAGATGTTAGAACGAGGTTCGATCAGGGCAATTACTGTGATCATGGTTGATTACACGTAATAAGATGTTAGATCGAGGTTCGATCGGGGCAATTCTCGTGATCGTGGTTGATTACACGTAATAAGATGTTAGATCGAGGTTCGATCGAGGCGACATTGTGATCATGGTTGATTACACGTAATAAGATGTTAGATCGAGGTTCGATCAAGGCGACATCGTGATCGAGTTGATTACACGTAATGTCACGATAGATCGATGTTCGATCAAGGCGATTATTGTGATCATGGTTGATTACACGTAATAAGATGTTAGATCGAGGTTCGATCAGGGCGATTCCCGTGATCGTGGTTGATTACACGTAATAAGATGTTAGATCGAGGTTCGATCAGGGCGATCATGGTTGATTACACGTAATAAGAAGTTAGATCGAGGTTCGATCAAGGCGATTACTGTGATCAGAGTTGATTACACGTAATGTCACGATAGATCGATGTTCGATCAAGGCGATTAATGTGATCAAGGTTGATTACACATAATAAGATGTTATATCGAGGTTCGATCAAGGCGTTTAATGTGATCGGGTTGATTACACATAATAAGATGTTAGATCGAGGTTCGATCGAGGCGACATCGTGATCAAGGTTGATTACACGTAATAAGATGTTAGATCGAGGTTCGATCAAGGCGATTAATGTGATCGAGTTGATTACACATAATGTCACGATAAATCGAGGTTCAAATAATTAACCGAACCGAAACCGTTTCAAACAAAAACCGTTAACCGAACCGCTTGTATCAACATGTATAATTAGTTTTTATAACCAAAATATTACAATTTTGTTATAAAAATAGCTTATAACCGAACTTATATCTCGAACCGTTTATTACCGAATGAAAAAAACCGAATAAAAACCGAACCGCTTTAACCAAAATAGAATTGTTAAATAGTATTCGGTTTTGATTCACGGCTATTAACCGCTTTTAGAACAAAATAAAGATTGTTAAATAGTTTGGTTTAGGATATCTATTAATCGAAATTTTGGTTCGGCTTTGATTCTGGTTATTAAAATCATCGAACCAAAAATAAACCCCTTTATAGAACCAAAAACATATTTCATTCAACAGTCTTCTTTTTACGCTCTTTAGTCCAAAAGCAGAGGAAAAAAAACGGTTCGAACATATCCTCCATTGTTTCAGCCAAATAAAATCAATAATAAGACCTCCATTAATCTCATTTTGGCTGCCAAATAAAATCAATAATTAGACCTCCATTATGGGATGCGGAAATTCAAAGCAAAAGCTATGCCTGAAATTGCAAATCTTCATCTTCATTTGAACCTATTCCGAAACTGCAAATCTTCATCTTCATTTGAACCTATTGCTTAGAAAAAAAAAAAAAAAAAAAAAAAAAAAGTGCTTAGACAGAGAATGAGGAGCTCTAGTCTCTATTTAACAGGATCATATTGCCTGTAAAATATATAAGTAAGATAATTTGTAATGAATTTCCTGATAAGAGTTGAGTTTGCTTTAATTTTTCCATTTGTGGAATCAGTGGATTTGGTGCTTAGCCCTCAACTAACCTTTATGAGATATTGAAAATGCTGTTTTGCAACCAAACTTTCACGCCCTGAGAATGGAGGCTGCTGGCTGCGATGATGAGCGGGGATGGGAGCAAAGGATGCCGATTCGGTTTCGGGATAAACACCACCTCTCGATGTCTGATCTCAATCCAGTTGTTTGACAATAGCAGTTAATTGTTAGAAATTTGATGAGGGAAGACATAGATTAGTTGTGAAGCAAAGAAGCAAATAGCAATAAGGGATATGGGGCAGCCGATAGTCCTTGTGCGTAAATCGGTTTTGGTGGGAACGAAGAAAGGGCATTTGCAGTTGGGAAATAGCAGATAATGTTTCTGTTTTTGTTTTTAATTTTATCAAATTGGGGGTATTTTAGGAAGTTCAATTCATTTTTAAGGAGGAAGGAAGAAAAGACTACATAAGAAACAATCTTATTGCATAATACTAAATAAAACACAAACTTTTCAAATAATACTATATAAACTTTCCTCCCTTAGAAATTATTCAATTCAGAGAAAACCCCGTAATTTTGCAGATGCAGCTATGGAAGGTTCACCCACAACCATATCTCCTTTGCTTATCAAAAACCTCTTGACTACCCTCTTCTTAATCGCCGATAAATCTCTGGGTTTTTTGACGGAAAAATCTAAGTTGCTTGAAGCCATCCATTATCTCGTCTGTGCGTCTTTCCTTTTTTTCCTTCGTCTTTTGCCTTCTTTCTTTTCCAATTTCATTCCTCAGGAGGAGGATTTCAGTAATAATTCATTTTCTTTCAAGCCCTCAAGAGTAGAAAGTTACGTGCCCTCCGCCGTGGGCGGCGGTAGTAACGGTGGGGGCGCCACCGGAACCGTCCCTGATTCCGGAATCGAAAGAGCGTTGTCGCAATTATTCGGGATCGTCAACGATATTCCGGTAAGTTCAAGGAAGTATGAAGTGGTGAGATCGTTGGCTGAGCGGCTAATCGACGAGAATTTGTTGGAGAGAAACGAAGCTTTGAGAGAAGTTAACATCAATGTCTTATCGGCGGCTTTTGCCCGGACTTTAAGCCAGCTTGAATCCATCATGGCTGAGCAAGGCCGGAGCTTCGGCGGTGACGTCATCAGTACAACAAGGGGGGACGGTGGTGGTGATCATCATTTGAAGTCCGTGACTCTGTTGGTGAGAGCTCTTAGATTTTGTGGTGACGTGTTGTCGCAGAAGGGGAAGCCGACGGACGAGCTGAGCCGGTCAGGGAGCTCCGCCGAGAAATTGGCGGCGGAATTATTGTGGCTGGCTCAGAAAATGGAGGCTTGTGGTTGTGCTGATGAAGCTGTTCATAGGTGGGCTTCGGCGGCTAACTTGGCTTGGCTTTCCCTTACGGCTGAGCCTCGGCTTCAAGGATCCTTGGTCAAGATTTCAGGTATATTCTTTATTCTTTATTTTCATTTTAAATAAGCTCCATTTTTTATTCTTAATGTGATAAAAAGCTTATTTTGTAATAACAATAATGGAAAAACTTCCACTCAAAAAAAAAAAAAAAAAAAAAAAAAAAAAAAAAAAAAACATAATGGAAAAACTAATACAAATTTATGGGGGAAAAACAAAATAGATAAATTTATTAGCAGTGATCTTGGAAACGTGCTATAATTTTTTTATTCTCGACCTTTTATTGATTGAATTAAAAAAATTCTCGATATATTATTAATCCAACCAAACATTTCAACTAAAAATGGGAAATTTATTTAAAAAAAGTGCGAGGTGATGATTTCGCTAAAGAACTTGATTTGAGTGATTCTGCTTAAAAGGGTTTGATTTTGTGTGTAAAATGAAGGGTTTTTAGATAAAGAGACCCTTTTAAATGAAAAGAGGGTTGACCAAATCCTTTTAAATGAAGACCCAAAAAATAAATCACCCAGGAAATTCTTATGGCATCAGCTTCATAATATTCAGACGGTGTGTCGAATTCGTGTGGAGAAACCACACGGTTTCATTGAGGAATGAAATGAACACGAATGAAATAACTATGTAAATATTCCCCGTGAGGTTACACCGTGTTGGATGAATGTGGACCGCACAACTTCAAGTCGGGATTAAATTCTGTGGTCTAGTTTCATTCAAAACGGTGACTCCATTTACGGAGTTGCACCATATAGATGAATCTCGACCACATACTTTCAACTCATGATGAAACTGTGTAGTTTAGATTTATTCATGCGGTGTAACTCCACAAATGGAGTCACTATTCTAAGAATTAGCCTAAAATATTATACACCTATGTCTGTGTCCAAATGGACCCTTAAAAATAATGAGTGATTGAAGGCAATCATATGATACACATGATATACAAAAGTTTTTCTATGGTGAGTCCATCTGAGAAATAGAACATATGGATGAATCTGGATCACACAGTTTCAACTCAAATTCAAATTGTGTTGTCAGTAATCATCCACGATGCTCACAATCAAGAATGGAGTAGTGATTAGGAATAATTACCCGTCCTTAAACTTCTCTTGTCTGGTCTTAATAATTGCTAGTGGTGTGGACATTTGATAGCAAAAACAGATGTAAAGGAAAATACGATTTTCTCTGTGAAATTAGCACCAAAATAGCCCCTTCGTTTATTGAAGATATGTGTTGATGTTTTACCTTTAATAATGAAATGATTAAAAAGAGTTAAATATAATTACTACAATGGTACTAGTACATGTCATAATGTATCTAATAATGACCTTAACAAAGCCATTGTTCTTTCTCATATTTTCTAAATAAATAGATGTCCATTTTTAGACAATCACTCCTTTTTCTTCTCTTTGGCATTTTTAATATTACAATCAATCATTGTACATTTTCAAAAGAAATCTCACATTTCCTATTTTAGCCATGCCTGCTTGTGCTATTTACTTGGTCCACCACCAGCTGTTCATGAACCTTTTATGAACGGTGAAAATACTCTATAATTGATACTGGTTGTTGGGGTGGGGGTAGGTGTAGGGGGGTAACTATTGATTGAAGGGCCTTGTTGTCTTTTCTCTTTCCTTAGTATAATGTTGGTGGCACTTGTTTGGGTCCCTCCTTTCTGGTACCGTAATAATAGTGTAATAATCTTCTACCTGCTTCCAGCGGCGGATTCAGTTATTTTATTCAGGGGGGTCCGAATTTTTTTTTCAAAATAATTTTTTTTTTTTTTTCATTTGAAATCAAAATTTTTTTCTAAAGATAAAATGTAGAGTTTTTTTATTTTTAGCGGGGTGCGCGGACTCCAATTAATATATACTGCATCCGCCTATGCCTGCTCTGCATATAATACAGGGAGAATTGAAACCGTGGTCCTCTCGTATTTTATTTTTTATTTTTGTAGCATTCCTATACAAGCAAACACGGGTATTAGGCAGGGAAAGAAAAGAAGAAAACGCAAAGGAGCAACAAAGGCAAACCAAAGTGAAGATACTCTTATTATGGATACCGTTGCTTTGCCGAGCAAGTATGGGAACCGATGCCCCGGTTCTGAGTTTGAGTGAACGATCAGAGCTCGAACGAATATTAGAGGACATAATCGAAGGGCTAGACCAACAAGAAGATCAAGAAAAAGTGTTGGCACTTTGGCTTCACCATTTCACTTATTGTCCTTCTTCAGACTGGCCTAACCTCCACGGTTGCTACACGCGTTGGTGCACTCAATCTCGAAGGGACTTGCTGAGGTCCAGGTTTACTAGTAAGTGAAAACTGTTGTTCAAGAAATATGTGTGCTACTACTATTCATGTGGTAGTGGGAAACTGGAAATAAATTTATTTATTGCTAAAAACAGCAGCCCTTTTTGTGAATTACACAGGTTTGAATTATATATATATATATATGTGATTCTTGAATGATAATATTACCAATATATTTTATTTGTACAATTGTTATTACTCAATTATTATTATTCAACAAAATAGGATTTCACTCAAAAGAACATTGAGTTATTACAATCTTCCATGGCTATGTAGTGATATTGTCTGAATCACCCCCATCTTAATTATAGGCTGAACACTTTGTCAATACTGAATGGCTTTGAAGCTGATAAAATAGGATCCTGCATTTTTGTCAAAGTTTATTCATCAGTTTATCCGTATCGAGTTTGAAGTCGAATACGAGTAGTTCACTTACAGTCTAATAAATCCAATTTGATATTGATCAAGTGATGGAATATATATTACCTGTAGCATCTGGCGATGGAAGAGTCTGCGGATACCTCTGCTGATAGAGTTGTTAGCTTCTTGAATACCGTTGTGAACCGACTCGATTAATTCCCCATACGTTATTTCTTGCTTTCCGTTTACTGCACTTAGGAATGTATTTGTCATTGCTCCTCCCATTGTTCTGTCTGGAGAAAACATCTGCACATTGATGATTACTCGGGTCATGGCGGAACGAGTCGATTCGAAAATTACTCGGGTTTCGGAGTCGGGTCATTATATATAAACAACTTACAGAGGTATCTGCAGCAAGCTGGTAGTCCTCACAAGCACTTAGACATATAGCTTGTCCTCCACTTGTACTTTTACATGCCCCCAATGGAGGATCCCATATGCCCCTATACACAATCATTAAGATGTATAACATGAATCAAAATCTCTACAACACATAATTTGAATAGATAATATGTATTATTGTGCACTAAGAGTAGTGCAAAATTTAAGGATCATGTGTTTTAGAGATCTCAGAAGAGATTATGCAGATGGGTTTTTATGCATCTGAATGATTTGGATCCCTATTTTACACCTGCATCAGTATCTCTAAAACCATGTAAATTTGTATATATAATAGAAGAACTAAACCGTTCACATCCAAAAAAAAAAGAGGGCTATTATTTGTTCCCCACCCAATCTACCGTGCACGCCACCTATCACTTCGTTTTTACAGAATCAAACCTTGTGAAAGTTGGTTATTAAGCCAAAACGTGACTTTCTCAAGGCCGATTCTCAGAATGCACCTACGGAAAGTCGGTTTTCTTGGTTCCAGAATCGACTTCCACAAGGTCGATACAACTGTGGTGCATAGGTACTGTGATGCATCAGTGCAAATAAAGGTCCGAAGGAAAGACATCTAAATCCAAATCTCTACTCAGATTTACAAGATACATAATCTTTGCCATTTGTAGTGCATACGAAACAAAACCTATATGTTCGAATCATAATAAAGAAAAGTGGTGTTCGAAACAAAAATTAAAAACCGGTTTCACAAAATCATTCTCAAGTGAAAGAACACATACTTATTTCTATTGTAGACATAGGGCAAATCAAGAAGAGTCCCACTGTGACAAGTATCAACAATAGCATGAAGGGTAACACCTTCAATAAGTGGTGCAACAATCATCTGATTGATTTCATTATCAACTATCATTCCACATGTCTGGAAATCCGACGGGCAAATCGCTTCATCGAATCCGTCAATCTCATCTTCATTAACATTCAGTTGTCTCATCCCATGTCCTGAGTAATAAAAACCAGTGAATCACCACTTTGCATGTCTGATACCAACCACTTAAATGCTTCCATTATATTCTTCCTTGTTGGTTGTTGATATTGCTGCTCCTCTGCATGTACAGTGAATACGTAAAATTAGAGTAGGGTTTTTGAGTTATTACGTGAACACAAAACGAGTTTTTAACTTTTTTTTTTTTTTTGGTATACAATTGTAATATTGTATTGATTGAATAAAAATAAATAAATTAATGAATTAAATCATGGACGTACCTCCAAGGATGAGGAAGGCGTTATCAGGGAATCCAAATTTCTGAGAAAGTAAAAATCTCATATTGATGACATCATTACTTGTTCCTTTAAGCTTATACTTGTTACTCCGGTAAGAAACACCGCAAAGCACCGCGACGCTTCCTCTCTCGGTGGGCGGCGCGCTACCACCGGTGGTTCTCCATTATTGAGAAGCTCCGAACACTACTATCGCTATCGTCGTCGATCCGAGAAGAAGATCCTCTGCGATGTAAGTGAAAACCGCATTTGCTTCTTACAGATGAATTATTATAATCTAAATATGCAGCTGCAGCTGGTTGTTCATCAATATTGCCAAATCCAATAGAAGAAGAAGAAGAAATATTTTCATGGCTTTTGCTTCTTCTGCTAATAAGTGAATTAATCATAGGCATAGGTGATGAAGCTCCTCCATATATACATAGGGAAGTGTGTATATATATATATATATATATATATATATATATATATGTTACATTTGCTAAAGGGGGATTAAGGTGTTATATGTTGCTTCTTGGAGATGAAAATAATTAAAGTAAATCATGGCCAGCTAGAAGAAGAATATATATAGTGTATAATACACTTAATTATACACATATATTGGATATATAAAGAATCTTGAAGCACTTTACTTTAGGAATGGGCACAGAACATTTATATTACATCAAGCTATGAGGTTTGACATGTAATGTTCCATACTGGAAAAATGTAAAAAAACACCACTAACATAAAATGTTGAGAAATAATGAGTTTGATAACTTGGGTTAGCCAAACGATGACGATTAGCGTAAAGAGTTAGGCCCAATTGATTTCTGGAAAGTTTCTTAAACTTCAAAATCACTACATTTTTGTGGCATTACATATTTTTTTGAGATCCATTATTTTTTCTAATTAAAAAGGATGTGGTTTTATTGTTAAAATATGTAAAAACACAACATATATTGTTCATATCGATCTTAAAATGTACTCTGATTCTGGATCTGTCGTTAGTATGGACAGAATAAAAGTTTGGGGGTTGGGGTTGGGGTTGGGGTTGGGGTTGGGATAAGTTGAGGACACGCGTATGGTTTATTATTATTATTATTATTATTATTATTATTATTATTATTATTATTATTATTGTTTTGTTTTGTTTTTGTTATGAGCAAACACGTATAGTTTTGGGACTTTACATTGTACCCAAATATATATGAAATGTATGTAAAAAGATAAATGGTTAGAAGTATGAAATGTACTACATCTGCACTAAAATGTAAGTTTGAATTTGTTCTCTAATATAAATCTATGAAGAATACCAATGTAGCATTTATTATATTTTTAACCCGTTTACTTTTAATTTATTATAAACTTATATACTTTACAACTGTTAAATTAATGAGAGTCAAAGGGTATTTTAGACTTCTATCATTAAAATTAATAGCACTTGACCACTTTTTTAATCCGTGTCTAATCGGACTTATATTTTGGGACGGAGATAGTAGTATATATAAAGACTAAACATTACGGCCGTTTCATTATATTATAATCATCGTAAAAATATTATATCAAATGATATGCATCATGTCATTGCATTCCAACTTTAATTCACCGTACATAATCTTACTCTATTAAATTGAGTAGAAATAAAAGACATGCATGATTCATATCATTTAATTAGGGGTGACAAATTTTCCGATAATCCCGACATGTCTCGAATCCATCCCGATCCCGAAATATCGGGATTTTTCCCGACCCGAAAAATGCGGGATATATAGAGATCGGGTATAAGACTCAATCTCGTCGGGTTACCGATCCTGACCCGAATACATACATACATACATACATATATATACATACATACATATATATACATACATACATATATATATATATATTTCATCACGATATAAATACCCACAACCCTAAATACTAAAAACATAAACATACTACACTCTTCGCTCGCCGCTTCTTATTTTTCTCTGCACATCTCTTACATTCTTTAATATTCCGGAGTGTTATTCTTCACAAAAGCCACCCGCTTCCATTTATTATCGACTCTGTCGTGAATTAACTCATTTCTCCGCCCCACCTTTCGAACTATTGTTTTTGATCAAGTAATTGTTGTCACTTTTTTATATTAACATGAATATTTTTAACATCATATGTTCGGGACATTCATTCTCGACCGACGGGATCCCGAACATTCAGGTATCCCGATTTTTGGAACCCGATGCTTATCGGGGACGGGCTCGGGAAGAAAAATTGAATCCCGAATCTTGTTGGGACGAGTTTCAGATAGGAGGTTTACAGGTCGGGTCCCGACCCGATGCCAACCCTACATTTAATAACAAGGTACCATATTGAACTTCTTTAATTTATTCCAATTTGCCTCCTATAATAAGGGAATATGGAGAAGAGACACCATCCGCTAATGCAGAATTGGATGCCCAGTATGCATGCCCCAAAGATGCGGGCTGAATTTCGCACTTTTAGCATCTGCGACTTTCTCGTTTTTGCACTATGTAATATCTAAAGAAGCTTTGTTCAAAGTGGTAAATCTACCGTCCATTTTAAAGGTCTTTAATTATAATTTGAGGTCAGAGTCTATAAAGACAGGTTTTAATCTAAAATGATTGAGAATGCGATTCATTACACGTGTATTCATTACATTTTTGTACATGTGTTACATTACTACGTGTATTCATTACGTGTTTGTCATTCTTCTCAACCATTTTAGATTAAAATTGTCATTCACAACCTTTAACCTTTTATTTTGCTACGCGTGTGATGAATCACTTTATATCGTATGATTAAAAATGTATGTGTTTATATCGTTTACGTAAGAAATGTTATACATGTATGGAGTCGTAGCATGGGCCGAACCAGGAATTATTGTTTAGATAGGCTAGTGGACTATATATGTATGGTTGGGTGGGCTGGATTAAGACAGCTAATGGTGTTGGAGTGAATTATATAGGTTTTCTAGTGTACCGAAAATAAAAACCGGGTGGGCTGCGCCCGCCCTAGCACCCACCTTGGTTCCATCCTTGAGTCGTAGTATTTTTCTCGTTAGGCTATGTAAGTATCCGTTTATGTAACCGTAAACCAATGTTGTCATCTTTTTTCTCAAGATGCAAAGTTGTTCCACTTCTCTTGTTCTTCCTTGTTTGCTTAGCACACCAATCTTAACATGGTCTCTGAGCAGTACTTAAGATCTAAACCCAATATTACGGATCAAACTCTACGGTGAGTTGGTTGGGAGTCTCAGATGGGGTTGCGCCCATGTTTGGGGCAGAAGCCTAGATTTATTTTTTGGGTTATCAGTTATTACTGTTACTTTTTTCTACTTCAGACTAAATGTTCCCGTTGGTTGGTTAGTTTTTTGCTATCTCGTTTCCGTCATATTTCGTAATTTGTGGGTAAATGTGCTTGTCTAGATCGGGTTTTTGTTGGTGATATTGCGCGTAACACTGTGTGAGATTGTGGCTGGATTTGATTGTGATTTGGTTTGAGTTATGCATTTTGTTCAAAATGGCCGGGGGTGATGGTGTTTGCAGACGTTTAGTGTTCGTTTATATGGCAAAAACTATTTCTACTGGAGTTATGTAATAAATTTTTTTTTTTTTTTCTTCCGAAAGGCAAGCATATGTGAGTTATATATATTTCAGTATTACTGTGGCTCTAAAGTCGCAAATGATAAGTATCTTTGAATTGTTGGAGACGTGGGATACCTATAATACAAAAATCATTACTTGGATAAATAATTTTGTTGAGAATATGATTGGTACGCAACTACTATTGGTAAAAATATCAATCTAGCATGCTGTTTAACATGAAATTCAAACAAAATACGAAAAATAGAAAATCGGACAGAAAACATATTGACTGAGGCGAGTGTAGCACTCTGTCCTTAAGACGTTTTTGCCCCGATTACGTGCACACGGTAATGACAATCCTCTCCCAATATACAACAGTCTCCTTGTTCTAGTCTTGCACTTAGATGTGAACAAGCGGCGAACTGATCCGGCCTTGAATATCTCTGACTATGCACAAGTGTTTATGCAAAAAATGGCTTTTATTTTGTGCAGAATTTTGGTATGTACTATGTGCAAAAATCTGTCTTTTTTCATTCAGTAATGCAGGGATTTTATAGGCAGAAATGGAGACTATTCACTATCGGTTGCATCTTTTCAAAATGATTCAACCGAACAGGTGCAACCCTAATTTGGTTGCAACCTTTCACCGAACCGATGAAACTCATTCATGTCCATTCAGATTTTCCCTCTATTTAATTTTTTATTCAAATTTATCCAACAATCCCCCACATGAATGAAAATTAATGAAAATGCAATGCAGACTCTGAAGAGATATCAAACGGAGTTCTATTGCATCGGGCGAGGTGGTTTGCTGCCTTGAACCTTCCCTAGTAGAATACCATCGGACATACTCGGCTAAACAGTGAACTAGGTATTGAACTGCACAGGCTTGGTGCATGCCTAGACAATGATATCAACACAATAGACCCCCTGCCTTCTCGAAGTTCTCATGGTTGTGTCCATTTTGGCTCTGGAACACCTTGGTTTCAGAAAGTGTGTTAGAGAATTCAGCCCCCAAATTCTCACAGAAGCGGCCCCACTTCCACTTGTTGAAATAGTGTCCTAAACCCAATCGGGTTGGACCGGATCCGACCGGGTCGGATCATTTCTACTATTTTTTTATGTTTATACATGTATTAAATGGCTTTTATGTTGTCATATATATGTTCTTCTAAAGAACCAGTTATGAATTGTTATATGATAACGTCCTTAGTATTAAACTGTGATAGAGAAACCATGATAGGCGATTATGGTTGATGAGATCTCTAATCACTTTAATAGTTTGATACTTAAATGTCTCTAGCCGATGTACTATTAAGCAGGGCATTGATAGTATGAGCAGGCTAGCACGTATTAGATGTCTTCTGCTTTTAAGGCGGGGATAGATCTCGTCTATCGAAGTGTAGAGACACTTGGGTATGTGACGTGGGACGTGTATTAGAGAATGCGACGTTAGATCGACCCACTTACACGGATAAGTGTCACACTATGTGACGGTTGTGTAATTATCCTTAAGACCGAGTCTTCATGGCATCACGGTGTGGATTGTCATGCTTTGACACTATTGAGGTTTCCACAGCCACGGGCGATCATGCGGTAGTGATTGGGTATGATCATGAAGCATCACGGAGTATACATGATTGGTCGTCCGGGAATCGCGTATCCTATGATTGGGATTGAATATCCGAAATGGCCTTCTTATAAGGAATGTCTTACTCTCGTGAATCTTTGCAAAGTGGGAGTAAACGAGTTACTTCGAGAGAGCTTGATATCCAGATTATAAGATACGGTCGTTAATGTTTGACACTCGACGTACGACCGTATGGGTATTATTACAGCGATAGGATTGTAAGTTACACGGTAACTGTTTCACATGAAAGGTAGTAGTCATTGCATTTGACTCTTCCGATGATTGGGGGTCACGGTGTGTTGCTAGACGCTATCCCGTGATCGTTAGGCATGAAGGGCATTTTCGTAATTTGCACTTTGTGTCTACGGCCAACATATTCGGAAGCCTATCGGGTCACACACATAAGAACATCTAGCCGGATTAAAATGTGGTTATAGATGATAACCAAATAAGGAAAGTCTATCTCGAGACTATAAAGGTTATAGTGGTAAATTAATATGGTGGTATTTATTTATTATGAATAAATAAAATACAAGATATTAATTATATTGATTAATTAAAGAATATTCCGGAAGCCAATTTGTTGGTCAAAGGGGCGCCACATTTAATGTGTATAAGATACACTTGGATTGTGCAATTTAATTAATGATATTACCTATTATTGATATTAGATATTAATAAAATAGAATAATATTGATATATTATGCATATGTGCGTGTGTGCAATAGTGCAAGTTGGTGCTATGCATGCGCATGTGTGTATGTATATAATATATATAGATTTATATGTGTAATATATATGTGATATATACACATGTGTAAATTGATTTATGGTAATAAAATAAAGATAGTCAATATTAGATATTGACAATATCTTGGAAATATTCAATATGAGATATTGACAATATCCTAGATTTATTTGATATGATATATTGTAATAAATTAGATAAATCAATCAATTATATTTTCATTATTTTATTGGAAAAATGTTTTCTTCCTTTCTACTCTATTGGGGCGCCACCTGTGACTATAAATAAGAGGTGGGTGTCAAGCTCTTTTGTACAACACAATTCCAAGAGCTAATAGTTCTTGTGTAAAATAGAGAGCATCCTATAGAGAGTTGGAGAGAGGAAAAAAAGGCCGGTCTAAGCAACCGGAGTTTTCAATAGCAATCCATGATGGGATTTCGGCGAGGTCGTTTCGTGTGGACTAGCGGTAGAGGCCGAACACTTGGGCGGCTCTATGCAGAACTACTCTCCTTAGACGGTCAAAGCGTCGATCTTTTAGATCAACCAAGGTAACCACCGTCTACTAACTCGTTTGTTTATTGCTTAAACGAAGTCGATCCTGGTTAAAAGGAAATAATTTTTAAATTCCGCTGCGTTCCCGCGTAGATTTCCTAACACCACTTACATAGGTGACCTCCTATAAAGAGTACTCTGCAATACCTCATCTGGCTTAACCAAGATATAGGAATCATTAAAAGCTTAATGCTTAACCTAACAAAATCACAAAAAGCACTTTTGTTTTTAACAGAATGAGTAAGAGCTAACTGTCCCTCATAACTTAGTTGTCCCTTCTGAACCATGATCTTGGGATCTCCAGTCACTATGGTTGGGTTGCCATTATAAGGGAAAATGCGTAATAGGCTTAAGTCCCATCCCGTTTGTCAAAAATTGACACCCGGTCTCTAGCTAAACCTTTTTTATAAGCGGATCCGCAAGATTCTCCTTCGACTTTATACAATCGAGGAAATCAAACCATTAGAGATCAATTATTTAATGTTATTGCGTCTACGAAATAAATATCTAGACTTGCCATTATACATACAACTTTGTGCCATTCCTATAGCCACTGATTATCACAGTGTATACTAATAGCAGCCACTACTTAGGCCAACATGGAATATTTTCAAGGATATTTCTGGGCCATTGAACTTCTTCTCCACGCTAATCCAATGCTATAAACTCAGATATCATCGTGAAATGAGCTATGCATGTCTGTCTCGTGGACTTTCAGGACACTACACCACCACCAATTGTGAATACATATCCACTAGTGGATTTCGAATCCTTATAGTTAAATATCCAATTTGCATCACAGTATTCTTCCAATACTGCTGGATATCTTGTATATTGTATACCGAGGTTCAATTTAAACTTCAAATACCTTAACATCCGGTCAAGGGCTATAAATTGAACTTGAACCTTCTTTCTCCTCGTCTTTAGAAGGAAAGATCTCATTAGTAAATACAATATTCCATTCATCAGTGATCATATTTTAATATGCATTAGGAATGTCTGACTTGTGCACCAGAACCCAATAAGCACTACTACACACTCAACGGTTTTAGGTCATATCTTCCCTTGCTTTGGTTTAGGTACCTCAACCTTAACCATACACCTCCACACTTCTATGAATTTGTAGCTAGGCTTGGGACCTTTCCACTATTCATGCGAGGTTACATCATTTTTTCTTGAAAGAGGATCTTACTCGAGAATGAAGTTCACTAAGAGGACAACTTCCCCCCACATAGCATTCATCACCTCTTTAAGAGTTTGGTTTTTGCATTCTGCAATACCGTTTGACTGAGGTATGTATGATGTAATTGTTTGATGAATGATGCCGGCGCCTCAGCAAGACTAATGATACAATACATCATATCCACCACCAAGATTACCACGGAAACATTAAATCCGTTTGCTATGTTTTATCACCTTCATTCTGATAATCATAAAAGACATTGTCATTGCACAACCATGCTTCACTTATCTCAGTACTTCTCCAAGCACATTATCAGATTAACCAGTCACGGGTGTAGCATACAGTGCCACAACCGGCACGCACACATGGGTCACAACAGTCACAATCTTATTTGGATTCACCTCGGTGTTTCCTTCCATTTCTGTTTAGTGACAGAGGATAACACATCAAATTTCACAAGTACCCCAACATGTAGTACCACACTTGGCACAACCTTTACAAGTTGAATAATTACACCAAATTGAATCAATACCTCTTTTATCAAGTACCAATAAAAAAGAGTCACACAAATAAAATGAACCACCACATTTAATTGCAGTTTCAAGTTATTATAAAATTTATATACACACTATTTAAAAAATACACATCCAATCAAATGTGTCTTTATTTCTTTTTCGGAAATAACCACTGATTAGTTTTGAAAATATTTCAACAAAATCCAATACACTTCCTTAGCAAATACTAATATTATTTTTAAGTAAAGAATATTCATAATTTAGTAACTTCCATTAGCTTTAAACGAATGGTCACGATAAGACACGAACCTTTTCACGGAACTAAAATGTTGGTGATTTAAGTATAATCACAAGCCATTGAGGTTATCGGGGGTTTAGTACAAGGATGGTTATACTCGTAACGCCTATAATATAAAATGGAGGTGCGGAGTGCACGCTTATATAAGTGTTTACGAGTGTACGGATGTAAAATGAGCAAGTGGAGTTCGTAAAACAAGCGAAATTCGTTTTTGAAAATCGATTGCCACAGCGCCACCTGTGGGCTTAAGCGTCGCTGTGGTGATTCAAACAAGGCTAAAAGTTGATCAGATCATATTCGGGCCAGTGTTCACAGCGCCCGCATGTCTTCATAGCGCCTTTGTGGCCCAAAACTGATTTTTGGTGTCTCTTGGTCATTTGAAGTGGGTACAACCAAATGGAACCTTTTCATTTGGTGTCTATCACTTAAGGGACGAATTCCTTTGCTCTTTTTCAGATCCAAATACTATATATAAGCAAGTTTACATTGTTAAATATAATAACAACAATTGTAAGCATCCTTGTTAGTCATTCCATATAACTTAAAACTTCTAAGTGCTCTTTAGTCTCTTTGTCCAGAGTTAAATGTTGTTCTCTCAGTTTTATCTCACTTAAATATTCGTGAAACCTGGGACAAAGTATAAGGGTCGAATAATTTAAGAAGGACAAATGATTTATTCGTGAAACGGAGAGGTTCCAAGTCTTACATTTGCAGAATTCAAAGCATTATTGATCATCTTTACACCCACTTTTACAACATTCTTCTTAAATTATTTTTCTGATCACAATGGTGAATGCAAAGGACTTGATGATGAATTTCGGGAAACTAGACAAGTTTGAAGGCGTTGATTTCCGGAGGTGGCAAAGGAAGATGCATTTCCTTCTCACGGCATTGAAAGTGGTATATGTTCTTAGCAATCGATATACCGAAGTTGATGATGATGCACCATTGGAGGAATTACTAAGGCGAAACAAATGGGAAAATGATGACTACATCTGTCGTGGTCACATTGTAAATGGTATGTCTGATTCGTTATTTGATATTTATCAAAACTTTGCATCTGCAAAAGAATTATGGGATGCACTAGAAACTAAATACTTAAATAAAGATGCATCTGCTAAAAAGTTTCTAGTTGGAAATTTCATGAAATACATGATGGTAGATACACGGTCTGTAATGGAACAATTCAATGAACTTCAATGCATTTTAGGCCAGTTTGCACAACACAAGATGGAAATGGATGAAGCCATTTCTCTTTCTAGTATCATTGATAAACTACCACCATCATGGAAAGATTTTAAGCATATGTTAAAACACAAAAAGGAAGAACTCTCCTTGGTTGAACTTGGTAGCCATCTGCGCATTGAGTAATCCCTCAGGGCGCAGGAGAATGTGAAATCCAAGGGAAAGGAAATTGATGAATCGACATCCATCATGTAATGGAGGCCGGGGAGTGTTCCAAAACTAACAAGGGAAAAGGTAATGGTAAGAAAAAGAAACCATTCAAGGTGGCGACAAAGAATCCGGAAAAGGCCAAAAGGTGCTGTTGGATTTGTGGCAAAAACAGGCACTACAAGGGTGATTGCCGAGTGTGGAAGAAACAGAAAGAGTAAAGGTCCGAGCAGGGTCGAAAGACCAAGGACCACCCAAGCATCAAGGTCAGAATATTAATTTTGGTATTGATTTGGTTGTGAATTATGTGCCATTTATTTCTGAAGCATTTTATATGCAGGATGATGATGTTTCGTGGTGGATCGACTCGGGAGAAACACGACATGTATGCAAAGATCAAAGCTGGTTTGAAGATTTTGAACCGGTGAATGATGGCTCCATACTAAAGATGGGAAACGGGTCGATGGCTGTTGTAAAAGGCATTGGAAATGTTGTTTTAAAATTTAGTTATGGAAAATTTGTAAAACTCTTTGATGTATTATTTGTTCCGCGCATCCGGAAAAACCTTGTATCCGGTGCACTTTTATGTAAATCGGGCTATAAACAAGTGTATGAGTCCGATAGGTATATATTATCTAAACATGGTGTGTTTGTAGGATTTGGTTATTTGTGTAATAATATGTTTATGCTTAGTATTGTAAATAATAAAGTTAATCAAGTTATGCATATTTCTGATGTTAATATCTCAAGGTTGTGGCATGCTCGGTAAGGTCACGTGCATTACAAGGGTATGCAAGTTATGTCTAAAAATGCATTAATTCCCCCGTTTGATATCAATGTGGATAAGTGTACTACTTGTATGCTTACTAAAATTGTAAGACTAGGGGTGTACATAGTCCAGTCTGGTCGGTTTTTTACGATTTTCTGAACTGAACTGTAGTTACGGTTTTGATATTTTCTGAATTGAACTGAATTGGTCATTTTTATGAATTGGACTGAACCAATACAGTCCGGTTCGGTTTTCAGACTGCATTTTATTTACCATAAAATTTTGATTTTTTTCTTCTAAAAATGAGACAAACACCATTATTGGCACCATTAGCCAGCGGGTGGTCGTTGTAACGACAATTTCAAAGGTTGCTTTCAGCCTTTCACGATCAAAGGATGAAGAATATTAGAAGAAGCAAGAACGGCCGGTGAGCTCAAACGGCGGTTATCGGCGGCTGGGAAGCATTTTAGGTTTAGGTAGAAACGACACAAGTATAAGGTTTAGAAATTTAGGGTTGTGTGGGGGGGTTTTATAGTAGGAGCTAGTGAACAAATTAAATTATATATATATATATATATATATATATATATATATATATATATATATATATATATATATAAAATTAAAATGAAGTATAACGGTTCGGGTCATACGGTTTTTGTGGATAAAACCAAAAAGCGAATTGGATTTCGGTTCGGTTTTTCTACAATGAAAAACCGATTGGAAAACCGCGGTTCATCATTTTCCGGTCCGGTTTAATCCGGTTCAGTCGGTCAGTCCAGTTTTCCAATTTTGTTGTACACCCCTATGTAAGACAACCATTTCGTGGTGTTGAAAGATCATCTACAATTTTATAACTTATCCATAGTGATTTGTGTGATTTTAATGCATCACCATCTTTGGGAAATAAGAAATATGTGATTACTTTTATAGATGATAATACTCGTTTTTGTTATGTGTATTTACTTAATACTAAAGATGAGGCACTTGATAAATTCAAGATTTATAAAAGTGAAGTAGAATTACAATTTAATTCTAGTATTAAACGTTTTCATACCGATAGAGGTGGAGAATACTATGATCCAACCTACTTCGGGTCGTGTGGTATTATACACGAGGTTACTACACCGTATACGCCACAACAAAATGGCATTGCGGAGAGGAAGAACCGTACTCTAAAAGAGATGGTAAATTCCATGTTGTCCTACTCGGGATTGAGTAGTGGATTTTGGGGTGAGGCCATGTTAACGGCTGTTATTTACTAAACAGAATTCCTAATAAAAGAATTTCGCTACTACCCGTATTATCTTTGGTTTAAAAGAAACCAAACTTGAATTATTTAAGAGTTTGGGGCTGCAGGGCGGTTGTTAGACTTCCCGATCCTAAAATTAAAACTATAGGAGAAAGAGGCATCGATTGCATTTTCATTGGATATGCTAGTCATTCCAAGGCATATAGGTTTTATGTTATAGAACCTAGTGATTCCGTGGCTGTACATTCGGTTATAGAATCACGTGATGCATTATTTGATGAGAATAGATTTACATATATTCCTAGACCAAAGGTTATTGCTCCTACGATAGTTGGAGTGGAGAATGTGGAGAATAATGATTCTCAAGTCGAGTTTTCTGAACTTCGAAGAAGTAAGAGGGCTAGAATAGCAAAAACGTTTCCACCGGATTTTGTTACTTATTTGATGGAAGGTTCGAGAAATGAAGTTGGATATCAATACTCATATTGTTACAATATTGAGGATGATCCAAGAACATTTTCTGAGGCGATCAAATCTTAGGATGTATCATTTTGGAAAGAAGCCATCAACGACGAGATGGATTCCATAATGGGTAACAATACGTGGATTCATACAGATTTACCATGTGGTTGCAAACCGTTAGGTTGCAAATGGATTTTCAAAAGGAAAATGAGAGTCGACGGTACGGTTGACCGATATAAAGCCCGGTTAGTTATACAAGGCTATAGGCAAAAGGAAGGTATCGATTATTTCGATACTTATGCTCCCGTTGCTAGAATCTCTCAATCAGTTATTGATTTCCTTAGCCATAATTCATAACTTGGTGATCCATCAAATGGATGTTAAAACAGCGTTTCTAAATGGAGATTTGGATGAAGAAATATACATGAAGCAACCGGAAGGATTTATTATGCCCGGTAACGAGCATAAGGTATGTAAACTTGTAAAATCATTGTATGGACTCAAACAAGCTCCTAAACAATGGCATCAAAATTTTGATGAGGTTGTCTTGGCTAGTGGGTTTAAACTCAATCAGTCGGACAACTGTATTTATAGTAGATTTGATGATACCGGCAACGGTGTGATAATATGTCTATATGTCGATGACATGTTGATTTTTGGTACAAACCAAAATCAGGTTGATAAGTGTAAAGAACTCTTATCTTCTAGATTCTCTATGAAAGGCATGGGGGAGGCAGATGTTATTCTTGGTATTAAAATTATGAGAAATCAGGGAGGATTTTCACTAACACAGTCTCATTATATTGAGAAAGTGTTAAAGAAATTTAATTGTGAAAATTGTACTCCGGCAAATTCTCCCATGGAACCACATGAGAAACTTGGACCTAATAAAGGTGAAACAGTGAATCAACTTGAATATTCACGAGTCATTGGTTGTTTGATTTATGCAATGACTAGTACACGACCGGATATTGCTTATGCGGTTGGGAAACTAAGTAGATATATGAGTAACCCAGGAAATTGTCATTGGAGAGCGGTTGTTCGTGTATTGAGATATCTTAAATCTACCAAAGACTATGGTTTAACTTATATTGCGTATCTTTTGGTGATTGAAGGATATTCGGATGCTAGTTGGATATCTAATGTAAAAGATCATTCTTCTACTAGTGGATGGGTGTTTGTTTTAGGTGGAGGTGCCATTTCTTGAGCTTCTAAGAAGCAAACATGTATATCTATCTCGACTATGGAGTCGGAGTTTATTGTCTTGGCAGTAGCCGGTAAAGAGGCAGAATGGCTTAGGAATTTGATTAATGAAATTCCTTTATGGCCTAAACCAATATCACCAATATCTATCCATTGTGATAGTTCCTCTACACTGTCTAAATCTTATAGTCATGTGTATAATGGAAAGTCGCGACACTTAGGCGTTAGACATAGCGCGGTACATGAGTTGATCTCTCACGGGGTGATATCGGTTGTGTATGTGAGATCTCAAAGGAATTTAGTGATCATTTGTGAAAGGATTAGCTAAGGACTTATTACAAAAGTCGGTTGTCGGGATGGGTCTACAACCCGTATAAGTTTTCGATAATAGGGCGCCCAATTTCCCTTTGGTACAATGCCTTAGGCTAAATTCAATGTGGTAGGTCCATTATTGGGAACTTGAGAACATGTATTAATCCCGAAGGTATGTGCTATAAACTGTGAGGTTAGGTTGAAGTTTTATCTTCTTAATGAGTCTTTTGAAAGTGCTAATGCAGTGCACGGTAAATTAAAGATTCACCTATATGAGTATGAAGTATGGCCGCTTCAAGGAAAGTTGGGTTAGCTTTCTATATGCTCAAGAATGGATATGGACACAAGGCCGGATTTCAATAAATGGTGTCAAGAATAATACTTTGAAGTAGTCTCAATTCATGTGTATTGTTATGTACATGTATTCAAAATGTGTAAATGGGTTGAATGCTTAGACACACCCTGATACTCGAATATTTGCGTGTAATAGTACTAGATGAAAATTCAATCTTTGTGATATTTTCATTGAAGCATGAGTTGGTTTATATTATGACTGTTGTTTTACTAAACCAAGGATTACACTTAAATGGGGGAGGAATGTTGGTGATTTAAGTATAATCACAAGCCATTGAGGTTATCGGGGTTTAGTACAAGGATGGTTATACTCGTAACGCTATAATATAAGTACGGAGGTGCGGAGTGCACGCTTATATAAGTGTTTACGAGTGTACGGATATAAAATGAGCAAGTGGAGTTCGTAAAACAAACAGAAATTCGTTTTTGAAAATCGATTGTCACAGCGCCACTGTGGGCTTAAGCGTCACTGTGGTGATTCAGCAAGGCTAAAAGTTGATCAGGATCATATTCAGTTTTCTGGTGTTCACAGGCGCCCGCCTATGGCCCGAAAACTGATTTTTTGGTGTCTCTTGGTCATTTTAAGTGGGTACAACCAAATGGAACATTTTCATTTGGTTTCTATCACTTAAGGGACAAATTCCTTTGCTCTTTTTCAGATCCAAGTGCTATATATAAGCAAGTTTACATTGTTAAATATAATAACAACAATTGTAAGCATCCTTGTTAGTCATTCCACATAACTTTAAACTTTTAAGTGCTCTTTAATCTCTTTGTCCAGAGTTAAAGGTTGTTCTCTCAGTTTTATCTCATTTAAATATTCGTGAAACCCGGGACAAAGTATAAGGGTCAAATAATTTAAGAAGGACAACGATTTATTCGTTAAATGGAGAGGTTCCAAGTCTTTTACATTTGCAGGAATTCAAAGCATTATTGATCATCTTTACACTCACTTTTACAACATAAAATGCAGAATTCAACAAATTAGCAAAATAAAGGCTAAGTTAAGCAATCTCACTTCTGCAACCATATGAAAGCGTATTGTACATATGCAATTAATTGTTGTCCGACCAAATCCGTAAGTCATAATAACTCCACAAAATTTAATATTTGATAAACCAGATATACATGTTTAACAGTTTCAAAGTTTTGTTTAGAACCTTTCAAATTCAACAGGTGCATGTGTAGCTTAATGTATCAGAGATGAAACTGATTAATTACATGTAATCCAATTAAAATTATTCGATCAAAATAATAATATATAGAGCAAATTTTACCAAAAGTAGGCATACTTAAATATCATCGATTTTGCAGATGCAATCCACGTACGACATTACTATTAATCGGCAGCACGCTTGTAATATCAATCGATGCCTCAAATATTGCATAGAAGATCGATTAATACTGCAATTTGAATTGAACAAGGTTTGATTCAACCCGTTCTCAGGTGTTCATGGAAAACATATGATTTTGTTTAGCAATGTTAACCGAAAGATATTCTCGTATATTACGTGAGAATGAAACTACAAACGCAGAAACCAAACATGCATCTGAATATGACTGATCGATGCATGAGAAAAGTCCATGTACATTTACAGACTAGAGTGTTCCTAAAGTTGGATGCATTCTGTGAACAATTAAACCAAGGACGATATGTATGCATGCAACAAGGATGACTCCATATATATACCCAATATAAGTATTTACAACAGTTTCACCCGGCATCGAAATTATAGTTCATATTCAACATTTTCCCGTGTAGCTAGTAAAATTACTTTACTACTGTTTCCAAAATTTTCTGTCCAGATTCAATTAAAAAGACAGAAACATGCAATCAATGAAAACATATACAAACAGCACGTGATAAACAATTAACCAAAGAAAAAAAAAAAAAAAAAATCTTAAGATTATTGGTAAAAATATCAATCTAGCATACTGTTTAACATGAAATTCAAACAAAATACGAAAAACAGAAAATGGGATGTAAAACTTATTGGTCGAGGCGAGTCATGTAGCACTCTGTCCTTAAGAGGTTTTTGCCCCGATTACGTGCACACGGTAATGACAATCGTCTCCCAAGATACAACAGTCTCCTTGTTCTAGTCTTGCACTTAGATGTGAACAAGCGACGAACTGATTCGGCCTTGAATATCTCTGCCTATGCACAAGTGTTTATGCAAAAATGGCTTTTATTTTGTGCAGAATTTTGGTATGTACTATGTGCAAAAATCTCTCCTTTTTTCATTCAGTAATGCAGGGATTTTATAGGCAGAAATTGAGACTATTCACTATCGGTTGCATCTTTTCAAAATGATTCAACCGAACAGGTGCAACCCTAATTTGGTTGCAACATTTCACCGAACCGATGCAACTCATTTGTCACATGCCCATTCGGATTTTCCCTCCATTTAATTTTTTATTCAAATTTATCCAACAACTACTAAGTATGATACTGCTAAAGGGGTTTGGGACTACTTGGAGAGGTTATATGTGCGTTGTTAGCTATTTGATATCAATTGGGAAGTTTATATTCGTGATATGTTTCAGAACACTCAAAGTATTCATGGAGTTTATTATGAAATTACCGCTCATTGGGATCAATTGACTATGAATGAATCTAGTGAGTTGAGGGCCATCGCCCATTATGTTTCAGAACAATCAAAGTATTCATGGAGTTTATTATGAAATTACCGCTCATTGGGATCAATTGACTATGAATGAATCTAGTGAGTTGAGGGCCATCGCCCATTATAATTCTCAAAGTATTGTTCAATTATTGATGGCTCTTCGACCACAGTATGAAAATTGTCTTGTATCGATCTTGCATCGCACTCCATTACCTTCAGTTGATTACGTTCATAATTAATGACTTGTTAGTTGAATAAACTCATCTCAATACTCAAACTAAAAAAAGGAGTGCATACTCTATCTAAATCAGTTTTAGCTGCCCATTCATAACAATATCGATCGAATGCTAACCTAGGTGGTTACTGTAATTATAGTAAATAACCAGGTCATTGAAATGATAATGTCCAGAATTGTTATCCCTACGCACAATGTTCGAAGACATATGACAAGTCTCAACAATAATATCGTGGTGGGTAACAAAGGTCAAACTCCACAGGACAGAGGCAACCTTATAATTGTTCTCATCCTATGACTGTTGCATTGGACCATTCCTCGGTCAAAATGGTTGTGGATTCCGTGAATCCTAATGTGGACTTTTTTTGTGAGCAGTTTCAGAAGTTTCTTGCTAGCCAGTCCCATTCTCAAATTCGAACTACCCCTCAGTCATAGTATTATGCCATCTCTTCTCCTTCTTTGTCAGGTTTTCCAATATTGAATGACTCAAATACAAATTCACTTTTGTGGGTTTTGGACTAAAGATACTCATATTACATGTCCCCGGACTCTTCATCGTTTAACTCTATGTCTTATCCTTCCCATTCCCCTAATATTATGTTGTTGATGGTACATCTCTACAATTGACTAGCATTGGTACCATACAGACTCGACACTTCTCTTTCCCTAATGTTATTGTATTCAAAAAGCTAACTACGAGTCTTGTTTCGTTTGGTCAAATATGTGACTTTGGATATTATATTTATTTTTGTCTCACCTTTTGTCATGTGCAGGATCCCAAATCCAAAAGACTAATTGGGACATGCCGTATGCATGGGGGCTATATGTTTGGATGATCTGCAGGTTCTCGGTCATACAGCTACCACTAGTTTTGATTTGTATTCTTTTCATATAATTAACTTCTTCATCATTTAAGTTTTACTTCTGTCATTTTAGACTTAGGGGCCGTTTATTAAAACTGAAGTCTGAAGTCTGAAAGTAATAAGTATCTCGAATTTGTTAAGCTGAAATGTTTTTAAAAACATCCAAGTCAATTACGAAAATGATTAGGTTGTTTGATATTTCCGCAATCTGAAATCTGAAAATCTTTAACTTGTCAATTTTACCCTTATAGCCTTTTCATATGTTAAGCGCTGAAATGTTTTTAAAAACATCTGAAGCTGAATTCTGAAAATGATTAGGTTGTTTGATATTTCCGCAATCTGAAATCTGAAAATCTTTAACTTGTCAATTTTACCCTTATAGCCTTTTCATATGTTATAAAAGGCATACAATATCCTCTAAAATAAAATAAAATTAAAAGCATACAATCCCCTGATTCAATGAAACCAGAAGAACTATACATACAAAGCTAAGAAGAAAAAATTGTTTCAGGACAATTACATAGTAAAAAAAAACAGTCACATCCCAACATGAAATTTAAACCTTACGGAAAATTCTGCGAGAAGTGAGAAAAACAAAAATCGAGGTATTAACTGAAGCCCATCAAGTGCAGAAAAAGAAATTGAATTTTCTTCAAGAAAGCATCGACACGTTAAAAATCTTTGCTTTCATTGCAGAATAGTGGATGAATTCGCAGCTAATAGAATTTGAATATAGGAGATTGTGTGGATAATTGATTAATATTTGTTGTCTGAAAATTGGATCTAAAATAAAAGCGAGAGAGGGGATAGGGAGAGGGAAATAAAAGCGAGTGGGGATTAAACACGGAAAGTATTCAGATATAAGCACGTCGGGTATCCCTTAAAATTTTGTTAGCGCATTCAGATCTGCTTAATTAATTCAGACATCATTAAAAATGTTTTCAAACACCTCTTTTTGTAACCACCACTTAATATATTTAGAATAAGTACTTAAATGTATTAACAAACATGCCTCTTTTTGTAAACACCTCTTTTTGTATTAACTGTTGGTTGTTGGTGCACTTGTTGTTGTGTAACAACAGGATCATGTACAGGAGGATCAAGGACAAGAATATCATCATCAGGAACAGGAGGTGCATACATGAGCATATCTGTGCCAGACACATAAGGTACTGGCAAGGGCATATTGCTACCGGAAGTATCTGTGTCTATAATTTGTAAAGGAAAAATAGTTTCATAAAGTTTCACATCCCTCGAAACAAAGATGTCCCTAGTGGACTTATTAGGCAGAATATGACATTTTCTATATTGTGGTATACCAAGATATACACATTCTCTAGCCCTATGATCAAATTTTGATCTATTATGAGCTGAAGTGGAGGCAAAAACAAGGCAACCAAACACTTTTAAATCACCATAAATTGGTTCTTTACCATACAACAATTGGAATGGTGTCTTATTACCTATGACTGGGGAAGGTGTCATATTGATGAGGGTTACAGCATGTGTAACACAGTACCCCCAATATTTGAGAGGCACATTGGAATGAAATTTCAAAGATCTAGCCACATTAAGTATATGTTGATGCTTCCTTTCAACAATCCCATTTTGTTGAGAAGTATCATCACAAGATGTTTGGTGTATAATGCCTTTTTCTTTATAAAAATCTAGCATATTAAACTCATGACCATTATATGTCCTTAAAGCTTTAACATGTTTATCAAACTGTATCGAAACAAACTGGCAAAAAGATTTATCTAGGTCTCTAGCTTCTGACTTGCATTTCATTAAGAATAACCACGTGAATCTATATTAATCATCAACAATAGTGAGAAAATAAGATTGAGCATTAACAGTCTGTTGTCTATATGGTCCCCATATATCAATATGAATTAAGTCAAAAACATCATTAACAGAAGAAACACTCAGAGGGAAGGAATTCCTTTTCTGTTTTGCCAAATGACAAATGTGACATACATTGTTCACAGAATCAGAACTAGAAACAAGATTCAAATCAGTCAATCTTTTATGAGAAAGATGCCCTAATCTATAATGCCAAAGATCAGTACTATCTATTCTACTTTCAACAGCAGAGACTTTGTGATCATCAACCATAAACTGTGTTTCAGGGCTATCCAGCACATATAAACCTCTTGACTTGCTAGCTGATCCAATCAGACTCCCAAGTCTCTTGTCATGAATCAAACACTTGTTAAGAGCAAAAACTATAGATAGAGCAGGATTAGCAGTTAATTTTGCCAAAGAGATAAGATTAAACTTAAAATCAGGTATACATAAAACATCAGATAGTATCAGTCCATTACATAATGAAACTTGCCCTATATGTGAAACTAAAACATTAGAACCATTAGGCAAGCCCACCCTCATATGATTAATAGGTCTTGCATTAACAAGAATATCTGACCTATTAACAATATGATCAGTAGCTCCTGAGTCTATGATCCAAGACATAGTGGATTTAGGCATACCTGCTGTGTCAGAAGTTGGAGCAAAGTTAGTAGTCAATACAATTGCCTGGTTAGCCATATGGTCAAACCTCTCTGCTTTTTGAGTGTCCAAAAGCCTGAGGAGTTGTTGGTACTGTGCCTTATTCAGAGTGAAAGATTCATCATCTAATGCAGAGGGCACATGATTAGCACCAGCATCAAAGCCAGAGTATATGGTATAATCACTACCTAATGTAGATTCAACCATATTTACTCTGCCTTTTGGCTTAAAACCTAGTGGAAAACCATGTTTTTTTATAACACTTGTCCACAGTGTGGCCAGTAAACCCACAGAAGGTACATTGAATCTTCTTTTTTATCTTGACCAGAACTTCCTTTCTTGAAATTGCTATTACCAGGATTTGCACTGAGCCTTTGTATCTGCTGCTGGTGATTCTGAATAGGACCACTACTAGATTGATTAAAAGACCTGTTGTAGAAAACTTGAGCCTGAGCAGAATGAGTTAAAACATAATCCTTCTGTGCTTCAAGTTTCAAAGCCATGGCAAAGACAGTATGAAGGTCTGGCACAGGCTGCATCAATTTTGCTTGTGTCATGACATGAGAATACTCATGATTCAACCCTTTTAAGAACCTGACAACTTTTTATGTCTCTTCATAACCAGCAAAAATCTTAAGTACATCACAAGTACACCTAGGTTCACATTTACAAACTGGTGTAGGCCTTATAAGCTCAATCGCATCCCACAATGTCTTGATTCTAGTGAAATAGCTTGTGACATCTAGTTCACCTTGCTTTACAGTATGCACTTCTTCTAACAAATCAGGACTCTAAAAACATCCAATCTTGAAAATTTGGATTCAAGATCCAACCAAATATCCCTAGCTGTGGACTTAAACATGATACTTTGTGCTATTGAAGGAATCACAGCATTAACCAACCAAGCACTGACAAAAGCGTTGCATTGTTGTCATACCTGGTAATTTGGATCATCAGGTGCAGGCCTAGGCAACGAACAATCTATGAAAATGAGCTTGTTTTTAGTAATCAGTTGGCTCTTCATTGTCCAACTCCAATGATTAAAATTCTTGTTGTTAAGAGGAGGATGTACCAAGACTAGTGAAGGATTTTCACTAGGATGAATATACAGCGGACTGTTAGGCAAAATCACCTGATTCTGAGCCGCATTCATGGCTAAAACTCCAAGAACAAGTGCAGAAAACAAAAAATAGAGAACTCCAAGAATTCTGGAGAGCAATCTCCAAGAAGAAATCAAAGATAAAGCGCAAAAACAACTCTAACGAGCTTCGAATGCTCTGATACCATGTGGAATTTATGAATTCATAATGAAACAAACAAAACCTGAAGAAATAGAACTAATGCATAATTTCTTATTGAGAATTCAAGTAAGTTTTACAATGGTTATCCAGCCGGTATTTATAGTGATACACAGCTGATAGATGCATACAAAGTTGGTTATAACCAACCATCTAACCGTTGAGTTGGTTATAACTAACTATGTAACCGTTAACCATTTTCTACATTACAAGATCAGTAGGTTGCTGATAGACTGCTGAGTTTCTATCAGCAGCCTGCAAATGTCTTCATGCTCCGCAGAGTGTGCTTCAGTAGAGTGCATCAGCCAACTGTTGCTGCTGAAACTAATGTTGCTACTGTGATGGAGCTTGTAGATCTTCTAGTCTTCTAGTCTTGTTGCATCTTGATCATTTTGTCTTCTTATTCTCATTCAATACACTATTTCACTCTTTCTAT